>OX465048.1:1791595-2035315 GCA_949841015.1 Aplysina aerophoba | reverse complement strand
GAAAGAGTCATTGAAACTGGTACAGTACGTACGTACGTAGTTGAAACAGATACAGTGTGGTAGAAAGCACACACTAGTTATCGCTAGTGGAATTAGCAGTTTCATAGAGCACACACGCGCCCTCAGGAAGATGGCAACACTCAGAGACGGCTCAAAACTTGTGTTGGCAGTTGGTGTTTTTTGCCTCAGCCTGGCTTCAACTTCAGGTACTGTGTATACAAAACATATGTGTGTGAGCGCGCACACACACACACACACACACACACACACACACACACACACACACACACACACACACACACACACACACACACACACACACACACACACACACACACACATACACACACACTGTTCACCAATGCTTCACTATATTGTGGTGTTAAGGGATATTTAAATTTTAAGAAATTAACTGTACAAAAGCAAGCTATATACATTATACGTACGTACATAGCGCATGCAGTCCTGCATTCTCTCTGAACCTTTACAAGTCTACTGATACGCCACATGTCACTTCACCTCTATGTGTACAGCTAATATTCCCTGCAAAAAATGGCCCCTGCTGGCAAATTTCAACATTACATCCAAAGAGTTCACCTGCAGAGGAGCAATAATGGCTTTCAGGCTCTGCAACCACAACGCTTTCACACACATTGGTCTCACCGTGTGGAGAAGGGGCAAGGGAGTGCTGGGCAGAAGGGTGGAATATGCAAACAGTGGGTTTGATATCCTGCACAGGGACTTGACCTACGACAGAGGAGACCAGCTTGACTATATGGTCAGCTATTATTACGCAGAAAATGACAATGAGGGCATCGGGTGAGCAGCACACATGCATGTACACAGCATGCCTACTTAGATGTTCACTTCAGTACCTGGTATATCATGCTATGCTGCATAGTAAATAGTAACACATGCATGTACATGAAAATATGTATTCACATTCGTAACATAAAATAATAATAATATTATATACATACTGACATGTCTCAAACACATACGTACATAAAAGTATATTATAGATCCCTTTAGGAGGAACATTGTTAAAGTCTCTATATAAATCTGACAGTTCAATGACCAGCCACTGATGTGCTATCATTTCTTCTGTCACAGCTGCCACATACCAGTGGTCTTCACAACGACATATGGTTACAATTGCACAGATCGCACACCAAAGTTGTATCTCAAAGTTACAGAAGGTACAGCTATACATGAAATCATGTATATACCAAGGTATTCCACTTGCAGTATATATCTTGCAAAATCAGTTCACCAACACATGCACACACACACACACAGCACAACTACTGGATATGTGAATTATAACAAAATCATATCTCACTGCTCTGTTGTTCACAAAGATATGGAGCTAGCTAAGCTTTAACACACTGATCTATTACTCCATATACGTATGTATCTTCTATCTATATACATACACAGACTGCTTTCAAGACATTAATGAAACAAGGGAAGAAAATGGAACACTACTAGATGGAGAAAACAGAAACACCTCAATGATGAACTCCACGGCTACAAGCGGTACCACTGTTTCCTCTGAGAATGTGACTGGCGCAACCACTTCACCAACGACATTGCAAGGATCTACCTCAACAACTCCAAGAGACTATACAAGTACAACCACTGCTTCTTCTAAGAATGAGACTGAAGCGACTACCAGTGCAACTAGTTCACCAACGACAATGCCAGGATCCAGCACTACAAGTTACACCAAACCTCATCCAGCAGTGAAGACAGAGGAGAACGGCACCATTGCTGGCTCAGAAGCCACTGCAGCATATGACCAAAACTCCATCCCAGAAGCACAAAACAGTTCTTCATGCCCTATTGAGACGGCTGATGGAGCATCAAAGGTTGGTCAGGGCATTTTTGGCTACAGTGGTAGCATCGTGTTCATGGCAATGCTCGCTGGCATTGTGATTCTACTTGTATTTGCTGTGTTGGAGACTGTGGTATGCATCTTGGTGTGCATTTTCTGCTGGAGACGTGCCCAGAAGGCAGGAGAGGATGATGGTGAGGGCGACAAACCCTTCAGAATTGGGTACAAGAGAACAGCGGAGCATGATGTAGCTCTGCTTGAAATGGATGATACTACTGAAAGCAACTAAATGCAACCAAATAGTTGTACATTTCCAAGTTTAATTAATAGAGTGTTAGAGTGTTCACTTGACTGTGATTTACTAGCCTAAGATTCATGCCCTATGGCTGACATGTATTCTTCCACCTAGCCATAGCTAACTAGTGCAATGATGTGATTTATCTGCCAATTTTATTCTTGAGTCTGTGGACTGCTTTGTACGCCTATGTACTGCGCCAAGGTTGCCCAGCGATTGATATCGACGCCACACCCACTAACCTGGCTACATGCACGCAGCACACAAGCCGTTAATTAAGGAAGCAGTTTCCAGAGATCTATGGTTGACAGTCTACTACTTTGAGCAAATGATTGGGGATTGAGAACTACACTAGCCGTGTAGATAGAGGGACAGATGTCGATTGTCACAAAATTACCAAACGTTTCGGCCCAATCTAGACCCTTCATCAGTGGTAGATTAAAAACGTACATGGCATGGTTACTTATATACACAGACGGGGGCGGGGGGAAACGGCGGGAAAAAGCGTGGGCGGGAAGAAAGGTGGCTGTGTGTGTTTTACTCGGCTAGTGAAGTTCTCAATTCCCAATCATGTCTACACCTAGCCACACAGAGATTTACAAAACTTTGAGCAAATCAATGTATGCATGCCACTCAGTGCATCCACAGCACAAATCCATTACAGTGGATCAGTGCAATGGTAGCCACGAAGCATCCAAAGAAATAGTTTTGTCAAACACGATACACTACTAGCATGTTAATGAAGCTGAGAGGTGGGGCTGCAGAGTTGAGAATTGAAAGTGGCAGGTTGTGTGGATTAAGGAGGGATGAACGGATCTGTAAGATGTGTGGCGGGGGATAAAGGGAAGATGTGGAGCATTTTTACTGCACTGTAATGGTATGGCAGAGGAGAGGAAGGAGATGGTGGGGTTGATGAATGAGATTATGGAGGGGTGGCAAGAGATGGAAGGCAATGCAAAGACAAGGTGATATGTGTGGTGGATAAGCCATGTGAGAATGGAAGGGTATGAAGGGACGTGGAGAGGCTGTATAGAAAACGTTTGGATTGAATGAATTGGAAGCAAGACCCTAATGACTTTCTTTGTTTTGATCATAGTGCTATATATATATAGTCTGGCTAGCTAGACCGTCCCACTAAACGCCCGAGCCCTTAAGCGAAATGCGCCCCTGCAGTGAAATGGTGCAGCAGCGATTTCATTGGTCGGCGCGAGGTGTGGAATTTACACATTCTGCTAGACCCTACTTTTCTTCCGCCCCCACGCGCGAAGACAAAGTAGGGTCTAGCAGCTAGACTAATAGTCCCCAGACCCAACCTTCCGCGGCGTCAGCCATGTTTGCGGAAGTTGGGGCTGGGTACGAGACTATACGTAGCTAGGCTATGTGCTATATGGGGTGAACACAGGCGCCTGGTGTATATTATTGTATATGAACACGCTGTGCACTTAAAAAATTATGAATTATGACTTATACTGGGTTTTAAATCCACTGTGGCACACCGGGTAAACGTGGGTAGGATACCTGTTAGCCAGCATGCTCGGGTTCGGTCAGGTACAGGGAAGCCAAACAACTCTTCCGTGCACGCTCGTACACTATATACGTGCGCGTGTGTATAGCGCTGATGTCGCGTTCGAGATTAGCATTAAGCGCTATGTTCAACCCTCTGGGATGCTGTGGGTTTGTTCTGACTGTCCTGGCCATTTTTGTGCAAGCAAGTTGGTTCACACACACACACACTGGCATCAGGCTACACACCATCCATGCAGCTAGGATCAATTGACACTTACAAATAGCTCGCTTTGCGCATATGCTGCCTTAGCTGTGGTGTGTTATTGCACGGCAACGTATCGATTCACTTTCTCTACACTTTTACATAGCTATATGTGCTAACGCTGTGCAGGGCCAGATGTAGGCATGGGGGCGGTTGACGGCTTGCAAACCGGTCAGTGCGGAGATATTGCCACGTTCCTTCTTGCTGACAGAAGATTCACCTGCCACGGGGAAGTGGCTGCTGTCAAGGCTTGTGGAGGGCCGCCCCGTAGTGGTGGCATTCATTTCTATCTGAGCCTCTACGCGTCATCGAACGATTCAGGGAAATATAGTCTACTGTTTCCAGAAGTGGTTAAAACACAGTGGGGGTTTGCAGGATTTACTGGTTGGAAGCCCGTCACTCGAAACCGTGCAGGCAGTGCTAGCACCTCTGCTAATTCAAAAGGCACCAACAGTGTCAGTTACTTACCAGGATATTTCCTAGGAGTGACTATCTACCATCAAGATAATAACAGGTATGCCACTAAATAGCATACATACAAGTTATATGTTAAATGCCATTTTAGTATTTAAATATATATTCATTTTTGCAGATGCTCACTGCCTGTACATGTAGCAGTTTCAGAGAGCACAACGACATGTGATGGCACATCTCCATTAGGCTTGATAGTGAGGATTACAGCAGGTTTGTCAATAGCACATGCATTAATCATGTACACTTCTGTTCATACGTAGCTTCCGAGTGTGTACTGACCAGTTGTCATCAACCCTTATTGTAGATTGCTATGACAGCATTGTATCAAAGAATGACAGTCACAAGTCAGTGGTGACAGTCACAGTGACACCAACTTCCTCATTAGACAGTAATGATGTCACAGTCCAATCGTCATCTCCAGGTCTGACGGCAGGTATTGTAATTCTACTGGTGGGAATAGTGACAGAGACTGTCTTGTGCAGTGCAGCGTGGCTGGTGTGCCGGCGACGCATACTGAAAGGCAGCATTTCAAGTGCTAATGGTGAGTGTATATAGAATCAAAACAAGACCTCAAGCCATTTTCAGTGTGGTGCATTGGAGCTCCGGCGTATTGTGATACACACATACGTACACATGAAAATAGTGGTGAATGAACATGTCTCAAAGCACGCTGGTAAGATACTAACGTCCATCCATTAGTTGCATGAAGTGCTGCTTTGGGTGCTCCTCTAAGTTGTGGTGGCTGACACTAATGGTACCATGGGCACTGTGTCTGTGGCCTTACATTGCATACAGGAACAAAACATGCATAAATAGTGCACACTTACTTAACAGCATATCTACAAAATACACTGTTAAGCTATCAAATGGAAGTCACCTTTTTACAGAGATAAGTCCTCCCTTTACCACCCACAAGGCTAGTTCAAATTCTGTTGAGACTGTATGCTTGTACAGAAGCAGTGTTTACTGCTAGAAGTGGTGTATTGTAGCACATTAAGCACTGCAATTGCCTAACCACATACACACAGTACAGCTCTCCATGGATTGACATCCAGCTGCCAATGATAAGTAATATATATGTATGTAGACCATGGCACGTGAAATCTGTAGAGATATATACACATGTAGCTATATGTACCTGCATCCAACAAGTACGCACGCGACATGGGAAGTGTGGTACACAAGGTCTCCCTTCCATAGCAGTGTGGCTTGCATTAGTCTGGCTTGCGGGACCATCTTGATGGCGCCCATGACGTTTAGACGTTCTAGCGAGGGATCATCTAGCAATTCACACTAGGTTTATGTCTTGAAGGAGATAATTAAATAGTGCTCATTATATCACTCGTGTGTAGTTAAAAAGCATGCAATAAATAAATATTCGCAGACAGTGAGTGTGATGACATCATGTTATACAACATGCTCTTCAATACACACTATAAGGTCCCTGCATGGGATAGGTACGTATATAGTGAAACCCTTTCAGTCTCAAGACCGAACCATGTTTGTCTAAAGTAGTCACATTTCGATCACTGGTTTACTAAGCCAAACAGTCATGCTGAGTCTTCAACAGCTTGTATACTGTAAGTAGCGTCTTCCACACTTCATGCTATTTTTGGCATACTTAGTGATGACATAACATAGAGCAAGACACATGTACGTACTTACGTACGTACGTACATCCCTTGTAGGACTGATGCTAGTCACCAACCGGGCCAGACGAAGGGAGCCCAATCCAGAGTCGGGAGCTGAAGCTGTAAGCTATGAAACCCCAGTACCACTCACCACCCAGTACACAGCCCTTCTGGAGAGAGAGGAGCAGACAGAGGGTCAGGATGTACACCATCAACAGGTACAGTACCACTGGACTTGCTTCTGATGTGCACATGCTGCACAGGAATGAACACACACACACACACACACACACACACACACACACACACACACACACACACACACACACACACACACACACACACACACACACACACACACACACACACACACACACACACACACACACACACACACACACACACACACACACACACACACACACACACACACACACACACACACACACACACACACACACACACACACACACACACACACACACACACACACACACACACACACACACACACACACACACACACACACACACACACACACACACACACACACACACACACACACACACACACACACACACACACACACACACACACACACACACACACACACACACACACACACACACACACACATGCAAACAGTCCACATGTTAATCAAACGTGTTCATTCAGAGTGTGTTAAGACTGTACCAGTAGTCTGCCATAAAATTGTACAGTCAACTACAACATCAGTATTAATAGTGAAATTGACTGTATACTTTCAAATACATGCAGTATGAAGGCTCAGACGTTACAGCACAGGCTCAGCCCACTGTCACGACACCAGTGACACAGGAGGCAAAAGCCAAGAAGCCGTCTGCTGACTACTGGCCTCCCGGAGAGTCTGTGGAAGACGTATACTCTCAAATGATATTGCGACGCTTTGTGGTTATCCCAGGGGTGGCAATCTCACTAGGCCAGCTACTGGGAGAAGGAGAGTATGGAGTTGTCTACAAAGGCAAGTGGTCTTCCCCCAAAGGAGTCCATTTGGTTGCAGTGAAGACCCTCCAGGAGGATGCTGATGAAGAAGATAGAGTGAAGCTCCTTCAGGAAGGTGCCATTCTGGGACAGTTCTTTCACCCTAATGTGGTCAAACTGCATGGAATCGTCAAAGATCCTGATCCAGTAAGCTGGTCATTTGAACTGCACCCACCCACGGCAACAGTATGCTCATGGATGGATGGATGGATGGATGGATGAAGGGCCGCTGTCGAAGGAGCGCCATAGCAGTGAAGCCCGCCGAAGGCGGGCTTCACTGCTAGTTAATAATATAAGAGACTTCAGACTATTATACTACTACTACTAACTAACTACTACTGTTGACTGTGAAAATGCAAATTGAAATCTGCCAGTAAACATTCTCCTGTTTGTGCTACACCAAAAGGTGATGCTGGTAATGGAGTACCTAGCAGGCGGAGACTTGAGGAGTCACCTCTTAAAAGCAAATGAGCTAAGAGAGTAAGTGCTGTAATTGAGTTAATTGTTGTAATTGTTATTCTTGTGCATGTACAGACACACACACACACACAACACACACACACACACACACACACACACACACACACACACACACACACACACACACACACACACACACACACACACACACACACACCATTCCATTCCATTCTTCTCCTTATCCTCATGAGGATGTAGGGCGGGAACACACACACACACACACACACACACACACACACACACACACACACACACACACACACACACACACACACACACACACACACACACACACACACACACACACACACACACACACACACACACACACACACACACACACACACACACACACACACACACACACACACACACACACACACACACACACACACACACACGCACACACAACACACTATTTGTGCTCTGCATAGCTCTGGCTGAAGCCATGCACCTACATATATATTACATATATAGATAGGCAATACTGTGTTTCTTTATGTAGCACAAGCCTGGCTGCTGGAATCTCATATGAGCAGTTGCTAGCATTCTGCCTACAGATAGCCAGTGGCATGGCCTACTTGTCTGCAAAGGGCTATGTCCACAGAGACCTCGCAGCACGGAATGTGCTTTTAAATGCTGAATATCAGTGCAAGGTACGCACCCTAGACAATGTACGCATATACGTACATGGGAACACACACAGCATTACTGAGGTTCACAATGTGACTCGTCATTCAGACAATGTACACATTACATGATGGTGTGTATAGGAGGCTTGTATATGTATAGTTGTGTGGTGCGCATTACAGGGATACGTACATACGTACGTACGTACCTGTGATGAACGTATATACTGCTGCTATTGGTACTGCCTCTGTGAGGGACTGTAGGAGGTACCCACTGTACCCCCTCACTTCTGCCAAGGAGGCTGCCCCTATGTCGATGACAGCAGCATGAATGCATCAAGCAGCCCTCGCAGACCAACGAGTAGCCCCTATATACAATGTGAGTGGTGTGAAAGTACTGTGAACAGCATGACGTCACAGCCAAAATTGAACCCGCACTGAATGGAATGCCAGGAAGACAATACCAATAGTTGTGACACACTGCAGCATTTGGATTGCTATTGCCTGAACCCTATCCTCCCCCTCCTTGTACCCATATAGTGGCGGTGCTTGTTGGCCGCAATCGAATACGTATCTGTTACTGCATATCGATTATAATACTGCAGATTGCAGATTTCGGGATGTCAAGAAATGTAGAGAAAGACACATATTATAAGACAAAGGGAGGTAGGATTCCTGTCAGGTGGACAGCTCCCGAGGCCATTTTCTACAGGAAGTACACCACAAAGAGTGATGTGTGGAGCTATGGGATGGTGATGTACGAGATATGGTCACTCGGACACAAGCCTTTTGAGGAGTTCACAGTGGAAGAGGTGTGTTCAGTACAGTAACCATGCTCAAAGAATTCTATAGCTCCAATCAAATGCTACATGTACAGATTCCCTAATACATGCATACAATACCACTGTCCCATACACATATATACGTACGTAATGTATATGTACCAGACCTGCTTATAAATGAGTACACGATTGTGGCTGCAGTCCGATGCATACTGTTTCCAATCACACTTGGACAGATCATAAGGTCCCTCGGTGCAAGATACTGCCTGCCCCCTCCTCCAGCATGCCCCAAGGCCATCTACGCACTCATGGTACAATGCTGGTGAGCTGTACGAATGTGCTAATATACAGAGTCAACTCATACTCTACACATCAAAGTGCATTGAAGACCATACAAAACAAGGTCCAGCTGTGGCCAATGAATAACTGGGAGCACGTGCCCCGCCTCCATTTTTTCTTTCTTTAACTAACCATAACTAACCCATTCTACACACACACCTGCCTGCACACACACACACATGCTCACTTGCACTTACGGTTATTAGACATACACACACAGACTGCCTTACACACCTGGTCCTGAATGCATGCTTATGCTGTTCCCCTTCACATGCCTAGGAATCCTTCCCACGCCCAACGACCATCATTCACGTTCCTCATGCGTGAGCTGAAGAGGAGTCCAGCCACTCTCCTAAAAGTGGACACTGGACACGCCCACTTGCTGGGGGGACCCCTGGAGGCTGCAACAGACCTCTTCATAGAGCTACAGCAGATGTACACTGCCTGAATCACGTCATGAAAGAGACAACCACTTCATTCACAATAATAATAAATGTCACCAAACAGAGTAGTCTTGGTAGTATATTGACAGCACCCCAGATTGGTATATACAAATGCTAGATACGTACACTGCATTGTAAAACATTTGTTTCAAACTTGCCACGCTCTTAAGCCAAGTCCAGCACCCACCGCCATGGTCACACCTGGTACATTCAACACTTGTGAAACAAATAAGATATATGTAGACATAGCTTGTTACAGGTTCAGTGTGTTCAGATTCAAATGTGTCAGCTGGTGTCAATTTTTGTGAAACCCAGTCAATGAATGTGGTTCATGACTACTACAGTGAAGAGACAGTCAACAGCGGTGATCAGGTATACGGTACAAAACACTTGAACTACATGTCCTACTAAACATATAATTATACCGACATCAATGTTGACGGACATTATTGAGTCTAGCCAATCTAGCAGCTCTTAGGTTGTCCAGACTACGCTCCCCACCCCCTTGGGGATGTCTCTGACGCAGGGAGGACCTCCCCACCTCGTCTCTCTGTTCACTGTGTACAGACTCACACCCAAGGGCTGCCTCGCTGGAGGTCGGGTCTCCTCCCACTTGTACTGCTTCAAATGCTATCGGGCCTGTGTGTTGATCCTGGTCCCTCACTGCATCGTGAGCGGAAGGGTCATAGTGAGGGTTGTACGGTGGGGGGCGCTCGAGCCTCTCCTCGCTTTCAGGAGCAGGTCCTGTGTCTGTCAGGCTGCGCTGAATGGCTGCTTGCAGATCGTCATCCTGTTCGTCTGTTGCACCATTGCGGTCTCTGTGCACGCCAGCACGGTCGACAGGACGTCCTGCACCAGCATACTGCGACCCTGGACAACAACAGAGGAACAGTTTGTGGTTTATTGAAGCAAGGCTTGTAACATCGCACTGCGTGTTGAACGTGCACACAAGGACATTGTTATATGGCCAAACATAGGGAGGTGGAAAAGTAACGCATTCATGAATCCAAAGGGAGTGGCACGAGAAATGTCATATGCTGATGTACAGAGGTTCGCATGAGCACTTACTGTATCCACTGACACCCGATCCTTGCAGCCTCGGTCTCCTCCGATGGCCTATGGAGGCAATCAAACGTAAACATATGCAATGCAACAAATGTACGTAAGCAAGAAGCCATATGAGTGGAAATTAATTAGGTATTAAATGGCCAGTCCTTGCTCATAACTGCACACATGCTTAGATGCACATACAGATGGATGCACATACAGATGGATGCACATACAGATGGATGCACATACAGATGAATGCACATACAGATGGATGCACATACGGACGGATGCACATACAGATGCATGCACGTACTCATTCATCAAGGTCAACAAAGCAACTACACACTACATCTGATCTACCCTTGCGGCAGACAACAGCCACCTTGACAGACCTCCACACGCTCATGTCACGCACACAGCTGTTTCACACTGCTACTACAGCTGGCCTACAAGTACATTGTAGATCAACAACCTTTTAGGTGCCCCTACACCAGGTGGTACAAACCCTAGCATGGAAGAGGCTTATACTACACTACATAACATCACAAGCTGTATTGAGCCTTCAGATGGTGAAGTAAGACAAGTTCATTTATTGACGGATAAAAGACCCCCGAAAACAGCATGTCACTAGCATGTTCTTCATTGCTAGGAGTCTATGTAATAGCTGACCCAAGTCTGGTACAAACCTGTCAGCTGTATTCCGCCAATGGGGAAGTTCATGATAGCCTTAAGGGGACCCATGACATATGCCATGCCCACCAATATCCCCGCTAGGTGGCCCACAAACGACGCTCGTGGGACTAAGACGGAGATCAGGACCAGCTCCGCCCACACAGCATGCCGGCTTGGCACTGGGATTACCCCCATGATATACACTGTACGATGAGGCATCCCATAAGTGGTGACCACCTTCAGAGCGAATATGACCCCAGAGAAACCGGCCGCACACTGCCACATGTATGAGGCCTGGTCAAAGAACTCAGTCAGTGCAAACTGCAGCCCACAATAGACGGCGCTAGAGAATACGCTGAAGACGGCCACCATGTAGAGGAAGTAGACACTGCCATAGTGCCTCTCGAGAGAGATGCCTTTCCAAAGGAATGAGGCCATATTGTAGTAGATGTGCCAGTCGTCCAGGTGGAAGAAAGGGGAGAGGAAGAGTCTACTCCATTGCTTGTAGTACCACACGCGCCCCGCGCTAATGCAGACTTGGTCCACTTCGGGCCAGTGCCATCTAAAGCTTCTCCCAGCGATGTTTGGCTGGAGATAGGCAAGCAAGTTACCGATAATGATGCCAAACGTTGTCGGATAGGCGCCATTCCCGCCAGAAAGTGCATTCATCAGCTGAAATGCTAACAAAAGTAGAGGAAAGCCCCCACCAGCCCTTCGAGAGCGAAACATGCTTTGTCACGTAGGGAGAACCCCGTCGATCACGTGACTTGTAACAAACTTGTACACGACACGCGCAGCACACAGTAACACCGGTGCCAACAGTATTCGTTTAAGGCTCAGATCTTCCCTCGTATTTGAGCTGCAGATCCAAGTAGAGTCCTTTCCCTTCCTCCAGAGGAGCCCCCAACATGGATGCCTGGGGAGACACACTGAGATCCTCCTCAGTCCACTTCAGTAGGAGAGAGGGGTTGCCAAGGAAAGACTTGTGAAGGTCATCAAAGCTTGGCCGACTGTGGTAGTCAGGGTTCCTACATGTGTGTTCGACAACTAACAGTTAATATGCAACCAGCAGTAGCTATAGCATTAGCACTCGGTGACATGCACTAACCACTAACCAGCAGTTGACCATTAGAGAGTAAATCCCTCTAGGACAGCCAGGGGGTGGGACCATGCAGTATCCCACTGTCTTCAAAACCTGCACGACCTGAACAGTGTGAAAGAGAGGAGATGGATCTTGAACAGGCGATGCATGCAACAAGACATCTACAGTATGTATGCATGTAGTTAGCTCTCTGTACGCTAGATGAATTGGCTTTGGGCCATACATACATATGTACACTCCTCCTTACAAGTCATCTAGAGTGGCTCCCAAGCTACCAACCTTGTCAGTGATCTATCTATCATGCTTAAACTCTGAATGAAGCGCATCAGTACACTGTGTGGTGGGTTCTGAAACACACGACCACACACATGCTGACACTATTCCAGATAGACATTCACACACATTAATTAACAAGACCTCCTAAGATTGTAAAGAATATGCAGTGACTTACGTAGGTCGCTGTATTTTACATCAAATATGCACCATAGGCACTCACTACTATGACGATAGACTCACCTCTTTCACTGTTGTAGCTTGGTGAAAGGGTTGGCATCCCAGTGACCATATCTCGTACATCAAGATCCCAAAGCTCCACACATCACTCATTGCACAGAACTTATTGTACAAGATGGCCTCAGGGGCTGTCCACCGCAGCGGTACACGCCCTCCCTTCATCCCGTAGTAAGGATTCTCAGCAAGATCTCTAGACAAACCAAAGTCTGCAATCTGTTGGAATTAAGCAGGTTCATTAATGACATATTTAATTATTCATATTGCAGCGTACACATATACACATACTTATAAGTCAGTGTACAAAATATGTAAAAACAAATTGTGTGTGCATGTATGTACACTGTTAAGTGCTGATCAGTAGAATTCAGTACAGGTTCTCATACTCCCATACACATGTACGAACAGACAGTACAGAGTTGATATGCAAACGGACACACAGATACCTTGCAGCGCCAATCCTTATCCAGAAGAATGTTCCTGGCAGCAAGATCACGATGGATGAAGCCTTTCTTTGAGAGGTAGCTCATTCCATCTGCTATCTCAAGACAGAACTGGAGCAGCTTCTTTGGAAGGCCAGGGTCCTTGGGAGACCTACATAAACTGATCACACACAAAAGCGCACATGTACACACACACACACACACACACACACACACACACACACACACACACACACACACACACACACACACACACACACACACACACACACACACACACACACACACACACACACACACACACACACACCACATGTACATTTCACACACAATGACAGCAATGGTGTTACTGCATACACGCACACACGCACACACACACACACACACACACACACACACACACACACACACACACACACACACCACATGTACATTTCACACACAATGACAGCAATGGTGTTACTGCATACACGCACACACGCACACACACACACACACACACACACACACACACACACACACACACACACACACACACACACACACACACACCACATGTACATTTCACACACAATGACAGCAATGGTGTTACTGCACACACGCACACACGCACGCACACATGCACCCTCGCACACACACACACCTTTCAGCCAGGTCAATTAAGTGGTTCTGTAGATCACCATTTGGAAGCAGTTCCAGCACGACCATACACTGCGGTTTGACACAGGAGCACAGGTGAGGTACATGGTAAACATACTAACCTACACACTGCAAGTTCATGGGGGCACCAACAGACCTATTGCAAAGAACAATTGGTCATACAATTTCGACGAATAATTATATTTAACTCACAGGCTCTCCCAGAGTGACCACCCCAAACAGTCGGACCACGCGAGGATGGAGGAACTGCCCCATCACTGCTGCCTCCTGGAGCAGCTTCACCCTCTCATCTGACTCCAAGCAGTCCTTGGACACTTTCACAGCCACCTCCACACAGCCCATGGTGGACTGCCACTCCCCTCTGTACACGTTACCAAACTCCCCCTCCCCCAGGGCCTCCCCCAAATGGACAGAGCTTCGGGGAAGCTCCTGGTACTTGTTCTGGGACATCTGCCCATAAATCTCATTCTCGGTGCCACCGGGGCTCCAAAACCGACCCTGAGATGCTGCCTGAAATCACAACATAATTTTAAATACGACACATTCAACTCGTCCCAGCAGTACGCATTGGCTAGAACGTACAGTAGTCCATACCATACCATACTACACAAACTAGGACATATTTCCACAAATTCAATTTTGCATTTTAGTCAGACAGCTTACAGTACTGTAGAGCAATGGCTAGTTGTAGACACAATCATAATGAATCCACAATGCATTGCCCTCACGCTAGGGATCGAGGGCTACTGAAGATTAACTACGTACGTACGTACGTACACTTACTGTGGAGAGATGCCAATACTTGGACTGAATGGGCCGGACGCTGTCATAGAGGACTTCTTCGTCATAGACACTGCCTCGAGCCTCAATCAACTCCCTTTCATCCTAGAACATTCAGGGCAGGCACTACAAGCATGATTATCAATGGTGCACACCGTGTGAGCATTTGTTTGGTAGGACGTACTGGTGAAGGCACCACAAGCCATCCATGGAGGTCTGTGCTTGTCCTCACATTCTGTCAGGGGGTATAACGGGGTAAGGAGAGGGGGAGGAGGGGGAAATAGCTGCTTTCAATAGAGATGTGAAAACGTTCCTTATAAAATCTGGCAATCCAGTTTGAAATTATACCCCATGTATGCCCAGTGAAAGGTGCACATAGTAATATACACAAACGTAGATTGTAATGAACCAAGCTGTGGCATGGGCAAGCAACAGCATACAAGCAATTGTTGGATAACAGCATGTGAGCAATCAATTTCACTGCCACCTGTAACAACTCTGCTGATGAACGGACTTGCAGTGTTGTGTATGCTGACAGCTGCTCTGTGGTGTACTCACTCCAAGCATGCACTCACCATGTACTGCATACCGTCATCCAGCACTTGATACCCTGTGCGTTTCAGCTGATGTTGGACTGCTGCAGATGTCTTGGGCACTGCACTAGCTTCCCTAAGGAGTCGATTGTACCGTGTTGTCTGAGGTACAAGAGGGGTTGCTTCTGACTGCCGTTCCACTGTTAGTCTCTCTGTCACTTGGGTGAGATTAGCCGCACTTATGGGTGTGTTCTCCTGCTGCTCATCATTCAAAAGAGCTGAAAAAGTGAACAAAATGAAACTAACCGCTCAGATGGCCCCAGATGTTGGCATTGAATACATAATACACATGCATATACAGACAGACACAGGCAAAGGGATACGCAAACTGCCTAAGCCTATACCCCAATACAACAACCTACGTAGGAGGTAAACTGCTTGTGCCAGAAAAGACTGGGCGACTATATCTAGAAACCTGCCTACACCTAGCTGTTTTGATACACGAGACAAAAGTGACAAGTCATAGGAAACACGTATAACAAAGAGGGGGCTGTTGCATATCATCACATTCTAACACACAACAACCAAACGGCCAATGGAGCACAATACCGGCCTGTATGCATGGGCATCACGTCTTAAAACTACAAGAAGAACTCACTATAATTTCCATTATTATAGTCAACTTCATTCATGCATCTTGCATGCATTCCTCCAGATCTATGTCTCTTCCCTTTCCTGCAACACTTTAGGCACCCAACTGCAGCTCCCACCGCTCCCATCGCTCCCACCAGTGCAAGCACAGTGATCAGACAGACACTTATGAGGGCAATTTTAAACTCAAGACAATGACAGGATTCCATTCCTGCACAAAACAGTACATGCCATTGTAAAATGTTGAATCGTGAACATAGGTAGCAGTGATGCTCTTCATACAAGCAAAACACATTTGTACACCTCTCGTTCCAACAAGGACAGCACAGAAACCAGGGTCTGACGGACGGCATTGAACCTCTCCCAAATTGTCACATTGCACATGTATCTGTCTAATTAACAGCGAGTGCTACCTACCCACACATAAATGTGGTCGAAGCAAGACACTAAGAGAATGCCACTCTTGGTGGTAGGAGTTGGAAGAGGAACTGTTCAAATTCCTATGCAAATTTTCACTTCCAGGCACAATGATCCATTGGCACACTCCTCCAGGTGTGCACGTGGACATCAGCCAATGCATCACCGAGAAACACCCTCCCATTTACCATCCTATACAAATCTGTGCTATGTTATTAACATGCGATTCCCTTATTAGTATGTACCTAGATAATATTATATACTAAGGGAGGGGAGTACGTATACAAATGTACAAAGTGTGTCCACCTCATTCAGTGTAACTCACCACTTGCTGCCTCACTGTTCACATTACCGTCATGCACGAAATCCACTTGAATAGCTGGTCTAATGCTCTGCACCACACTAGGACAAGGAAACCATCCTTGCTCAGGAGAAAAGCAGTTACCAGCGAGCTGTATCAGCGGACTCTTTGTGTCATGCTCACCGGCAAGGGGGATATGGTTCAATACAGACGCGCTTGGAGGAGGAAGTGAGAAGCCTAAGAGATCGCCAGCCTTTATGGAGACATCTATGTCAAAGCACTGTCTAATAATTGTCACTGTGGCACTCTCTTCAAAGCTTAAATTAAGCGATTCATATGAAAGGAATGGAACGACAACTTCATCCGATCTCCTGTAGTGACCACCGTTTGCCTGCCATAATGTAAGGTTACACTGAAGCGAAGAGTTGTAGGTACTCTTAGCATCGAATAGCAACATCAAGGTCATGCGGCGCAGCCTACCGCTGCATTGAAAACGTAGATCAGCAAATATCACTTCGCCGGTGGGGATACGTTGATAGCTGTCTGTCAGTTGGGTGCCAGGAAATGAAAAGCCTTGCAGGCATCCTGCATTCGTTGGGAAGAAAAGGAAGAAAGGTTACGCCAAACGACGGCAGTTCAGCTGGCCAAGTCATTATAAATATTATAGTGGAAAATAGCGTGCACTTGCCTTCGCTGTAATCCTCGACAGACTGAGATGATGTAGGGCACTGCGCAGCTAGAACGACGAAGAGATACACCCGAATGGTCTTGGCCATTTCGGCCGCAGAGACCTCGTGATCGCGCACATCGAGTCATGTGACCATATTGGTTTGCGTCTGTAGCTAAGTGAATCCGTACCCGTATTTAGCAATGGCCATGTAGCTAGCAACTGAGATGTGCGCGCACACGTACGTATATATATGCACGAAGCATGTAGGTAATTACATTTTGCATGTGTGGATGTAGCTAGATTGAAAGACTAAAGTTGCTTTGCTCCATACGTATATCTTTATAGCGTTTTGAATTCTCCATTCAGGCTGCTTCCAATGTATTGCTGCACTTTTGGCGTTCAGCTCCATGACGGATGGAGGCAGGCCAGCACAACAAAGGGGTGGCTTCGCACAATATTGAGTTTCGCCTTGCTGAGATCAGCAGTCCTGTCCCTGGGAGGCTCTCGTACCAAGAGGTCACCCCCGGTGTCCAGCAACCACGCTCTGAACTTGATGGTCAGCGAGGGCTGTCTTGGACACTGACATTGCATGCCATCTCTAACTCTACCAAGTCACGCATGACATTGTTATTCACACAAGCATCATGATATGTACGTACAGGCAGTGTGCATGCATGTGTGCATATTGTGTAATGTACTGCTACTATAGTGCATTACTTATACCGTACTACATAGGATATTGTGAAAAAATTACTTCTCCCCATGTTCTATCCTGTCGTCTCCTCAAGCACTTCACCAATGGCACTGCACTGATGATTAGCAGCACCAATAGAACAACACTTACTGCAACAGTAGCACCCACTATTGCAGCGAGAGGAGTAGCTGCCGGGACTGGTGCTGGTGTGGTGGTGGTCTGATTAGCTGAAGGTTGACTGCAATTTCCAAATCTGTAACACGATCCATTGTCTGCTGTGAAAATGAATGATGACAATCTACCAGTAATTCTCAACATGAAACAGTATCTATCATATAGCATATCTATATTATAAATGATGTATTCCTAGCCACATTCTGTGTACCCATAAAACATACATCAACCTTCATATACACTGTAAGAGAGTTAATTATGCATATACAGTATAGTAGGCCATACGTAATGGAGAATATTTTGTTAAGACATTACAGCAAAACTGTAATCTAAATGACCTTGCTTACTAGGGGTGTTGATATATAGGTTACTAGGGGTGTGTTTGCTACTGCTACTGCATGTATTGTTGGAGTAGATGCCACCTTGGGTGTCGGTTAATTAAGTGTGGTACACAGTAACAACAAAGCCACAAAATGTATGCATACATAGTATATTTGAAAGGATATTCACTTGCATATCATACATGCACTTAATATATGCATGTCTACACACACACACACACACACACAAACACACACACACTCATTCACACATGCACACACACACACGTGCACACACACACACACACACACACACACACACACACACACACACACACACACACACACACACCATACTATTATGCTTCTTGGGTATTATATAGGGACCTGTTAATGACTCAAAGAAAGAGAACATATTTCTCTTATTTGACATGCATAAATCAATATGCATGCACTTACTGTACATGTAATTCTTGTGTGTCCCATAAGTGCAAAAGAACTTTATCTCTTATCAGATATAATTATACTCTATAAACACTCACTGTCATCAGTTCTCACTCTCTGCTCTTCACTCCATGCTCCAGCTCCAATTTCAGACGATGCTCTCACTCTAACAATGTACTCCACCCCAACAGCCAGTCCAGTTAGAATAGTGGACTTTGCAGGAGGTGAGACTGAAAGGCGAGTTGAATTAATCCATGACTGTGCATCACTTGTTCTGTACTCCACCTCATACTCAGTGATGGGCAATTCACTTTGGGGAGTAGTCCAGGACACAGTCAGAGTTACCTTCCCATCTTCCACTGACTCAGTCACAGACACATTAGTGACTTTGGGTTCTGTCAGAGAGATATAAAGCATTCCATTACATCTACTACATACGAACGTATGCAATTGCATATAATTTTATATATATATATATATATATATATATATATATAATTATCTATAGATATATAGTCCCATCCACACATCCGAACCCTCCCTCCCCCAGAGATTGTACATATACGTAAGTTATGCCATGAACTAGACCTACTACTTCACAATATAGGTCATAGATTGGGCCAAAACGTTCAGTAATTTGTGATATCTGCCCCCCAATTCCGACTAGTGCAGGTTATCATTCTCTAACTATTCTCCTAAGAACAGTCCATAAGGTAAATGCCTACCATTCATCCCACAACTGCACACAACAGCTGATATGATGTGATCAAAATGATTATAAATTTGACACATTTATAGAGTCCTGAGTGGCTAGGTAAAGCAGTCATGTGCACTAGCCCACATTTCAGACGTTTCTGTGACTATACAGCCACCTTCACAGTGAATGGCTGTGCAAAACACTCTGACTGTATACATAAGGTGTGTTGACAAGTGTTGACATAACAGTGGTGATGGAATGTATGAATATAATTAAAAAGGCAATAAAATATGCCGGTTGCCAAAACATCTAACAGACCTCTTTCTCATTGTGGGCTAGTGTTTCCATGCAAGCAACCTAAGCATGAGTCTTCCTAGCCACCCAGGACTTTACAGCAATATCACATGATGACAACTAAACTCACTGTTAAAGGTTGTCTCTGTCAGCACTTCACTCCACTCTCCATATCCAGCAGCAGACACAGCTCTCACTCTAACATTGTATTCAGTACCAGGAAGAAGTGCAGGCAGAAGGGCAGAAGTTGAATATGGTTGAGTGCTCACTCTAGTGCCCCAGTAAAGCTCCCCATTACGTCTGTATTCAACACGATACTCTGAGAGATCTGTAATATTTTTGAGAGCAGTCCAGGTCACCCTCAGACTTGGGTTCCCATCTTTCACAGCCTTGGACAAAGAAACACCAGTTACTTTGGGAGGGACTTGCAGAACATGTGGAGAAGTGAAGTATATAACAGATAAAGCAATATTTATGCCGAATCAAGCGCATATCTGTATACATAAATAGTTATGAGACATTATATAATAGATGAAGCCAATTCACAATGCTCGCATAGTTTTTTGTGTATGTAGGTGTGAGTAGGTTACTATATACTAGCAAGAGTACATAAGAGACAAGAGTATGCAACCGCATATCCACACACGTATAACTGCAATTTTCTAAAATGACGCTGCAAGATAGTTTACATCCACTTGTTCACATACAAAATTTCCATAGTGCAGGTAAAAATTGTAGGTAGGATAAATGGTAGTAATCACTGGGAATTATTCCAACCTGACAAGGTCAAAAGAATGCTCCATGGCCAGGAGGACACAAAGACCTATTTGCAACCAGTCATCACCTCCCCAGTCATGGGACAAACATAATATAAAAGGAAGAGCCACAGACAGCTGTTCCCCCCTTGGTGGGGCTATTCAGTGTGGCGTACTGATGTTTCCTATATACATAGCCATATATTTAACTTGCACAGAACAAAATGCATCACTTTTTGGAAAAATCTTGAAGAGTAGTATATACTTAGCAGAATCAATCAACAGCATCTGATTTCTGGTCATTTTGGCCACGTGGGCCTTCATCGACTGCGTACAATGCATGTAGCTTGCTTAAACGCCAACTAGCATGTGAGAAATAAGTGTGTCACTCGTTTTTACAGAGCAGCTGCATGCCTGGACACAGCCACTCTTCCATACAGCACAAACAATAGACTGCGAGTTTCATCTAAAGTGCCTAGGCACTCTCTTAGAGCAATCACAGGATGTCACTTTCCACACTACAACACATTGCAATTTCTTAATTGATCAACCACTCTGCAAGTCCCTTTAGATTACTTAGCGACTACTTTAGACAACAAGTCTACAGCATGTAAGTGCTGTACAACCAGTGGACAGGACAGAAGTAGGCTTAGTTGACCGTTAGCTTGTTTGGATGTCCAAAAAGTCAACTACTGTTGCAGATATAGTTCCATTTATATATATATCGCTGTGCCTGGCATTCTCCAAGCCTCAGTCACTAGAGCACGCAGTACCTGGATCATGTGAAACTGATTGATACAGACAGTTGTTCACTGCGCTGCTGCTTGATCGTTTATCCTGAGTAAATCGCTAAAGGATGTCCATTCTACAGAGCGATTTAGCCACAGCACGATTACGAAGTTATCCACGTGCGATAAAAGTGTGATCTGCTATTAGTCCCAGATGACATTGATGCTCTGTCCTTCCTTAGTTAGGCATTCTGCCAACTCTATGGTCACGCCCTCTACGATAAGTCGGCATAGGCCATGACATAGCTACCTACGTATATGTACATCTTACCTTCGTCCGTTACAACTAACTGGACCGCCAAAGTAAGCAGCAGGCCGCTGAGAAGAGCCGTCCTAGTGCTCAGGGGCATTCTGTCGTGTCCCTCCCCTTATTTTTGTATAGTGCAAGTTGCAATATATGTATATATACATGCATAAATATAATATGTATATAAATGTATAGCTGGCAATAATATTCCACCATTTTATATGGGCTGGAAATGTATTTCAGTAGTCGACTTAGCTAAATAATACTATATCCCTGTACGTTCGGAAGGTTTCTGCGTGGCTAGGTTGTCGATCGGAAACTCCACTAGCTAGCCAAAACATCACAGGACGATGTCGAAGTCACTTGATTCGTTTCGACCCTCATCAGTGAGAAAAGATAATGATACAAAACCGGCAGGCGTTTTTAAACACATGAATGGCGGGAACAGATGACAGGACAGCAGAAGCTACCTACGCATATGTACATCTTACCTCAGTCCGTTACAACCAACTGGACCGCCAAATTAATCGGCAGGCTGTTGAGAAGAGCCGTCCTACGGCTCAGGGCATTCTGTCGTGCCCCTCCCCTTCCGAACGTACAGGGATATAGCCTAGTATTATCTACGTAGCTAAGTTGACTACTGTAATACATTTCCAGTCCATATAAATTCAGGATAGATGATGCGTGGCTAGTTTGATGCATTATATATACGTAATAATCAGAAATCCCACTAGTCACAGGGCGATGTGTCGAAGTCACTTGATTCAGACGTTTCGACCTAGTCCCGGGTGGTGTTCTGTACGGATGTGCCAGGCTTCCAATACACATCTCTGGCAGTAGTACGGATGGGTGCCAACCACTTCTGCTTCGATCTGCTGTACATGTCCTGTCACCAGTTCCCGCAATTCATGTGTATTTTGTAACATTATCTTTTCTCACTGATAAGGACCTTACCATCAGAGTACAATTAACCCCTTGATTCGCAAACTGAGACCAGCTGCTGTCTGACCACATTATTATATTACAGCATGCTTCTGACATATTGTACATGTGCATGTTCTGACATTATTATTATTGCTATATATTCTAGTATGATTGTTATATCATTATTACTATCATTCCTTTCGTCACCTCACCTTCTGTCACCTATTCTCGCCATTCTTTAGTATAAAAACGCTTGCCGGTTTTGTAACATTATCTTTTCTCACTGATGAAGACCCAGGACTGAGTCAAAACGTCTGAATCAAGTGACGTCGACATTGTCCTGTGATTTTTGGCTAGTGGAGTTTCCAATCATTATAATCCCAGTACATGTGTGGTGATTCTTGTGTGCCATTAATATAATTGCACAACATGAAGGATGGGGATTGGTGCTACCTTAGGAAACACTGGACATTCAACATGCATGCAAAAATTGATCAAATGTATCAGCAACCTGCAGCTACTTTTATCAGTGAACAGTTAACAGGCATATACATACAATACAAGGCTGAGTACAATAGTCATTGCATTCTGCCAAAATCTTCAACCTTTAGTGGACTTATGCAAAATTTTGCAGTATATGATGCAATCAAACTGAATTGCATAAAGCTATACTATTCAGAATGTTCACCACAACACAATTACAAATCTAATTCATAATTTGCCATTCTGTAGTTATCTATAGTAGGAGCACTATTACAGGATTTCAACTAAATGTACTTGTTCTGCAGGTCTTGGTAGAGATGCCTCCCTTCCTCCAGAGGTGCTCCCAAGACAGCAGCTTTGGCAGAGGTTTCTCTGTCCTGCTGACTCCAGCTCAGCAGTACTACAGGGTCTCTGGCCAGGTCCATAGTGATGTCTTCAAATGTCGGACGTGAGTGGTTGTCTGGGTTCCTGGAAATTTATGGTAGGATGAGGGAAAAGATTGGCTGTAGACTTGTCCCAACAAGTGCAGTGTAGACGCAAAGTGTGTGTATGAGCTGGAAGGACTGTACGTTGGGATGTACAAGCTTGGGAGAGGGAGGTGTGGTGTGGTATTATGTGAGCACAGACACTTTGCACACAAAACAAAATCTACTGAGTTACTAGACAGCAGGTACGTCTGGCTGTAGGCATTGCAGCAATAGCATATGTTCATTGAATTTGCTGTGTGACATTTCCTTTCTAATACAGCATAATTATATGATTGTACCCACTTTTATATAATACTCTTATATGTCACACTTGCAAGTTTCAGCAGCAGATTCTGTGAAGCTAGCCACTGTTGTACTCACCAACAGTCCACCATCAACTTGTAGACGTTTCTAGGACAGCCAGGAGGGGGAGGCTGGCAGTAGCCTGTCTTAAACGCTCTTAGGATCTGCATTATAGGAAGCAGTGATTGTTCTGTGGTTGAACATGCAGGTGGGTGTCATTAATGAGTAGTATACTACGTATGTGAACAATGTGGTTTCCACACAGCTAATGATGAGAATAGTCTACTTGTGATTAGTCTCCCCAACGCATGCTTTGATAAAGAATACCTTGTAAACAAACTGTGTCAATAAGGGCTTCCTATATAAGATCCACCACTGAGGATAGAATCTATATATAAACATATATAAAGAGCTTAAACTGTGTATACTCTTAGGAAAGACTGAGAAACATGGTGTCGTGTCATATAGATAGAGGTGAACTGTCCCACATGTGATCACATACGTATGCATAATTGGTTCAATCCCTTATGCCGATTTGTTAAGGTTTCTCACCGAATTTATATCAAACTCCTCAAACGGCTTGTGTCCCAGTGACCATATCTCGTACATCACCATCCCATAACTCCACACATCACTCTTTGTGGTGTACTTCTTGTACAAAACAGCCTCAGGAGCTGTCCACTTGACAGGAATCCTGCCTCCTTTGGATTTGTAGTAGTGGTCTTCATCCAAGTCATGGGACATGCCAAAGTCGGCAATCTATGAACAAGACACAACATGAACAGACACAAGTATGTATATAAGAAGCACAGCTTCTGAATTGTCAACAATGTGGACATAAGTGCAGTTGTGCAAACTGTGCACTCCAAACATGCCTGAGTGTGGCTGGCCGGCCTCTGTGGACACATGCATGAGTCTGCATGTGAAGTGTCTCTCTTCACTATATAAAGTTTCCTTACTGTACTTACGAGTTCCTTGCAATCCAGAGGGTATATAGTCTTCCTTGTCAGACAATGTTTAGACCACCAATATTCATTGTACATACATTATGAAAGATGTACTTTCTAGATCGTATTGTCAACATTATGGATAAATGCAGTTGTATTGTGTACTGCAAGACTGTTTATGAGCGTGGCTGACCTCCATGGACAAAGCATGCATCTACGTACACTCTCAGGTACGTAAGAACAGATTTTGAATTTGACATGCAGCTGCCAGTCTGCATGTGCAGTGTCTCTCTCCACTATAATGTTTCCATACTGCAGGAGTTCTGTGCAATGCAGAGGGTAGTCTCTCTTGCCAGACTGCTACACAACCTCAGAGCGGAGAAACAGTCTGGTCACATGAGCCAGGTCACCATGGCACAAGGGCGTGAAACAATTCAATAGCGGCTTCAATCGTGTGTTATATGGTATATTAATTAACTGGCACCATGTATGTCTATTGACGTCTGCATGCAGAGGTTCAGGACTGAGCATCACCAGGTGTTGTAACTTGCTACACACACATTCATTCATGTCTACATATGCATGGCCTACTCTGAAATAAGTTGGTCTTCAGATTTCGTGCGTAAAATCTAAGTGATCAGATATCTCTTTCATCTTACTTCAATCTATGTAGCTACGTAGTTCCAATGGCTGAATTATACAGAACAAGACTAAATACTGCACAAAATGTGACAAATGATTAGAGGAGATTTATACACGGTACTCACCTTGGCTATGTACTGCTCACTCAGCAGTATGTTTCTGGCAGCAAGGTCTCTGTGGATGAAATCCTTCTTGGAGAGGTAGTCCATAGCCTCAACTATCTCCTGACAGAACCTCAGCAGCGTAAGTGACAATGTTTTATGTACTGTAGGCGATCTAATGGGACAAGGTGAGAAGGATCGGCATAAACTTGCACACTGACTGTAGGTTGTATACATGGTGTGCCAGCTTTATAGCAGTGTACTGGTACTCTGTATACATACCTGTAATTCATCAGGTGATTGCGAAGATCTCCTCTTGAGAGGTATTCCATGATCAGCATCACCTACACATAATTGTTTGGAATTACATGAAGTGCTACTTTATTAATGTAATGCAAACATTGTATTACCTTGCCTGGTGTATCAATGACTCCATACAACCTGACCACATTCGGGTGGCTGAACTGCCCCATAATGGCTGCCTCTTTGAGCAGTTTGTACTTGTTGTCTTTCTCCTGGCTGTGGAGGGTCTTGACAGCCACCTGGAGTGGGCCCTGTGGTGAGCTGGCCCACACTCCTTTGTAAACCGTCCCAAACTCCCCCTCCCCCAAAGACTCCTGGAGGGTGATGGCCGCTGGGTCCAACTCAAAGGAATCCTTAGCCTTCTGGTTCATCTGAGCCTTGATTCCGTGGAGGCTGGTGGCCGGCTCCCAGTACAGGGCTTCTTCCTGGTTGTATGGGCTTTCAAGGTCTGCAAATTGCTACAAATAGCAACATGATTAGTCAATTTTTAACACTAGTAATTAATTAGTACGTATAGTCTAGAACATCATAAGGGATTCATTTTCAAAGAACACTGCTGGAATTCAAGTTTCACCATTCTGTGGATTGTTGGGGGACTCATATTCATACAGATATAGAAAATCAAAATTGCACAAATATACATACGTATCATGATCATTTGGTCTGGCGGATACATACGTATCTGCACTACACATATAATTACATGGACAGATGATGCACTACTAAATGAGAGTCTAGCAACATAGTACGTGCTGCAGGTTGGTACGTGGATCTCTCTGCCTTCACACTGCTACACTGCTGGTGGTGATTTGCCTCTTATCACTTCAGCCTTCCTACTCGAGTTTCCTCACAGGTCATCTAGACCACGACTACACAGCCACTATAGCCCAATCCTGATGCAATGCGTAATGATTCACTGATGAGACGGATTAAAACACACAATGAACCTGCATGCATAGAGAAGATTGATTCACATATGGTGGCAGCTTATCCTCGTCGACGTCCATTAGTTCGGTTGATGACGCCAATCAATGTAGTGCAAACAGCACCAATTCTAGATCAGCATACCTTCATACCTGTTGTATCCAACTTAGCCTTGCATATGGAAGACAACACACTGAACAACCAAACAGTCTAATCTTTCTATACTGCTTGATTATACCAGAGTACAAAAGTGATATCTCCTATATGTTTCCTTGGCTATACTCATAAACTCACAGGTTAAATTATTCACAGATGGATTCCGAAACTCAAAGGTTTATAGTACTGCAAAAATATCGCTATGTGCTAAAATTGCAAACATACTGGCAAGGTGGTGCTGGTGTAGTTGTATTCAGGATCGCTCCTTTGTGCTTCTGGGAGGCTGTCAGTTGTAGTTCTTCGAGTAGTCTGTTCATAAGTGGTCAAGAGTACATGTTACCGTAGTGCAAGGGACATCATGATGAATGTACAAGCATTGTTTTGTGGCAAAGCTGTAGCCTTGCCGTGCAAGCATGAGCATTCAACCAAAATACCATAGAATGTATTAATTTTAGCAATAATTGGTATAGCGTATCATAGAGTCATAGAGTCTTTGAGTTGGTTGCAATTGAATCTGCACACACAGCAGTGCTTCCATGAAAATGATATGGTTTCCATGCTATATACATGTATATAATCTGGACACACAGCAGGTATATACGTACAGGTATATACGACTGTACACAGTACAAACTGACCATTTTAAACCGTTCTGGTATATCGTAGTGGTCCAAACCAGTTGGAGCTGCATTGTCATTAGTGTCTTGTGCACAGGCATCACCATCTAGAGTAGAGAACCAAAGGGGGCTACACAGCTAGCATGAGAATATCAATAAACGAATACAATAGTACAACAAAAACATATTCTGGGCAAGAGAAGCCATCATTATGTGATGAAATCATAATTATAGTGCATCAAAGCACCACCTGAAGCAATATATCATCCTACCACACTGCACCCATGAAAGCACTTGTAATGGACCTATTGACTTTTGAAAACCAAGAGCAGAGAGGTCACTGACACCCTGGGCTGGGAGCTGCTGAGTCACACTTCCCAAGTAAACTAAATGGAATAATCTGGGCATGTCCAGGGTACGTACATCCAGTAGTGTGGATAAACTCGGATACAAGGAAGCAAGCATAATCTTACATACATACATAATTCCACTTTACCTATTATTTTTCTTTTTGGTCTATCCTGTCGTCTCATCAAGCACACCACCAATGGCACTGCACTGATGATTAGCAGCACCAATAGAACAACACCTACTGCAATGATAGCTCCCACTATTACAGCGAGAGTTGTGGTGGTCTGGTTAGGTTGCCTGCAGTTTCCAAAACTGTTACACGATCCACCTTTTGCTGCAGAAACAGACGATGACAACTATAACGTACTAGTAACTCCCAACAAGTAAGAGACGGTATCAATATTTGTAGCCTAACTATGTTATTGTATGTCCAACTATATATAGAACATGCACCCTTTGCTTTAATGTGTAAATGACCTTAGGCTTACAAATTTGTGATCGCTACTGATAGGTCACTTGTATCACTGTATACTAATGTACATTTATAATAGATGTCACTTTTTATTGGGTTGTACACAACAGCAAAGCCACAACAACACTGCTACATGTAGTATATGTATATATGCATAGAAACATATGCACCATACTATTGTGCTTCTTGTGTCTTATAAGGGTCCATGCAATGCTTTGCCTAAGGCAGGAATTGAAACAGCTGTGACACAGCAAGTTGATATGTACTGGAAGGCATGATTCTTCAACAAAAACCGACAGTGTGTCACAAGTGTAAGTGCACTTTATATCAGCAGATACTCCATACACTCACTGTCATCTGTTCTCACTCTGTGCTCTTCACTCCATGCTCCAGCTCCAATTTCAGACAATGCTCTCACTCTAATAATGTACTCCACGCCAGCATCCAGTCCAGTCAGAAGAGTGGAGTTTGCAGGAGATGAGACTGAAAGGCGAGTTGAATTAATCCATGACTCCGTATCACTTGTTCTGTACTCCACCTCATACTCAGTGATGGACAATTCACTTTGGGGAGTGGTCCAGGACACATTCAGAGTTACATTCCCATCTTCCAAGGACTTGGTCACAGACACGTTAGTGGCTTTGGGTTCTGTGTGTGGTATGTTAGAATGGAGCATCCCATTAGACATACTATAATTATGTGCAAACATGGTAGGAAAGCATATAATTTCACCTAACACCAGAGAATCTAGCACCAGCCCTGTATTGAGTACATATACAAAGCAGCAGTTCTGTGATGTCAGCAAGAGTCCTGATATGTAACATTGACTCGTGTCCCCAAATGAGAGAATGACATAACAGCAAACAATTAATCTGGTGTGTGTGTGGGGGGAGGGGAGGTGTGTCAAGCTACACATTCTGTAAATAAATTTATCTAACACCTAATGTGTATGATTATAGAAGTATAATCAGTAAAATGCATGTCAAACATTCTTGGCTCTGGTCCCCAGGCATTTGATGATGCTTGACTTGATCCTAGCGTGATGATGGGAGCTGTAGTTCATATACCTACGTATCTGTGCGTGTCTTCTTATGAAGTGTTAAAATGGCAGCCAAGGTCCCCTTTTCTACCAGTACGTCAAGGGAAGCGATCTTTCCATCCTCCTCTTTCTCCATGATGAAGTGAATGGCTGGCATCTGAGAGTTCAGGTGCCCCAGGACTCATCCAGGATTGGGTGTCATGTGGCCAGATAAGAGGAGACATCGTCCACATACTTTACCCAGAAGGTTGGTCTCTAGAGGGAGGCTTCTAAGCCCTGCTTCTGAAATGCCTCCATGTAGAGGGGTTGGCTATATACTACTAGGGACAGTGCAAATCCCATCACTGCACCAACTACCTACCCGCAGAAGGAGTCATCAAATCTGAAGTGTGATGGTGGTGGTACAGACCAGGGGCAGGGGGGCGGTCCTGTCCATGAGGGTCTCATCCTGTCTGAGAAGCTCACTGATGACCTGAAGTCCTTATTTACCGGTACTTTCATGAAGAGGCCCACCACATCATGGTGTCAGTATCTCCAAGGGAGATTTGGGTGCTGCAATGGATGAAGTCGGTGGAGTTCAGTTGTTCCTTGCAGTGTGTTCAGGATTCTGACCAGCTGCCTTGCTATAGTCTGTGGATGCTGATCTGATGGTGGAGACGATTGGACTAGTTTCTTTGCTAGTCAGTGGGTGGGTGATCCGATGGCAGAGATGATTGGTTGGACAGAAGTCCCTTCTTTGCGGATTTATGGGAGGTTGTAAATTTGTGAAACTGTGGAGCATGAAGGAGAACAAAGTAGACGCTGTTTGTTAGAGAGACAGCCTTTCTGCCCCAGATCTTTCAGAGCTGAGGGATTCTGGTTACCATTCTGGTGGTTAGGTTGCGTTTCAGCTTCTTGTAAGCTGAGTCTTCCAGCATCTGCTTTCCATCTTTGCTGTGTAGTCGGATCGACCCAGGACTATATATTTTCGCATAATCTTTGTCTGCCAGGAGGAGGATGATGTCTTTGTCTCTCTTAAGGCTCCTGATCACTTTGCACAGGTTCCCACTCTCGGGTTCTCACTGAGTTGAAAACTGAGCTTACTCCTAGTCTGAGCTGCTGTGCCGTCACTTCATCAAATTGGCAGTGTCTTTTTGCTATGTATGAAGTTTATGGTGTGGGAATAGGCAAAGGCAGACAGATAGGGAGGGTACAGTCCAGTGAATTAGATCTCCTACTGCTTGATGCAGGCCCAAAATTGGGTTAAAATGCTTGGTTATATGTGACAATCGACATCTGTTGCCCGATTTCTGACTAGTGCAGTTTCTCATTCCAATCATTACCTTCGGACAGACCAGTTTCTCAATCTTCAATCTATCTTGTATGGATAGAGAAACAGACCAATGTCTGACGAATATGAACAGACAGACCATAAGGTAAATGACTACCATTCATCCCTCACAACTCTAAAAGCAGATGTATTTAACTGAAGCAATTACGTACATAGTTTGACAATACTGCATGACTTCAATAACAAAGAAACATAAAACACCACATTAGATGCAACTGTAATATTACAGAATATCACATGATAACACAAATAGACATGCAACAATTAAACTCACTGTTAAAGGTTGTCTCTGTGTGCACATCACTCCACTCTCCCTCTCCAGCCTCAGACACAGCTCTCACTCTAACGTTGTATTCAGTACCAGGAGAAAGTTTAGGCAGAAGGGTAGAAGTTGCATGAGTGCTCACAAGACTGCCCCAGGTAAACTCTCCACTACTTCTACCGTATTCAACATGATACTCTGAGAGATCTGCAACATTTTGGTGGAGAGCATTCCAGGTCACCCTCAGACTTGGGTTTCCATCTTTCACGGCCTTGGATACAGAAACACCAGTGACTTTGTGAGGGACTTTTAAGAGATGTGGAAAATTGAAGTAAACAATTAAGCAATATTCATGCACAATCATACAATTATTTATACATGCACATATCTTTATGTGTGAATGGTTGCAAAATATTATATATATCAAGCAATTTCACTATAAAATTATATGTTATCCTATCGATCAATTCGTTGCGCTAGCCTAAACACTGAAACAGTAATTCAGACATTTCGGCAACCTATACGGCTGCCTTCATCAGTGAATAATTGACACTTACAGGCACGCATGTAAAAATACATTAGGGCAGTCAAATGATGTTGTCACGTGAGGTAACGCATGAATTTAACTAAACACATAACATAACCGACATAAAACAAAAGGAAAGGGTGGTGGTGATGAATTAAATTAACAATAGGACAGCTTACTTACGGCACTGCAACGGGGTCACCTGTGTCGGTAGTGGTCGCAAACCTGGTTATGGAGGAGGATGTGGAGCAGGAGGCACTATCTACTATCTATTGGCACCCACAACCACACCCAGACCCGCTGCATGCTGGAGTCCTGGCACATCCAGCACCACCAGTCCCCCCTTAACAGGGAGTAGGGCACCTTGCCAGGACTCTATGCTGCACTACTGATCTGACCGTGCATCCACTGCCCTTTTGTATTTTTACATAAGTGTCAATCATTCACTGATGAAAGAAGCTGTAGGTTGCCGAAATGTCTGAATTACTATTTCAGTGTTCTGCCTAGTGCAAGGAATCAATCGATACGATTAATAAAAGTAACAACACAATAATGGGAGGATGCCAGATGGATGCACGGTCAGGTCAGTAGTGCATCATAGAGTTCTAGCAAAGTGCCCTTCTCCCTGTTGAGTGGGGACTGGTTTGATTTCTGAATTAATTTGTCCATATAGACATATGGGCAGGGTTGCACAAAAGGTAATCCTATGATAGTGCTCCCCAAGGACATACATAATATAGAATACTGAGTATAGTGAATACAGGGCACAGTTGGGGTATGTGTGATGAACTGAGGATTATGATATTAAAAAATTAACTAATTTGGATTTAACTGCATTAAGGGATGATGATCGCACAACATTGGGTGGTAAAACATGCCAGAGATGAGGAGCATTAACAAAAAAGGAGTATCTAAAAACATTTGTACGGAATTGATTACAGAATAGGGGTGTGACTGCAGTACCCTATTCTTAATAGTAAAATTGTCGTTAGACTTAATGCACTCCAAACTATGTAAGATCTTGTACATCTGGCAATGGGTGAGAAACCGTCTTCTCTGTTCAAGTGTCATCCAATGAAGCTCACTACACAAGTCGGGGAAGGAACGAGACCATCCATGCCCATCTGGATTCTAGGTAACCCCACATACCCATCTTGCAGCCCGCTTTTGTACATTTTTCATCTTGCCAATGAGCTTCAGCTGGTGAGGAGCCCACACTGGAGCACAATACTCAGGTGGGGGCGCACTAGACCTGTATATGCGCTGATCTTGGCATCTCGTGTACAGCCATACATAGTTCTTCTCAATAAGTTTAACATGCGCTGTGCTTTTGATGTTGTCTCAATAGTGTGGTCTTCCCAGGTAAGTTTACTGTTGAACTTTAAACTAAAATATTTGAACGAATCCACCTACTCGAAGTCGTTGTTGTTAATGTGATATTGGAAGGTGGGAATGTGTTTTTTGCATGATATACACATTACCTTGCAGTTACAAGTGTTCAATGATAGTTTCCACTTGTTTGACCACATAAGGAGTCTGTTAAGGTCTTCCTGGAGGGACAGGCAAACTCGATATGCTGCCACCTCTTTAGAGATAGTGCAATCGTCAGCAAAGAGGCCTATGTGGGAGGATAGATCATTTCCAATGTCATTAATATAGATAATATGTAGCAGAGGACCTAAAATTGAGCCTTGCGGTACACCGGATGTAACATCAGACCACTCAGAGGAGGTACCATCAATTAACACATGTTGTCTACGATTCAATAGGAAATTGCCAATCCACGTGATAAGTTTGCCTCTGATGCCTACATGCTCCAGCTTGTGCAAAAGGCGCTCATGAGGCACAGTGTCGAAGGCTTTGGAAAACTCAGCAAACACCTTGTGCGAACTCCTGGCTCTATCAAGGCAACGAGCCCATTGAAGCACTGACTCCAGTAGTTGAGTCTGGTATGAGTGTTTCTTCCGGAAACCGTGTTGGAAAGGTGTGAGCTTGTTGTTACTCTCAAGGAAGGCTGACAGCTGGTTATGGGCAAGTCTCTCCAGTAGTTTACCACGGTGCAGGTGAGACTAATGGGTCTATAGTTGGCAACGAGGTGTTTGTTGCCTTTCTTAAAGACAGGGGTGACATTGGCAGAAGTCCAATCATCAGGGAGGTAACCCTGATTTAGAGACAAAGAGAAGAGCCTTACCAGAGGATTGGCGAGCCATGATGTACCTTCCTTTAGTAGCTGACCTGGGACATCATCAGGCCCACTTAGTAGGCACACCTTCACTCTTCTTTCCTGTTGACATATGTCTTCACTTTACCTTTTCCTTGGTTGTTTGCTTGCCCCACGCCTGCACAAACACATGCATAGACACCCACACACCCATCCACCCAACCACACCCAAACCGGTCTTGACCCTCTAGATCTAGAACTGTAACTTGTGCTGGTGGTGTTTTTCTTATCAACTAATGCAAAAACATAACTTACACTAGTGGTACTCATTACCTGCAATTTGCACTGCTGGTGTTTTTGTATGCCATACTTGCCCATTTACTGGTGTGCACAAGCACATATGGATACGCATTGCAACTTCATCTTGGGCAATAATCTGGTAGAGGCTCATGCTACGTTCTAAAGGAACAGCAAAATTGTTCCAGAGCAACACACGTTGTAATGATTAAAAGTATGATGCAGAACATTTCGACCCAAAGGTCTTTGTCAACTGCAGAGTAAAAGGGGCATCTTGGGCACCAGTAGAAGCAGGATGCAGCACCCTATTGCAGCTTGTACAAGGGCAGAAACCCTAACCAGAACTGGCCCTTGTGCTACCTGCATTTGGTTGCTGCATCCTGCTCCTACTCGCTTCCAAGATGGACTTGACCCTCTGAGCAGTCTCTTAGAGCAATCACAGGAAGTCACTTTCAACACTAAAACACGGTGCAATTTCTCCACTGATCAACCACCCTGCAAGTCCCATTAGGTCACTTAACAATTAATTTAGACAACAAGCCTTCAGCATGTATGTGCTGTACAACCATTGGACAGGAGAGGAGTACACTTAGTCGACCATTAGCCTGTTTGGATGTCCAAAAGGTCACCTACTGTTGCGATGGCCCATTGACGAGGCTGAAGCTGGCGCCTTGTCCAAGCCTCGCTAGAGCACGCAGTACCTGGATCATGCGCAACTGATTGATACAGACAGCTGTTTACTCAACTGCTGCTTGATCGCTTATGCTGAGTAAATCGCTAACTAGCGGCAATTCTACGTAGCGATTCGGCTACAGCACGATTACAATTTATCCACGCGCAATAAAAGGTTGACCTGCTATTAGTCCTAGATGACATAGATGTTCTGTCCTTTAGTTAGGCATTCTGCCGACTCTATAGCCATGCCCACTACAACACACGAAGTACTGGCCCTACGATAAGTCGGCAGTGCCGTAGTAGATTATGTGACTATTATGACTGCTATACAAAGAAACAGAGGCACGTATATTGGTGACCTATACACTTATCTGACGACATGCACCTTACCTTCGTCCGTTATGGCAAGTTGGACCGCCAAAATTAGCAGCAGGCTGTTGAGAATAGCCGTCCTGGGGATCATCGGCATTTCTGTCCTGATCTACGCCGGACATTCACGTGTGGCCTGTCATCATGTGAAATTTGGACCCCATAAAATGGTTTCCTGGAACAAAAAGACCCCTGGAGGAAGACGTTGCTAATGGACTGGCTGTGAATATTTGTACCCCCAGTTATTTAATGTAGCTAACCTATAGCATACTATGGTGGAACAAGCAGTGGAGGGAAGCTTAGAGAAACAGTGGAAGGAATGCATTTGATTACACACACTGCAACACGAATGACAGGAGGAAGTTGGACCTAAGGGTATATATATACAATATTAAATATATAAAAAGTAGCCGCAGAATTCTTGCTTGGGGCTCGTAATGCTCTCCGGCCTGTTACAGAATTGAGGGGATAGCCACAGATAACCATGCAGTCTCAATACTGGTCTTCAGCTGTACAGCAGCCAAGTGAAGCTTAAATGTATATGGACAATGTAGGATTAGAGAAACAGTTCAAGAAATGTTGATCACACACTACAGCACGAATGACAGGAGGAAGTTGGACACCTATAAATAACTGCAGTTATACTGTGTCATAAATAACCGCTGGTCTGAAAGTAGCCGCTGCTAGAAAGTTCCATACAACACAACTACAAAAGTATTATTGTGTCATTGTGTAGTTCACTACGGCACAAACTAAAACGCATACGTGCAGGACAGGATTGCAACTACGTGTACTTCTTCTGAAGCTCTTGGTAGAGATGCTTCCCTTCCTCCAGAGGTGCTCCCAAGATAGCAGCTTTGGAAGAGGTTTCTCTGTCCTGCTGACTCCAGCTCAAAAGTACTACAGGGTCTCTGGCCAGGTCCATAGTAATGTCTTCAAATGTCGGACGTGCGTTGTGTTCTGGGTTCCTGGAGATTTAGGGTAGGGTGAGGTGATAGATTGGTTGTAGACTTGTCCCAACAAGTGCAGTGTAGACACAAAGTGTGTGTATGAGATGAAAGGACTGTACGTTGGGATGTGCATGCTTGGGAGAGGGAGGTGTGGTGTGGTGTTATGTGAGCACAGACACTTTGCAAACAAAACAAAATCTACCGAGTTACCAGACAGCAGGTAGGCCTGGCTGTAGGCACTGCAGCAATAGCATATGTTCATTGAATTTGCTGTGTGACATTTCCTTTCTAATACAGCATAATTATATGATTGTACCCACTTATATATAATACACTTATATTTATATGTCACACTTGCAAGTTTCAGCAGCAGATTCTGTGAAGCTAGCCACTGTTGTACTCACCAACAGTCCACCATCAACTTGTAGATGTTTCTAGGACAGCCAGGAGGGGGAGGCTGGCAGTACCCCGTCTTAAACGCTCTTAGGACCTGCATTATGAGAAGAATTGATTGTTCTGTGGTTAAACATGCAGGTGGGTGTCATCTTTTGTATACTACATATGTCAACAATGTGGCTTCCACACAGCTAATGATGAGAATATTCTACTTGTCTCTCCAAGGTATGCCTTGATAAAGAATGCCTTGTAAACAAACTGTGTCAATAAGGGCTTCCTATATGAGATCCACCACTGAAGATAGAATCTATATATAAACATATATAAAGAGCTTGAACTGTGTATACCCTTAGGAAAGACTGAGAAACATGATGTCATGTCATATAGATAGAGGGGAACTGTCCCACATGTGATCACATACGTATGCATAATTGGTTCAATTTCCTAATGCCGATTTGTTAAGGTTTCTCACTGAATTTATCTCAAACTCCTCAAACGGCTTGTGTCCCAGTGACCATATCTCGTACATCACCATCCCATAACTCCACACATCACTCTTTGTGGTGTACTTCTTGTACAAAACAGCCTCAGGAGCCGTCCACTTGACAGGAATCATACCTCCTTTGGATTTGTAGTAGTGGTCTTCATCCAAGTCATGGGACATGCCAAAGTCAGCAATCTATGAACAAGACACAATGTTTGGATCATCAATATTCATTATTAAAATGAATGATACAGAACATTTAGATCCTGTGTTATTCAAAATGTACATAATGTAAGAATCACACCTTCTGTATTGTCAACAATGTGGACATAAGTGCAGTTGTGCAAGCTGTGCACTCCAAAAATGTCTGAGTGTGGCTGGCCAGCATCCATGGACACATGCATGAATCAGATTCTATCATTCTCAGGTATGTACATATTTTATTAGAACTGATTTTGAATTTGACATGCAGCCGTGAGTCTGCATGTGAAGTGTCTCTCTTCACTATATAAAGTTTCCTTACTGTACGTACGAGTTCCTTGCAAAGATCTAGAGGGTATATAGTCTTCCTTGTCAGACAATGTTTAGACCACCATTGTACATACATTATGAAAGATGTACTTTCTAGATCCGTATTGTCAACATTATGGATAAATGCAGTTGTATTGTGTACTGCAAGACTGTTTATGAGCGTGGCTGACCTCCATGGACTAAGCATGCATCTATGCACATTCTCAGGTACGTAAGAACTGATTTTGAATTTGACATGCAGCTGCCAGTCTGCACGTGCAGTGTCTCTCTCCACTATAATGTTTCCATACTGCAGGAGTTCTGTGCAATGCAGAGGGTAGTCTCCCTTGCGCGCCAGACTGTTACACAACCTTGGAGTGGAGAAACATTCTAGTCACATGAGCCAGGTGACCATTGCACAAGAGCGTGAAACGATTTAATAGTGGCTTCAATCGTGTGTTATATGGTATATTAATTAACTGGCACTATGTATGCCTATTGACGTCTGCATGCAGAGGTTCAGGACTGAGCATCACCAGGTGTGGTAACTTGCTACACACACATTCATTAATGTTTACATATGCATGGCCCACTCTGAAATAAGTTGGTCTCCAGATTCTGTGCGTAAAATCTAAGTGATCAGATATCTCTTTCATCTAACTTCAATCTATGTAGCTACGTAGTTCCAATGGTTGAATTATGCAGAACAAGACTAAATACAAAATGTGACAAATGATTAGAGGAGATTTGTACACGGTACTCACCTTGGCTATGTACTGCTCACTCAGAAGTATGTTCCTTGCAGCAAGGTCTCTGTGGATGAAATCCTTCTTGGAGAGGTAGTCCATAGCCTCAACTATCTCCTGGCAAAACCTCAGCAGCGTAAGTGACAATGTTTTATGTGCTGTAGGTGATCTAATGGGACAAGGTGAGAATGATCGGCATTAACTTGCACACTGATTGTAGGTTGTATACATGGTGTGCCAGCTTTATAGTAGTGTACTGGTACTCTATATGTACACATACCTGTAATTCATCAGGTGATTTCGAAGATCTCCTCTTGACAGGAATTCCATGATCAGCATCACCTACACATAATTGTTACAAAAATACATGAAGTGCTACTTTATTAATGCAATATTGTATTACCTTGCCTGGTTTGTCAATGACTCCATACAACCTGACCACATTCGGGTGGCTGAACTGTCCCATAATGGCTGCCTCTTTGAGCAGTTTGTACTTGTTGTCTTTCTCCTGGCTGTGGAGGGTCTTGACAGCCACCTGGAGTGGGCCCTGTGGTGAGCTGGCCCACACTCCTTTGTAAACCGTCCCAAATTCCCCCTCCCCCAAAGACTCCTGGAGGGTGATGGCCGCTAGGTCTAACTCAAAGGAATCCTTAGCTTTCTGGTTCAACTGAGCCTTGATTCCGTGGAGGCTGGTGGCCGGCTCCCAGTACAGGCCTTCTTCCAGGTCATAATGGCTTTCAAGCTCTGGAAATTGCTAAAATAGCAATGTTTCATAACATGATTAGTCAATTTTTAGCAATAGTAATTAATTAGTACGTATAGTCTAGAACATCATAAGGGATTAATTTTCAAAGAACAGTGCTGTAATTCACCATTTTTGGACTGTTGGGGGGACTCATATTCATACAGATGAAGAAAATCAAAATTGGACAAATACACATACGTACGTATCATGATCATTTGGTCTGGCAAATACATATGTATCTCCCCTATAATTATGAATAATTACATGGACAGATGATGTATTACCAAATGAGAGTCTAGTAACATAGTACTTGCTGCAGGTTGGTACGTGGATCTCTGCCTCCGCACTGCTACACTGCTGGTGGTGATTTGCCTCTTATCAGCCTTCCTACTCGAGTTTCCTCACAGGTTGCCTAGACCACGACTAACACAGCCACTATAGATAAGATTGATTCATACATGGTGGTAGCTTATCCTCGTCCACGTCCATTATTTTTGTCGACGATACCAATCAATGTAGTGCAAACAGCACCAGTTCTAGATCTGTGTACCTACTATCTGTATGGATCACTTAGTCTTGCATATGGAAGACAACACACCGAACAACCAAATGGTCTACTCTTTAATTCTACAGTGCTTGATTATACCAGAGTACAAAAGAGATATCTAGCTCTTATGTGCTCTTGGCTATACTCATAAAACTCATAGGTAAAATTATACACAGATGGATTCTGAAACGCAAGGGTTGACAGTACTACAAAAGTATTGTATGTGTTATAACTGCAAACATACTCGCAAGGTGGTGCTGGTGTAGGTGTATTCAGGATCGCTCCTTTGTGCTTCTGGGAGGCTGCCAGTTGAGGTTCTTCGAGTAGTCTGTTCGTAAGTGGTTAAGAAGACATGTTACCTTAGTGCAAGGGACATCATGATGAACGTATGAGCATTGTTTTGTGGCAAACCTGTAGCCTTGCTGTGCAAGCATGAGCATTCACCCAAAACACAATAGAATGTATTAATTTTAGCAATATTTGGTATGGCACATCATGGAGTTAGTTGCAATTGAATCTGTACACACAGCAGTGGTTCCATGAAAAATGATATGGCTTCAGTGCTACATATGTATATACAGGTACGTATATAAGACAGTAAACAGTACAAACTGACCATTTCAAACCTTTCTGGTGTATCATAGAGGTCCGAACCGGTTGGAACTGCATTGTTGTCACTGTCTTGTGCACAGGCATCATCAACTACCATTGAGGACCAAAAATGCATTAGGTCCATTATTTTAACAAGTGCTTGTATAGGTGCAATGTGGCAGGATGATAATTATATTGCTTCAGGTGGTGCTTTGATGTACATTATCGTGCATTATTGCCCCAGAATATGTAATTAGGGAAGTTAATGTGCAGTTGAAATAATGTGAACTAACCACTTTTGTCATTGGAATATAAATGCCTGTTTAAATAATGCGGGAGCACACATGCACAGTCAAGGTCAATAAGTTACACAATATCTCTACTGTTCATCAATTGCGCGCAGCGAAAGGGTCATCCTTTGACTCTGAGTCACTCTCAGGTTTGTCCACAGATTCCTGCCTCCACAAACCCGCCATGCACAATTTCACCCTCATTTCTCAGACAGTCATATGCAGAGATAATCCACCTGGCATTCTGGGGCTTCATGACAGAGAGTTTCATATGCCCATACTTCAATATCTTCTGGCTGCTTTTTGTCATTCTTTTGTTTTGTCACCTGCTCAGAATACCACGACTAAAACTTAGATCGAAGGTGGTCTTTCAGGGGCTTGTTCACAGATAGGTCCAGTGGCTGAAGAACGTCAGTGCAGTTGCGAGGAACAATTACTGAGATAATGTTATTCTCCAGTAGTAAGGACTCCACTTTGTTTCCAGTATGGCATTTGAAGGTGTCAAATATCACCACAGCCAGGTGTTCTTCTCCCAAGCCTAGATCGTTTCGAGTGATTGACATGTAAGGAAGGATGATGTTCTTAACAAAGTGAATGCTGGTCTCGCCATTGGCCCAATGATGTCAAATCCTTCGGGGAATTCAGTGAGAGGGTGGCATCGTTCAGTCTTGCCTCCGTACAGAATCAGAAACGGTAGAAGCTTGCCACTGAGTGTGCCTGCCAAAGTGACAGTAATTTGCCGCTTATCTCCAGCTCCGGCAATCTCAACTCTTGTACTCCCTTGCTCTGCTTGAGTCCACTGGGAAGATGACACAACAACATTCACTTCGGTCTGGTCCAAATTTATCAAAAGCTCTGGGGGGATTTTGTCGTCCTTGACTGTTTCTTGATCATTTCTTGACAGCAGCAAATTCTTCTTGAGTAAGAGCTGTCCTTGTCTTGGTGGTTGCCTTTCTCTTCACATATCCTATCCTTTTGAGAAGTGAGTAGGCCCAGTCAAGGGAAAGCTTGATGTGCCCACCGTTCTCAAACAGCAAAGTGCGATCTGTTGTTGTTACAATCCCTTCTGCAGCAGCTAATTCTACTCTAGCATTCACAGGAGTGCCAGCTTTTTTGAGTGCTCTGATGCACTGCTGTACCTTCTCTTCCAGATTTCCTAGAGCGAGAGGTCTTCTTCTTCCCTTCTTTGCGAGTTGAGTGATCTCTTCTTCAGATCCAGCTTCCTTCAAATCTGCTTGATACTGTTTCTTGAACAAGCTCACTGTACTCTCTCCTAGACTTGGAAACTCCTTGGCAAAGTGCTTCACTGTCACTGAGCTGTGTACTTGGGAATTTCGCTCCATCTTCTGGTGTTAAGAGAGCACATTTTCGCTTTCTTCTACTAGCTCTCTCTTCCTCTAAGACTTTTAGCACGGCACTGTTGACATCCCTTCCGACAGCATCTGGCAGCTCAATGTCAGTGCTCTGGGTAAAGACTGCTTCTGGAAAACCTTGAGTAACACAGCCATTCCTCTTGATTGTTACTAGAACATGGTCGCGCACAATCAACTGAGGTGCGTATACAATACTTCCACGCAAATTATATAACTTTCGTGTGTTTTGTGAGTTATGCACAATCATAACTCGCGCAGAAAAAATGTTTTATAAATAATGCGAAAGGCAGTTTAGTCGGATTTATAGCATTGATAAAAAGGTCGCATTAATTTCCCCAATTACGGTATTGGTGTACTATATTGTATTTGTTTATTTCATAACCTGGCATGCTAGCTATGCAGCCCCTTGCAGCTGCTGAGTCACACTTCCCAAGTGAACTAAATGGAATAACCTGGGCATATGTGAGATTCTTCATCAAGTGTGAGAAGTAGGTGGGGCATTATACATACATAATTATATGTTGGATAAACTCAGATATATACAAGCAAGCAAACATAATCTTACATACACATACAGTGCATAATTCCACCTTACCTATTACTTCTCTTTTTGTTCTTTCCTGCCTTCTAATCAAGCACATCACCAATGGCACTGCACCGAGGATTAGCAGCACCAATAGAACAACACCTACAGTAGCCCCCACTATTGCAGTGAGTGGAGGAGCCGCTGGGACTGGTGCTGGTGTTGTGGTGGTCTCGTTAGGTTGCCTACAGATTCCAAAACTGTTACACAATCCGTCATTTGCTGCAAAAACAGACGATGACAAATATAATGTACCAGTAACTCCCAACAAGTAAGAGACAGTATCAATATTTGTAGCCTAACTATATAATTGTATGTCCACATATAGAACATTCACTTTTGCATGAAAAGACAGTACTATGTACGGTACTTAAAAAGTCAGTTTCAATTATAGTAAAAAACAGTGATACAATGCAGCAAAATGTCTTTAATCTGTAAATGACCTCAGGCTTACAAAGAATGTTCACTACTGGAAGGTCACTTGTATCGCTGTATACTACTGTACATGTACATATAGATGCCACTTTAAGTTTAGTTTATTAGGTACGTATATATGTAGTACTGTGTAGATGCTACCTACCTTTGGATTGGTATATTATGTGGTACATGTACACAGTAACACCCAAGCCACAACTCTTTACAAACACTCACTGTCATCAATTCTCACTCTGTGCTCTTCACTCCATGCTCCAGCTCCAATTTCAGACAATGCTCTCACTCTAACAATGTACTCCACCCCAGCATCCAGTCCAGTCAGAGTAGTGGAGTTTGCAGGAGGTGAGACCGAAAGGCGAGTTGAATTAATCCATGACCTTGTATTGATTGTTCTGTACTCCACCTCATACGCAGAGATGGGCACTCCTTTTTCAGGAGTGGTCCAGGACACAGTCAGAGAAAAATTCCCATCTTCCACTGACTCAGTCACAGACACGTTAGTGACTTTGGGTTCTGTCAGTGGTTAGAATGAAGCATCCCATTACCCCACTATACATACAAACTGCCAATGTGCGTATATTATACAAGAGTAAGCAGTGAAATGAAGCACGTTATGATCCGCATAACATTATATAAAAGCAGTATGCACTAGAGGTACCCCATGGGAAGGCATATACGTATGGTGGCGAAAGGAAAGGAGAGTCACAAGAAAGCTTCCACACATTGTTGGAAGGACTGAGTGAAAAGGCACCGAGCATGGCACAAGTAACTGGATGACAGATAGTTTGCCAACCTCCCCTCTAGATTGTTCTCTGCGGCCTCAACAAGAATGGTCCTTGGGTGACAGAGTTTGTTGCTGCGATGGAGGATGGCTTCAGGAGGACCAGTTGCCGCCCCAAGAGCAGCTAGAAAAAATGATAATTGGCTGCTTGTTTGCTACATCCATACAACCACCTAACAAACTCTGCCCAGCTGAGCAAAAGTCAAATAAACGCTGAACAAAAGATGCGTCAATTGTCATTGCACCTCCTGACGAATGGAACTCTCACTGAGGTGATGGTCAATGAGGACTAGTCAGGACGTTAATGACTTTCTTCATTGATACAGGCACCTACAAGTGTCTACACAATCAGAAGGTAAGATGAATGTCATTCTCTTCCAGCTTATGAGGATTGGAGTGCTCTCTGAATGACTCTTCAATTGAGGTGCCCAGCAGGAATATCCCACACTGGGTGGCTTCTGAGAGTCAGGTTCACCATCTGCGCTGGGTACCCATTTACTTGAAAGACTTGCCTCAGGTGGTTCTTTCTCCACAATCAGCTTCGACATTCTTGGCTCTGCTCCCCAGGCATTTGATGATGCTTGACTGGATCCTAGCGTGATGATGGGAGTTGTAGTTCATATACCTGTCTGTGTGTGTCTTCTTACAAAATATTGAAGTGGTGGGATGGCAGTCCTGTCCATGAGTGTCTCCTCTTGGCTAAGAAGTTTGCTGATGACCGGAATTCCTGTTTTGCTGGTACCTTTGTTAAGAGGCTTACTACATCATGGTGGTGGTATCTCCAAGGGACATTTAGGTAATGTGTTGTATGAATTCAGTGGTGTTCTTCAGGTAGGAATCAGGAGTTTCTTGCAGTGTGTTCAATATCCTGACCAGATTCCCTAGCTGTTTGGCGGTGGGTGGGAGATCCGATGGTGGAGACGATTGGTCAGAGAGGGGTGCCTAATCCATGGTAGGCCATAGATTTGTGGAGCTGTGGAGAATGGAGAGAAAAACAGATGCTGTTTGTTAGAGTGATATATCCTTTCTGCTCCAGTTCCTTCAGGGCTGAGGAGATTCTGGTTTCCACTCTGGTGGTTGGGTTGCGTTTCAGCTTCTTGTAAGCTGAGTCTTCACGCAGGCTTTCCATCCTTGCTGTGTAGTCTGATTGACTACTGTCACATACCTTTGTCTGCTGGGAGAATGATGATGTCTTTGTCTCTCCTTAGGCTCCTGATCGCTTTATGCAGTTTCCCACTCAAGTTTTCCGCAGGGGTCTTTTCACAGGGTTCTCACTGAGTTGAAAACTTAACTCACTCCTATAGTCTAAGCTGCTGTGTTGTCTCTTAATCCAGGTGGGAGGTTTTCTAGGAGTTGGATCATATCACACGGTGAGGCAACACCTGCTGCTAGTAAGGGCGAAATAGCTGTCTGTGGCTCTTCCATGTTTTGTTTTGGATGACTGGGAGGCGATTACTCGTTCCCAGTCAATAGGAAGGGGCGACCGTCCCCCAGACTGCTCAGCACTGCTCTAGTACAGCAGTCTGGTTCGGAGTAAGATTACCAGTGATTAGCTCAGTAAGTACCTCTGGTGTTCTTCCTTCTGCAGGTCATCCTTGGTGCTGGTGTCACAATGGGCCCTGTCATACAGGCACCTGACCAGACCTCTCTTGACATGGGGTGTATGATGGGACCAGAAGTCCAGGTACCGGTCCGTGCGAGCGGATTCTGTAGACCGTGAACTCTAGGCTGCTGTCACCCTTCCTCTGGAGAATTGTGTCCAGAAACAGGAGTGTTCTGTCCTTCATGACTTCCATGGTGAGCTTGATGGAAGGCTGCACTCTGTTGAGGTGGTCTAGGAGCGCAAAACGTCGGCACAGGTTTTAGCCCATTTCTAGCCGGTACAGAAGTATCCTTTACCGTCCAAGTATCACCTCACTGTGTGATACGGTCCAACTCGATTAAGTTAAACTCACTTTTAAAAAATTCTGTGTGTGCACTTCAGTGAATTGGATCCACTCACTGCTTGATGCAGGCCCTAAATTGGGTCAAAATGTTCAGTCAATTGACATCTGTTGCCTGATTCCTGACTAGTGCAGTTTCCCATTCCCAATCATTCCCTTCAGACCGACCAGTTTCTCAATCTCCACTCGATCTCATATGACTTAACAGACAGACCATAAAGTAATTGACGACCATTCATCTCTCACCACCCAATCAGCTCAACCCAATTGAGATTCGATTATATCATTTGACAGTACTGATTTCAATAGCAAACAGGCTAAGAAACAGAAAACATTACATTAGATGTACGTATTGAGTGAGGGCAAAGACGAAGCACATTTTGACAGGTACCAAGAGAACTGTAGTATCACAGAATGTTACATGACACAATTGGAAATGCATATGAATATATAAACTCACTGTCAAAGGTTGTCTCTGTGTGCACTTCACTCCACTCTCCCTCTCCAGCAGCAGACACTGCTCTCACTCTAACATTGTATTCAGTACCAGGAAGAAGTGCAGGCAGCAGGGCAGAATTTGTATAAGGTCGACGGTTCACTCTATTGCCCCAGTTAAGCTCCCCATTACGTCTGTATTCAATGCGATACTCTGAGAAATTTGCAACATTTTGGAGAGCAGTCCAGGTCACCCTCAGACTTGGGTTCCCATCTTTCACGTCCATGGATACAGAAACACCAGTGACTTTGGGAGGGACTATGAAAGCTGTGGAAAATTGAAGTAAACAATAAAGCAATATTCATGCACAATCATAAATTATACATAATTATACATGCGCACATCTTTCTACATGAATGATTGCAAAATATTATGTTAAGCCATTTCACATATAATGCTTACATATAGTTTTCAGTGAAGGTCATTATAAGTATATTAGCAAGAGTACATAAGAGATACGTAAGTGTATGCAACAGCATATCCGCAGAGGTTAAACTGCAATTTGCTAAAATGGCACAGCAAAATGAATCACGTGGGCATAGTAACACTATCTGTATTCCGACGTAATACATGCATATTATGCCTCCGGCAGCATCTACGCATAATTCGGCGCAACGTATGTATTATGCAGCTCTTTGATTTTCTAACCAGGACTTATAATGATGCCTAGGACACCAATGCTCTTGAGGAAAGCAACGTTTGCAACAATATGTACACCTCCATTTGGAGAACTTAGGAGTATTGCTGCCATCTTTGGTTCTACAACTCTCTCCTACATAGAAATTTCACGATGGCTATGCAGCAGGTTCCAGGCTCGTACATTGTAATGGAATTAATTCTGTCGGCGTAATTGTCTTCAGTAGGTGTAACTTCACCACTCTATACGAAGCTGCACAGCCATTGCCATTAAGCTGGAATGAAAGCATATTGCCTTGCCAATACATGACATTTTACCACGTCATTTTTGAAAAATGCTGTTACAAATGAGTATATGCGCTTGCATACTATTATTCCTTATGTACTCTTGATACTAGTGAAAACAGCAACATAAAGTGCAAAGTACAAAGATAATAATTCATGGTCTACTCCCAATATAGCTCCCTATGCCCTGCCATAGAATTTACATTGTCTGTTCTCTGTATGAAAAAATAGCAATATGGCTCTTAAAAAAAAGTCAGTTTCAAATTGCAGCTAAAAACAGTGATACAATGCAGCAAAATGTCTTTAATGTGTAAATGACCTCAGGCTTATATACAAGGAGTGATCACTACTGGTAGGTCACTTGTATTGCTGTATTACTATACATATATAATGTAGATGCCACTTTAAGTTTTATTAGGTGGTACATGTACACAGCAACAGCAAAGCCACAACAACGCCATTGCTATATATATATACATAGATACATACATATTATTGTGCTTCGTGTGTCTTCAGTATATGATATGCACTAAAAGTACTGAGATGTCACCACTTCTTTCTATGCTTATTCAAACATTTCCTAAATTCCTTGAAATTTGTAATGAAGATTTTTTAAATTCTAGTTTGTTTAGTTTAGATAGCTAGACTGATGCACACTGATTCTGCCGGGACCGTCTTTGTTTTTGGCGAATTGTACTTAGCTATATATGTTTAACCATTAGCTATAGCTAGCTAATTTATTGGGAAATTTTTCTATAAGCTACGAATGCTGGGTTTAGCTATGAGGTGCTGCATATGTACGACGCAGAAAAATGTTCCGTTGTTCTGGAGAATGTGGCAGGTTTCAGGAGGCCAGACGCGTATATTGTCCCATTACAAAATGGCGGCATTAGGGTATGTTTAAACATTGGGGAAACAAACTACTTGTTCCTCCAAGTGCTGTACGAGTCGGAATGCCACCAGCGCTGAATTCTTAGAGGTTCAGACATTTCCAAGCGTCCACGTGTATGACTGGGACCTGCAAGTGTCCTGTGTCAAGCACTAGAAGCACGCAAAAATTCAGTAGGAAGAAATAGAAGAAGAAGAACATTGGACTTTCTAAGTGAGAATAAGTGTATACATATATACATACTTATTACCTTCGCACTCTCCAACTCGGTTTAGGTGTTGATATTCCTTTGAGGAACAAAAATTTATCTGCCAAGTGTTTGGAAACCCCCCACCATTTGGAACCCCCCTCCTTTACCTTATGAAAAGATGAAACAGGTAACAGTGCACTCCAGGTTGGATTTGGGAACATTATCGCACTTATTTAGCACCTTGAAATAAGCCTATTCATGGCCTGTAATTGATCCAGTTCGCAAACGTTTGGCTAGTTTACCAACGCACGCTAATACATTAGATAGGAGCCGCCACTTTGAATCAGGGACATTCCTAAATGGACGTCACTACCGTGATGTCTGATATCACAGGATGACACAATGGAACATGCAAATGAATAAACTCACTATTGTAAGTTGCCTCTGTGTGCACTTCACTCCACTCTCCCTCTCCAGCAGCAGACACTGCTTTCACTCTAACATTGTATTCAGTACCAGGAAGAAGTGCAGGCAGAAGGATAGAAGTTGAATTATCCTGAACGCTCACAGTACTAGAATTGCCCCAGAATAACTCCCCATTTCTTCTGTATTGAACATGATAATCTGAGAGATTTGCAACATTTTGGAGAGCAGTCCAGGTCACCCTCAGACTTGGGTTCCCATCATTCAAGGCCTTGGATACAGAAACACCAGTGACTTTGGGAGGGACTTGCAAAAGATGGTGGAATTGAAGTAAACAATAAAAGCAATATTCATGCACAATCATACAATTATGCATGCACATATCCATATACATGAATGGTTGTGAAACATTATATACATCAAGCCATTTCATAATGCTTACATAACTTTTCTGCATACAGTGCTGGCCACTATATACTAGTGAAAACAGCAACATAAAGTAATATATATCTATAATAATTACTGGTATAATTCCAATAGACTCTGGACCCTAAATGCCCTGCTATCAAGGCATGCGGGTACGTACTTAGATAAGGCACCTGTCAGAGAAAAGTACACTTAATGCCATTCTGCATGTCAAGAAGACTTACACCAGCGTCATTTTACTCTGTGCAACTATGCATGCGTGGTTAAAGGTACAAAGTAACTGAAGGACGAAGTGTAGAGGTGACCGGAATATAACTGAATGAACCTAAAATCAGTGGATGTGTACCAATGTCTAATCTTCTTTACTGACACTTCCACTAAAAGTGTGGTTATAGGTATATGCACTGGAAGTGATATATTTCTTTTACAAGGACCGACAGTGTGTCACAGGTTTAAGTGCACTTTATATATATCAGCAGATACTCTACAAACACTCACTGTCATCAGTTCTCACTCTGTGCTCTTCACTCCATGCTCCAGCTCCAATTTCAGACAATGTTCTCACTCTAATAATGTACTCCACGCCATCATCCAGTCTAGTCAGAAGAGTGGAGTTTGCAGGAGGTGAGACTGAAAGGCGAGTTGAATTAATCCATGACTCCGTATCACTTGTTCTGTATTCCACCTCATACTCAGTGATAGGCAATTCACTTTGGTGAGTGGTCCAGGACACAGTCAGAGTTAAATTCCCATCTTCCATTGACCAGGTCACCAACACACTAGTGACTCTGGAGGGACCTGTCAGAGAGATATAGAATGAGGCATTCCAGTACATCTATTACTTATATACAAACACGGTAGGAAAGCATGTTACACCTTACACCAGAGAATCTAGCACCAGCTGGGTATTGTGTACATCTATAAAGATAGCTGCAGTTCAGCTGATGACAGCAAGGGTCCTGATATAACGTTGACTTGTGTCCCCAAATGGGAGAAGGGCATACTAGCAAATAGTTAATTATTAAGCCAGTGTGTGAGAATTGGAGTGTGTTGAGCCACACACCCGGTAAAAGAACTCATCTAACTGCTAATGTGCAATATTGTAGAAGTATAAACAGTGAAATGCAGAACATTATGATCGGCAAAAGATTATATATGAGCAGTAAGCACTAAAGGTACCCCAAGGAATATTATGATGTAGTGATGGTGAAACGTAAAGAAAGAGCCAGAAAAAAAGCTTCATAACATTGTTGGAAGAAGTGAATTAAGTGCGGAGCAGAGCGCAAGTAACTGGATGACAGATATATAGTTTGCCAGCCTCCACTCGAGACAGCTCTCTGCAGCAGAGAAAGAAATCCTTGCAAGAGGCCTCAACAAGAATGGTCCCTGCAAGTGGCAGAGATTGTTGGGATGTGGAGGATGGCTTCAAGAGGACCAGTTACCTCCTCCCAAGAGCAGCTAGCAAAAATGAGCTTGTTTTGCTACATCCATACGTCCGTAAATTTAAACCAAACTCTGCCTAGCTGAGCAAAGTCGATTAAACGCTGACAAAGGGAATGTCACCAAGGTGATGGTCCATGAGGACTATGACAGGAAGTTCAGGACTTTGTTTGCTGATACAGGCACAAACATGTGCCTATGCTACCAGGAGTGAGATGAATGGCATTCTCTTCCAGCTAATCAGGACTGGAGTGTTCCTCAAATACCTCTACACTAGAGGAGCTCAGCAGGTAATCCCACTCTTGTATGGGAAAATTAGAGACCCCTCCATTCTGCCTATACTGCCCGATCAAAGCACATAGTGTTCATCCTGTCTCCTCTTGTAGGTAAGTCCCCTCACATTGGAGGACAGGACATACACCAGGAGATGGATGACATGCTGTTCACGTTTACCGCTCATGGCTTACAAAAGCTCCAGAAAATGCAAGCAAAGTGCAGATGACACAGAAAAGTATGTATCTTGACTCTAACTCCCTATAACTGAGCAAAGAGAGCACTGACAAACAGGAACCAGGCCCTATGCAATTGTAGGAGTCACATGCCATCACTTGGAAGGAGGCAAAGTGGTGGACAGCACCATGTTGTCACCAGAGGTACTACTTATTTTAGCACTGGCACATTTGGTCTGAGATCACAATGAACAGGCAAGTTCGCCAACACTGAAGCACTATCCTGCATGCACGCATCTTATTTCCAATACTCCTCATCATGCATATATATATATGGCTTCTTCTTCTCTTTCAATACTACCTTTTGCTTATCTTACACCTATATACTGCTTTGTAAATGTAAAATCATGCAATCGCATACCGTATGTTCCCATACACATATTTTCCAATCCACCTTTCCCACCGTAGGCTTTCCCTCTCCTCATTGTTTGTACATGCATGTGCAAGTCATCTTGCAGTGATTGCGATCTACCTCTGTTTGATATATACAAGTATATAGAGTTGATATAGTTAATTAAACATTCTTTGGCTGAAATGTCAGCACTCCTGTAGAAAATGGAGTACAGATTTACAGTGAAGATGCATGCGATAATAATTCAAATACAATAACAAAACACATATGCGACTTTTGTGTTGCTTTCAAAATCTTCCCTGATAGTTCCAGTTATTTTAATCAATTATGCAAATGACTGAGATATGCAGAAACATTTTTACACCCTATTAGCATCTATTATATAGGCCTATCCTATTACACCTATCACTACGGGCAAGGAGAAATGGCGGAATGGCAGAAACAGTGTAAATGGCAGAAATGGCTGTAAACACCCAGAAACAAATAATCATGCTCAACCCACATGGTAAACACCCCCCACATAATCAGGCCCCACCCATAAAGCCTTTATGCATTGCCTGGCTTGCACTGGTATAACTAGTTACGTATGTAGCTAATACTCAGAACTGATGGCTATTATTGGGGCGAGCCTGAGCGAGCCCCACACTGACAAGTCTCGCGTCTGCCGCGTCTATACAGTGCAAGTATATATATATATATATACTAGCAGTGAAGCCCGCCTTCGGCGGGCTTCACTGCTATGGCGCTCCTTCGACAGCGGCCCTTCGACAGCGCTCCGATGACTGTGATTCAACGACAGAGCCTTGATGGTACCACTGTTGTTAGCTAAATTCTCAGTTCTTCTTGCATTTGGTAGCTAGCTATATAGCTCTTGGCCATATACAAATAACACCATCCCAGGAATATGTAGCCGAAGCAAGCTGTCTGGCAGTTTGGCTTGGGCAAACCACAGAACATGCCATGTTTCTGTAGCTTATTTGTGCACAATGGTCCCCCTATGTGCCTTTGCGTGCCAGAGAGCGCGAGCATCTCCTCTTGGGCACTGAACCACCTTTCACAGCATGTGCTAATCATGACAATATTGGCAACATGTGACGACATCATGACAACCTATCAACATTTTCACAGCTTGTGCTGATCATGATTCATATAGCTACAGATTCATGTTTGTTGAGCCTATTCAGCTGCAGAAAGCATGGTTGCAATTATGCTATTGGGTACATCATCAAACATCATCAATGTAACTTTTGTTATCACATGCATAAATATTTCATGTTAGTTCCCACAGTATAAATGTGCGATCCGTGCACGGAAGTCCGTATACTTTCTCCGTAAAACCAAAATGGCGGACGGTCGTTTTCTGGTTTTTCGCCAGAAAGGCCGAAGCGTATTTTCGCTCGTCGCCCCCTCGAGGACACTCTACGGTAGGGGTTCCAATGCGCTGTGAAGGTTTCGTGGTGATTTGTTTGCGCGCACGCGAGGATATCGCGCACAACCGTTTTCAACTCCTCTTTATATACAGTGCAAGTTGCAATAAATCATACTAAATACAGTGCAAGTTGCAATAAATCATACTAATCTAAAGTAAATAAATAAATAAATAATTAATATAATATAATTGTATGGGGCCCTGGATGGCTTGGTGGCTAAACACTTAGTATGCCAGTAAAGTATGGGGAATTTAATGGACTTTAAATTAGACAGATTTTTTAATTAGGCCTTTCGTCTCCTGCAAATTGCAGGCAAATTGACAATATAAATTCTCATAGAACAACACATCTTGTATGATACATTAATATTGATAGATAGCGTGGTTTCAATACGAATAAAAATGTTGGCAAGTAGCAATGAAACTTTGTACACATGGTGAGGCGGTCCATAAGACTACTTCATTACAAGGATTTCTTAATTAGACGTTTGCTGTCCTTGGTAGACGGCCAAGTATATAATATAGATACTACAGCAGTATAATTGTACTTACATTTATATTGCTACGATATTAGCAAAGCATTGCGTGTGAGGGATTTATATTGCGGGCGACTTTTGAAAGCGCCTTTGGGTGGCTAGTCGAGCACGGGTCAACATGGTGCGCAATATTTTCCCGGAAAGCGCGCCATCGATCGCTGTCTTGGTACTGCCGTCGTCTACAATGGCTGCCGTCTAGAAGGCCCTTACACCGTTGCCTCGGAAAAGTAACCGGAGCGGCGCAGACACTTGTGAACGCTTTCATCCACTGTCGCTAAGGTGTGCCAAGTGTCCCTAGCGTTGAAAAGCTTTGCGCGCACGTTGCCTCTCTGAAATCATCTTCAGAAATAGCACGCCCATTGCTTACTAGAGGGGCTGAGGGCCTCTTAAATCTACAGGACCTACGTATAAGAAACGCCAGTTGCCCGGTGTGCCTGCGGTCCTTGCTTTCTGAGTGTGTTTACAGCCAATGCATATACATGCTACTTATAGATTGGTATTGATACAGTGCAGTGTGTGTGTGTGTGTGTGTGTGTGTGTGTGTGTGTGTGTGTGTGTGTGTGTGTATGTGTGTGTGTGTGTGTGTGTGTGTGTGTGTGTGTGTGTGTGTGTGGCTGTGTGTGTGTGTGTGTGTGTGTGTGTGTGTGTGTGTGTGTGTGTGTGTGTGTGTGTGTGTGTGTGTGTGTGTGTGTGTGTGTGTCCACATGCACGTGTGTATACATGTGATGTGATTAGCCCACCAGCACTAAACATGCCTTCAAGGACAAGGTAGCTATGGACAATCTATATAGGGCATCGTGTGAGTAAATGATACATACCCCGCCCACCAAAGCCAAATGTGACACTGAAGCACCAGAGACACACACTTACTTGAACCACCATTGTGCGTAAGATGATTTGACACCTGTGACTTCAAAATACCCTCAAGCTCACTGGCCAATGCAAGTTGAAATCTGGCCATCGCATGTGCAAGTGAAGTATGTGTGCATGCTGATTGCTCATGTACCATAATGTAGCAAATAAGATAGTAGGTGTGAGCTTACAAATAGCCTTCATCATGTCTGCAACCTGACACCAAACCATCTAAATAGCGATCATTTATGCTACTCTGCCCTGCGCCGTCTTCTGCCTATGCAAGAGTCATCAAAATGGGTGCAGCCCACAGATCACTCCAGCGAACATCTTCTTAGCCCTCAGGAAAGATGTGAAGAGTTAGATTTTAGGCCTAAAGGACGGTCTCCGCTTACTGTGTGTGTTCGTGTTGTAGCCACTGGCATTTGTTGTGTAGTTGTGCAGAAATAACCGTGTGCGCGTGTGTGTACATGTACGTGTGTGTCTGTGTGTGTGTGTGTGTGTGTGTGTGTGTGTGTGTGTGTGTGTGTGTGTGTGTGTGTGTGTGTGTGTGTGTGTGCGCACATGCACGTATATGCACGTGTATACACGTGATGTGATTAGCCCACCAGCTGTGGACAATGTATATACAGCATCATGTGCGTAAATGTGACATATAGCCCCCCTCCAAAGGGAAAGTATTGTAGCCAAATATGACACTGAAGCACCAGAGACACACACCTACTTCAACTACCATTATGCCTATAAGATGATTTGCCACCTGTGACTTCAAAATACCATAATTGGCCAATGCAAGTTGAAATATGTGTGCATGCTGATACTCGTGTTCCATAGTGTAGCAAATAAATGACCACTTTCTTTGCTACTGTTCTGAGTTTCATTCTTTGCTAGCTAATATTTTCTTTGACTAACACCAGCACATTTTCTCAACACCAACACCCCATAGCAACAACCACCGCCACCACATACAAGTATGCATCTACCACCACCACCCAAAATACACCACCACACAGTGCAAGTTGCCCGAGCATAAGCTTGGTATCTGCACCATTGGGTGGAAGGGAAAACACCAACGGCGGAAGTTGCAATGGGTGAAACCACTACGTGTGCAAGCAGAGTCTTATATACCTATATATCCTCCACTTCCACATAATACAACTACCATCACCACAGACCACCACCACACAGTGCAAATTGCTAAAGTGTCTGTGTAGTTTTCATGTACACACCTCCACTTCCACATATACAACTATCACCACACAGACCACCACCACACAGTGCAAGTTGCCCAAGTGCAAGTGCAGTATTTGCGCCAGTGGGTGGATGAAAAAGCACCACCAGCGCAAGTTGCACAGGGTGAACCACCATGTGTGCAAGTGGACTATCTGCGCTAGTGGCTGCAGGATAAAGCACCACCAGCGCAAGTTGCAACTAGTGACAACTACCATCTGCGCATGTGGAATGGTTGCACCAGTTGAAAGAAGGGAAACACCATAAGCGCAAGGTGCAAAGGTCAGGGTGCAAGGTGCAAAGGTCAGGACACAAGGTGCAAAGGTCAGGGCCAGCATCAGCGCTAGTCGGTACGGGATGCAGCAACAACATGCAACTACAACCACCACCAGCGACCGGATAGGACCAGCACAGCACGATGCAGCCATCAGTGCAACTTGCGTGAGGGCTCCCATTTCCTTCTAGTCCTCACGCAAGTTGCACTGATTGCTGCATCGTGCTGTGCTGGTCCTATCCGGTCCTCACGCAAGTTGCACTGATTGCTGCATCGTGCTGTGCTGGTCCTATCCGGTCGCTGGTGGTGGTGGTGGTTGTAGTTGCATGTTGTTGCTGCATCCCGTACTGACTAGCGCTGATGCTGGCCCTGACCTTTGCACCTTGTGTCCTGACCTTTGCACCTTGCACCCTGACCTTTGCACCTTGCGCTTATGGTGTTTCCCTTCTTTCAACTGGTGCAACCATTCCACTTGCGCAGATGGTAGTTGTCACTAGTTGCAACTTGCGCTGGTGGTGCTTTATCCTGCAGCCACTAGCGCAGATAGTCCACTTGCACACATGGTGGTTCACCCTGTGCAACTTGCGCTGGTGGTGCTTTTTCATCCATCCACTGGCGCAAATACTGCACTTGCACTTGGGCACCTTGCACTGTGTGGTGGTGGTATATATAGATATATATATGCGCCGTACGTACGGTTCACCGTATATTTCCATTTACACAGAATGGACAAGATGGCCGCCCTTTGCGTAGCACTTTGCGTGCGACTCAAATACTCGCCAAGGACAGCTTCAAACGAGAAGGACATCGTACGACACGAAGCGGACACTCCAACCTCTCACCCAGGCAAGGACATAGGCATCGTACGAAGGAATAGCGCCAACTAATCTTCCTCCACGTTCGAGAATTTCACAGGACTCTAAGCGAAGTAGTCAGCAGATCACTCCTCTATAATGCCCACAGGAAAGCCACTAATAAGAACACTCAGCAACACAACCGCTGCTGAGGGTTCTGAGAAACGCTCTTCACCTGGCTTACGACAAGATCATCTGATTGTAACATTGCTCCAATTGTGTGTCTATGATTACAACATCCAACTTTAATTAGCATCAGCTTTAGCCTCTACATATCATTCATACAAGCAAACACGCGGTTCGTTTCAGCATCTACAATGTACGCTATGCAGTCCAATGCAAATAGCTGCATGCCATCTGCACCTTTAGCTCGCTCAGGCTCGCCCCCACGATGCTGTAAGCATCTGCCTAGTTATCTGTAATGACTTTGAGTGATAAAGGATGATTGGCATTGCACTGAGCATGCTCAGTACTGCTCAGATCACATGATCTAACGGATATGGATTGCTAGTTGCAATGATGAATGCATAGTGTTGATGAGTGATAACTGGCATTGCCTGAGCATGCTCAGTAGTGCTCTGAGCACATGGTCAAACAATGTCTGATTCTGAGGAAAGTGAGTGTGCAGAGCAGAGACAAGCTGAAGTGTTTGATCTGGGACAAAGCCCAGGCAATTCAGAACCAGTCAGGTAAATTCCACAAATTAAACATGTATATAGTAGCTATTAAGAATGAATGATTGATAATTGCTATGGCTACCCACAGCTATTAGCTACCAGATTTTGCCATTGATTTGCCATGTTATGCAATTCGTATATACAGCCCCGTTCTCTTCGAGAGCCCTAATTTCCACACGCTTTCAGATGACATTCTAGAGCTGCCAAGCACTCTTCGCAAACACTGCAGGCAAACCCATATAGTCCTCGGCAGCAGGTGGATCCATTCAAGCTCGCTTTCATACGTGATATCACATGATGTCACAATTGCACATGTAACTGAATAAACTCACTATTGTAAGTTATCTCTGTCTGCATTTCACTCCACTCTCCCTCTCCAGCAGCAGACACTGCTCTCACTCTAATGTTGTATTCAGTACCAGGCAGAAGTGCAGGCAGAAGGGTAGAACTTGAATAAGGTCGAGTGCTCGCTCTATGGTCCCAGTTAAGCTCCCCATTACGTCTGTATTCAACTTGATACTCCGAGAGATTTGCAACATTTTGGAGAGCAGTCCAGGTAACCCTCAGAGTTGGTTTCCCAGCCTTCACGGCCTTGGATACAGAAACACCAGTGACTTTGGGAGGGACTTGTAAATGATGTGGAGAGTTGAAGTAAACAATAAAGCAATATTCATGCACAATCATACAATTATACAGGCGCATATCTATATTATTATATAATTTTACGTGCAGAGCAACACACGTAGAAATAATTAAAAGTATGATGTAGGACGTTTCGACCCGAAGATCTTTGTCAACTGCAGAGTACACCAACTTCATCCTGGGTACCAGTAGAAGCAGGATGCAGGACCCAATTGCAGCTTGCACAAGGGCAGAAGCCCTGACCAGAACTTTCCCTTGTGCGACCTGCATTTGGTTGCTGCATTTTGCTCTTACTAGCTTCTAAGATGGTCTTGACCCTCTGGGCACTAGCTTAGAGCAATCATAGGAAGTCACTTTCCTCACTAAAGCAAGGAGCAATTTCTCCGCTGACCAACCACCCTGCAAGTCCCATTAGGTCACTTAGCTACTACTTTAGACAACAACCTTACAGCATGTGTTGTACAACCAGTGGACAGGAGTACGCTTAGTAGACCATTAGCCTGTTTGTCTAAAAGGTTACCTACTGTTGCGATGGCCCATTTACGACGCTGAAACTGGCGTTGTCCAAGCCTCGCTAGAGCACACAGTACCTGGATCATGTCAAACTGATTGATACAGACAGCTGTTCACTCAATTGTTATGCTGATTAAGTCGCTAAAGGGTGGCCTTTCTACGGAGCGATTCAGCCACAGCACGATTGCGAATTTATCCACGTGCGATAAAAGGGTGACCTGCTATTAGTCCTGGATGACACTATATAATACTCTGTCTTTCTTTAGTTAGGTATTCTCCCGACTCTCTGGTCATGCCCTCTACAACTCACGAAGTACTGGTCCTACGATAAGTCGGCAGTGCCGTAGTAGATTATGACTAGCAATACAAAGAAACAGAGGCACGTATATTGATGAACTATAGCTATATGCTTATCTGACGACATTCACCTTACCTTCGTCCGTTACCGCAAGTTGGACCGCCAAAATCAGCAGCAGGCTGTTGAGAATAGCCGTCCTGGGGATCATCGGCATTTCTGTCTGATCTACGCCGGACATTCACGTGTGGCCTGTCGTGAAAAATTTGGACCCCATGAAATGGTTTCCTGGAGCAAAAAGACCCCTGGAATTTAAGGAAGACGTTGAATATTTGGACTGCCTCACACTATGGTGGAACAAGCAGTGGAGGAAGCTTATAATTTAGTGTATATAGACAATGTAGGATTAGAGAAACAGTTCAAGTATTGCATTTGATTACACACACACTGCAACACGAATGGTAGGAGGAAGTTGCACACCTTCTGTATAATAGTAGTGTTGATCACACACTGCCACATGAATGACAGGTGGAAGTTGGACACCTATAAATAGCTGCTGTTTTGAAAGTAGCCACTGCTAGAACGTTCCATACAACACAACTACAAAAGTAATATTTCGGCATTGTGTAGTTCACTACGGCAAAAACCAAAGTGTATTACAGGACAGTATTTCAACTACTGGTACTTGTTCTGCATCACAGGACAGTATTTAACTACATGTGCTTGTTCTGAAGCTGGTACAGATACTAATACTTGTTCTGTAGGTCTGGGTAGAGATGCCTCCCTTCCTCCAGGGGTGCTCCCAAGATAGCAGATTTGGAAGAGGTTGCTTTGTCCTGTTGACTCCAGCTCAGCAGTACTACAGGGTCTCTGGCCAGGTCCAGGGTGATGTCTTCAAATGTCGGACGTGTGTTGTGTTCTGGGTTCCTGGAGATTAAGGGTAGGGTGAGGGAAAAGATTGGCTGTAGAATTGTCCCAACAAGTGCAGTGTAGAGATAAAGTGTGTGTATGAGCTGGAAGGACATTTGGGATGTGCATGCTTGGGAGAGGGAGGTGCATGTGGTGTGGTATAATGTGAGCACAGACACTTTGCAAACAAAACAAAATCTACCGAGTTACCAGACAGCAGGTAGGCCTGGCTGTAGGCACTGCAGCTTGGACATGTTCATTGAATTTGCTGTGTGACATTTCCTTTCTCATACGGCATAATTATATGTACCCACTTATATATAATACACTTATATGTCACACTTGCAAGTTTCAGCAGCAGATTCTGTGAAGCTATATAGCCACTGTTGTACTCACCAACAGTCCACCATCAACTTGTAGATGTTTCTAGGACAGCCAGGAGGGGGAGGCTGGCAGTAGCCTGTCTCCATAGCTCTTAGGACCTGCATCAGAGGAAGAAAAGATTGTTCAACTGGAGTCACTCTTTGTAAACAATGTGGCTTCCATGCAGCTAATTATGAAATAATTCTCCTTGAGATTTCATCTCCAAGGTATGCCTGAATAATATATAGAATGACTGTTGAACAAATTTTTTGAACAAAGCTTTTAAATTGGATTTCAGCTAATTTGCTGGAATATTTACATATGTATGTTTAGAGTGCAACCTTCTACTGGTAGTCACCAATACCTTGCTGCAAGTGGGAATGCCTTTATAGCATGATTAATGTAGGATTGTGCAGCATTATACAGCATTTAGTCATAGAGTACAGACACAACATACCTACATATATACATAGTTGGTCTCCGGTCATATAAACAAAGGGAAACTGTCCCACATGTAATCCCATAAGCAATATTGGTTTAATTCCTATCGTTGATTTGCTAAGAATTCTCACCGAATTTATATCAAACTCCTCAAAGGGCTGGTGTCCCAGTGACCATATCTCGTACATCACCATCCCGTAGCTCCACACATCACTCTTTGTGGTGTATGTCTGGTACAAAATGACTTCAGGAGCTGTCCACTTGACAGGAATCATACCTCCTCTGGAGTTGTAGTAATAGTCTTCATCCATGTCATGAAAAATGCCAAAGTCAGCAATCTATGAACAAGACAGAACATTTGGATTCTGTGTTATTCACAATGTACATAATGTAAGAGGCACACATTCTGTATGGTCAACAATATGGACATATAAGTGCAGTTGTGCAAACTGTGCACTCTAAAAATGTCTAAGTGTAGCTACTGTACGTACGCGTTGCTTGCCTGACTGTTATGCAACCGCAGAGTGGAGAAACAGACTGGTCACATGAGCCCGGTTACCATGGCACAAGTGCATTAACCAAACAATAGTAGCTTCAGTCACTTGTGTGCTGCATGGTATGTTAGCTTCATGAAGCCTGTCTGGCAAGTTACTGCTGTACGCAGAGGTTCAAGACCACCAGGTGGTAATTGGTTTCATATAATTTACTCATGACTTATGCAACCTAATTCCGCCTTGGGAGCACCAACAAATGCAGTGCTTACACTCTTTTGATGTGGCTAGTTTATTCTTTCTCACCACAGCAAGTGGGCTAGCAGAAACAGCGATTGATCACTTTTCCTAGCCAAGAAAGACACCTCTACTAGCTGTATGCAGCTGGCAGTAATTGTGCAGCTTTCCACCTGTGAACGTGAGGCACACAAACACGACTCTCCCAAAAATCTAATCAATTGTATTGGGCAAGACAAATTGTACCCCAACACCTTTGTATTACCATTTATAGTTCCATCAATTAATGACCTCTCATTTGATTGGGTAGCCAAGATCCTGGCTGTCATTTGATGGAAACCTGGCTCATGCAATCAGACTATTTTGCTCTGTGCTTGCATATCAGTCTGTGGTGTGTGAGACCATCCAAACACGGTTTTATACACTTTTATAAGATGGTCTTCAGATATCATGCATAGAATCTAAACGGACAGATATCTCTTTCATCTAACTTCAATCTATGTAGCTATGTAGTTCCAGTGGTTGAATTATACAAAGCAAGACTAAATACGGCACAAAATGTGACAAATGATTAGAGAAGATTTGTACACACGGTACTCACCTTGGCAATGTACTGCTCACTCAGAAGTATGTTCCTTGCAGCAAGGTCTCTGTGGATGAAACCCCTCTTGGAGAGGTAGTACATAGCATCTGCTATCTCCTGACAGAACTTCAGCAGCGTCAGTGCCAATTTTTTACATGCTGGAGTTGATCTGAAGAGACAAAGTGAGAATGATCGCCATAAACTTGCACACTGATTACAGGATGTATATGTTACCAGCTACTAGTGTACTGTAGTGTGCTAGCTAGCAGTCTATATATTTTATAAATACTTGCACTCCACCTGCAAATCAGTAGGTGATTGCGAAGATCTCCTCCCGAGAGGCATTCCATGATCAGCATAACCTACACAAATTTGTTTCGAAATTACACATGAAGTGCTACTTTATTAATGCGAACATTTATATTACCTTGCCGGGTTCATCAATGACTCCATACAACCTGACCACATTCGGGTGGTTGAACTGCCACAAAATTGCTGCCTCTTTGAGCAGTTTGTACTTGTTGTCTTTCTCCTGGCTGTGGAGGGTCTTGACAGCCACCTGGAGCAGGCCCTGTGGTGAGCTGGCCCACACTCCTTTGTGAACCGTCCCAAACTCACCCTCCCCTAAAGACTCCTGGAGGGTGATGGACGCTGGGTTCAACTCAAAGGAGTCCTTAGCACTCTGATTCTTCTGAGCCTTGAATCCATGGATGCTGGTAGTTGGTTTCCAGTAAAGGCTTTGTTCCTGGTCATAGGAACTTTGAAGTTCTGTATATATCTATGCAAATAACAATGCTCCGTGGTTACAGGTAAGAGTCCATTGTTCACACTAGCAATTCATTATTGTACAGTGGGATCATAAGTGATTAGGCTTTGAAGGACATTGTCCAAATTTCAAATTTCACCATTTTTGGATTCTTGTGACACTCAAATCATACAGAATCATATGCGCAAGACATAGATATCTACAATAATAACAGCCTAGTAGTATGCGCCACAGTCTGATATGCAGTTCTCTGTGCCTCCGGACTCTTACACAGCTGGTGGCGATTTCCCTCTTATCACTTCTGCCTTCCTATACTCGAGTTCTCACAGGCTACCTATACAACCACTGGCAGCTGCTACATAGACCATTCCTGCTAATGCAATCTGGCTGCATTGATTCACTGACAAGGGGAACTAGTACACATACTGCGCCTGAATGCATGCAAGAGATTGGCTCTTGTGGTGATAAACTATGTTTGTCCTGGTTACCAATCAATGAAGTGCAAACAGTTCTGGATCCACCTTCATAACTGTTCTATATATAATTATATCACTTTGCAAATTAAATTAGCCTTGTTTGTGGAAGACAACACACCTATTAACAACCAAACTTCTACTACTTCTACACTGCTTGTTGATAGCATTAGCAAATTTACATGAGCTCACAAGACCAGCTATAAAGGAAATGTTTAACTAGATAAGTGCTATTATTACACTCTATCCCACAATAGAAACATGGGCATTTGCATGAATGCAGTGATATATTGTACTCATGAACTGCACATATTAGATTCTTCACACATAGCTCTTGATACTACTTTAGTACTGCAGAGATACGTTTTATTTTCTAGTTGAACATACGTGCAAGCTGGTGCTGATGTTGTCATATTCATGATCCTTCGCCCGTGCTTCTGGAAGGCTGCCAATTGAGGCTTTTTGAGTAGTCTGTTCATAAGTGGTCAAGAAGACATGTACATATAAAGTGGTATTCAATCTGTACACACACAGCAGTGGTTCCTGAAAACTCTAAACTAGTGAAACAGTATACAGTACAAACTGACCATTTCAAACCTTTCTGGTGTATCGTAGTAGTGCAAACTGGTTGGAACTGCATTGCTGACACAGACTGGTGCACGGGCAGCACCATCTATGAGGAGGACCAAAGAGGGCTGCATAGCTAGCAGTGATTAACAAATCAATAACAGAATAAAAATAGTACACCAAACTTATCTTGGGGCAAGAGACTGGACACTTTATGTAAGCTATATCATATTGCACAATGACATCACTAATCACTTGATGCCTAAGTTGCCAAGTGTTGTATATATATGTATAATGTAGCTATGTCCGTCACAGTCAGTTACGGACACTTCGCTCGTGGCCTCGAAATCGTATTCCTATTGGCCACTAGCTGCTCCATATATCTTTATAACATTTCGAAATCTCCATTCAGGCTGCTTCCAATTCTTCGCTGCACCTCTGGCAGTCAGTTATGCGACCCATTGAGGAAGATCAGAGCGCCATTTTCTGCCCCCCGGTGGGTTCAAAATCCATCCAGTCCATGGGGATGCTGAGCAAAATGGCCTCAGCTATCCGGAGGGAGTCTGCTGAGTGGGGAAAAGGCATTGGAGGAGGGGCGTGTCTGAAAACCCCTTCAATTGTCCTTGCAAATTATACTGAATACATTGATAAGGGCTCTCGGGGACAATGGGGACAAAGGACAACAGCGCATCGACAAAGCAACATAAAGTGCCCGCTATACCTGCTAAGGCCTCAATATACCTATATTTTACTCAGCAGTGAGGCTACTTGCACTGTAATGCATGCTCTAGTATATACATCAATGCACCACCTGAAGCGTCTATAATGCAAACACTGGTAATGAACCTAATGCCTTTTGTAAACAAAAAGCAGAGAGGTCGTAGAGACCCTGGGCTGAGAGTGCTATATAACACTTCCAATCGGGCATGTCCAAAACAATTCTTTATTATGTGTGAGATGTACATGGGTGGTATTATACATACGTACATCCAGAAATGTTGGATAAGTTCACAAGCAAAAAAACCAAAGACATTATTCCACTTTACCTATTACTTCTCTCTTTGTTCTTTTCTGTCTTCTCAACAAATACACCACCAATGACACTGCACCGAGGATTAGCAGCACCAATAGAACAACACCTACTGCAATGATAGCCCCCACTATTGCAGCAAGAGGAGGAGCTGCCAGGACTGGTGTTGTGGGGCTCTCGGTAGGTTGCGCTGTGGTGGTCTCATTAGCTGAAGGTTGACTGCATTTTCCAAATCTGTTACACAATCTATCGTCTTCTGCAAAAACGAATGATGACAACCAAAATAATATCATCCACTAGTAATTCCCAACAGTATGAAGCAGTATCCATCTTTACAGACTATCTATATTATATGTATTCATAGCCACATTGTGTGTGCCCATAAAACACACGTACACTTTTGCATTATGCTGTAAGAGAGATATATCATGCATATACGCACAGATAGTAGGCTATATACATTATGGAGAATTTACAGTTTAGGCTTCATTGCAAAAGTGGAGACATTACAGCAAAAATACTGTAATCTAAATGACCTTGCTTACTAGGGTTGTGTTTACTACTGGCAGTTCACTACTTGCATTGTTGGAGTAAATGCCACCTTGGGTGTTGGGTAGTTATAAGTGTGGTATAAACACATCCGCAATTAAAATATTATATGTATTAGTAATACCACGGCGCTGAGGTGTGCTTTGTTGTAATAGGTTTGTCCAAGCCAAAAAATTTGATGAATGAAAGTACTATCCATCGCAATTAGCTCTGAGAAGACGACAACCGAGGTTCATTGCTTTTGCCTGGAGTGTTTTCATCGATGGATTAGGTCTGCAGCAATGCCAACTTAATGCGATCTACATTGTTATCTTTCACACCTTCCATATTTGGGCAGACATAACATGATTTAAGAGCCCCTGTGACGATAAGTGGCTTCTTAGTTCCTGTTATATCATGGTATAGCCTGCTAGACCAATCTTCTAATTGTATATCTTTCCGCGGTTGCCATGACAGTGGGGTATATAAATAGGTATGCAAACAGTGGCTAATTTGCAGCTGTGTAATGTACTAAAGTACACAATAACAGGTAACAAGTACAAATTTGCACAAATCCACAAGGTACAAATGTCCACAAGTTTGGACAGGTGTTACGTATATCAGATATAATACAGCAGATACAGCGGACAATGTTTATATAGGTAAATGTACACAGTAACAACAAAGCCACAAGATGTATACATAGTATATTTGAAAGGATATCCACTTGCATACAATACATGTACTTAATATACGTATGTGCATACACACACACACACACACACACACACACACACACACACACACACACACACACACTGCACTCACTGTCAGTAGGTGACACCACCAGTTTTTCACTCCATGCTCCAGCTCCAATTTCAGACGATGCTCTCACTCTAACAATGTACTCCACCCCAGCATCCAGTCCAGTCAGAAGAGTGGAGTTTGCAGGAGGTGAGCCAGACAGGGTAACACTCATCACCTCCGAAACATCTTCGTACTCCACCTTATACTCAATGATGGGCAATTCACTTTGGGGAATGGTCCAGGACACATTCAGAGTTAAACTTCTATCTTCCACTGACTTGGTCACAGACACATTCATGACTCTGGAGGGAACTGTCAGACAGATGATAGAATGAAGCACTCCTATATGCATCTACTATATACATACCTATGTAGTAGGAAAGCGTATTATATACACCTATATAGCACCAGCTGTATAGAGTAGATATTAATGTACATAGCCGACGGTCCTTGATGACAGTAAGTGCCATAATGTAATGTCGCCTCGTCTCCCAAACTGGGACCATGACATTTCAGCCGGCATGTGTGAGGGTGGGAGTGTGCTGAGTTTCACATAACTAACATTTCTACGTAACTGTTCTAAAATTTGTATATGATTAGCATAATTATGATTAGAAGAGTATAAGCAGTGAAATGCATTAGCTATCAGGACTGCATTGCATTCTGAGCAGCATACACAGTAGCCCACGGGAAAAGCATATAATGCAGTGATAGCAAAGTGCAAGAAGCACTAAGAAAAAGGTTCTAAGTCTTGTTGGGCAGTATTACAGTACTGAAGAGAACAACACAAGTGACCAGCCGACAGATGGGTTGCCAACTTCTCCTCCATATTAGGAGCAGAGAAAGAAATCCTTGCAAGAGGCCTAGACTTTCTACCAATTCCAAGAAGGGTCCCTGTGGTAGAAATCGCTGCAACTGTGGTGAATTGGCTCAAGAGGACCCTCTCCCCACCCAACCCCAAGCGCAACCATAGTACGGTCAAGCCGTGCTAGATACAGACCACCCCCTAGCAAACTCTGCCCAACTGAGTAAAAAGATTATTAAAAAGCTGAAGAAAGACGGTCAATTGTCATTACGCCAGCCGACAAAGGGAATGGTCTCTTGTGGTGATGGTCCATGAAGACTGCAACTGGAACATCAGGAACTTGCTCGCTGATATATACAGAAGAGACTCCAAAATACCCTATCGCTACCTAGGTTTATGAAAACAATTTGCCACCAGCTTACAACCCCTTCCTTACCTTCACTAAGGCATAGTACTGTCCTACATATACATAATATTATATACATCTTATTTACAATAGCCCTTCCTTTATTTATTCCTTTATTCCATACTCCTTTATTTCAACATCACCTTATGCTCATCCTTCATATATATTATTAATTTTGTAAATGTATGTTCGCGCAACCACATGTATTCCCACCTATGTCTGTATATATATATCTCTTGTCCTACTCCTCCACCATGCATGCATACATCACAACCCCAACAGCTAATACAGTACCTAGTGATTACTTAAAAGAGAACAAGCAAACAAACATAGAGCCACTAAATTTGATGCATTAACAGGGTAGAGATGTAGCTACAGCACAATTTTGACAGACACTAAGACAACTTAAGTTAACAATCACATGTGCATGATGACACAATTGGACATGCAAAAGATTTAACTCACTGTCAAAAGTTGTCTCTGTGTGCACATCACTCCACTCTCCATTTTCAGCACCATTTTCATACACAGGTCTCATTCTAACATTGTATGCAGTGCCAGGAACCAAGTTAGGCAGAAAGTAAGACTGTGAATTAGGTTGAATGTTCACTTGATGTTCCCATGATGTATCTTTTATTCTGTGTTGAATCTCATAGAAAGAGACTAGAGAGAGAGGTAGAGCAGTCCATGTCACCTTCAGACTTGGTTTCCTCTTATGTACTTCCTTGGACAGAGAAACACCAGTAACTCTGAGACGGACTTGCAGAGTAAGTGGAGAATTGAAGTAAGATAGATACAAGCAATTTTTGCACATATAATATTATATAATTCTACATAGAAACTATGAAATATCATGTCAAGCCATTTCACAGTTATCACATTATTCATACATACTGTGCATGTTACAATAATATATAGTGAAATAGGCCCCATAAAGTAACAAGTAGATAATACTGGTATCTGTGTGGCAATAATTATTATTGGATAATTACGCCAAACCTGACCAGGTCAATACAAATTGATCCCTGCCCAGGGGGACCGAAGTCCTATTTATGGCAACCAGTGATCGCCTCCCCAGTCAACCAACAAACAAAGATGGGAGAGCCACAGACAGCTGTTTCGGCCTTGTTGGGCCTCGTCAATGTGGCATACATAAAGTAGGACTTCGGTCCCCCTGGCCAGGGATCAATTTGTATTGACCTGGTCAGGTTTGGAGTAATTATCCAGCGATTATTGCCACACATCACCATAGCCTCACACTGGGCTTCAGCGTAACAATCCCAATACTGGTATCTGTCTTCCAAAGACCTGGTGGTGAAATGCTCATATACATACATATGTAACACTGTGCTGCATGTGCATAATGCCATAAAGCATGCATGCACGCACATTAAGTCACCTGTCAGAGAAGGGTATATACATTTATGCCATTCTGAATGTCAAGCAATTTTACAGCAGTCACTTTTTCTCTGTACATAGTTGTGTGGTTCAAGGTGCAATCCTTAGGATAAAGCGTAGGTAACCAAGAAGACACCACAAAATTAAAAACCAGTGGGTACAGTAGATCCTAAATTAAGATCCTGGAGAAAGTCACATAAGCCTTCACTAAGAATAAGGTTATTCTTCTTTACTAACACTGTACTATTTAGAGCTTTTCACGTGTGGATGCTATATAGTAAATCTTCAGGAATACTGTAGTCCCAAAACCTTTCACATACTTAGTCAAAAACAAAGTGACTCTAGAGGGACGACCTGTCAGAGAGATGTTAGAATAAAGCATTCCATTACATCTACTACATACAAACATGATAGGAAAGCGTATATATATTATACAACGCAGTCACACAAGAGGTCAGGGCACGGGCCTTCCTCCTCCAGCAGGTGTCCGTAGCGCGCATCAGTGTTGGGGTCAATGGGCTCTGCTTGACTTTTAGTGTTAGGCCATGTGACCGAATTAGCTCATCATTTAAAATAGGGACATGATCATGTATAATTGTGTTCAATTATTGTCTATTAGCGTTTATATAATATTATAAATAATAATAATAATAATAATATATCAAATGCAATGACAATTGACTCATGTTTCATTCCTCCCAGTGCTGAGGAATGAAACATGAGTCAATTGTCGTTGCGCCAATTGACAAAGGAAATGTCACTGAGGTGATGGTCCATGAGGACTGTGACAATATCAGTACATACTCACTGATTCAGACTTATAAGGGACCCATCCAAATACTATACTACTATATACCCTACACTTGCCCACTCAAGGCAGGCTACTGCCAATCCAGTCTCCTCTTCTTGGTGAATCCCCTTTGCATGTGAAGTACTCAGCAGATTTTGGCTTCTTTTATTGCAGGACAGGCCATACACCAGGTGACGACATGCTGATCTCTGTTAATCTTGTCGCATTGTTTACCAAAGTCCTAGAAAACGTTGCTAGCAAAGTGCAAACACACACAGACAAGTACGTATATAATTACCTGGTCTTCATACCTCCCTATAGGGTAAAGGGTAAAGGATTCTTATTTTAACTGGGGTGGCCTTTAGCCTGAAGGCTACTCTTCCAGGCGCCCAGTGATTATGCCCATACACACACGCACACACATGTCATACGTATACAGTTGGGACACGAATACACACATGAACAGTCAATCTGTTTATTGTTCAATTTTTGGGCAGTGTTGATGTTAGGGGGTGCCACTTTTTTCACTGCCTTGGAGGTGAGCCCTCGCCATCCCATAGATCCCAATCTCTGGTCTTGACTTCAGCTGCCAGGCCACCCGCACCCCCCCTCTATAAGAGAGCTAGCACTGACAAACCTGGCCCTGCAATTGCAGAGCACGTGTCTAGAGTAGCATGTCATCAATTGGAAGGAGGCCAAAGCGCTGGACACCCACAACACTTGAGTCATGGCACATCCGGTCCGAGATCACCATAATGAAGCTTGATTAGAGCAACTTGCGACCAGCTTACACCCCCTCTTCAGCTACACACGACCTCGCACTAAATCATACTGCCCTGCATGCATCATGGATCCTTTCCTGAATTAACACTTTTGTTCATCTTCCAGCTTCATGTGTTTATATATGTATGACTAGACATATACAATTGCATTTCTATAGTCCCATCCACACCTTTTCTCACTCATGCATTTCATGCCAAACCCTCCTTCCCCCAGAGATTGTACATATACGTATAGGTTATGCCATGAACTAGACCTACCACTGCATAATGTATATATATAGGTCATAGATTGGGCCAAAATGTTCAGTAATTCGTGATATCTGTCCCCCAATTCCGACTATAGTGCAGGTTATCATTCTCCAATCATTCTCCTAAGAACAGTCCATAAGCTGCAAATGATTAAACTCACTGTTAAAGGTTGTCTCTGTTAGCACATCACTCCACTCTCCCTCTCCAGCAGCAGACACTGCTCTGACTCTAACATTGTATTCAGTACCAGGAAGAAGTGCTGGCAGAAAGGTAGAAGTTGAATAAGGTTGAGCGCTCACTCTATGGTCCCAGTTAAGCTCCCCATTACGTCTGTATTCAACACGATACTCTGTGAGATCTGCAATATTTTGGAGAGCAGTCCAGGTCACCCTCAGACTTGGGTTCCCATCTTTCACGGCTTTGGATACAGTAACACCAGTGACTTTGGGAGGGACTTGTAAAAGATGTGGAGAATTGAAGTAAACAATAAAGCAATATTCATGCACAATCATACAATTATACATGCGCATATCTTTATACATAAATGGTTGCAAAATATTATATCAAGCTATTTCAGTTATAATGTTTACATAGTTTTTGTACATACATTGAAGGTTATTATAGCAAGACTACACAAGAGATACGAGTATGCAACCGGATATCCGTATACACGTTTTCTGCAATAATACTAAAAAGGGCACAGCCAGCTAGTTTGTATCCACATACACAATTTCCATAGTGCAGGTAAGAATTGTAGGCAAGATGGGGCATTAGTGATAAATGGTAGTAATCACTGGGAATTATGCCAAGCTGACCAGGTCAAAACAATACTCCATGGCCAGGGGGACACAAAGCCCTATTTGCAACTAGTGATTGCCTCCCCAGTCACAGGCAGCTCTGTCACCCTTGGCGGGGCTCATCAGAGTGGCATATTGATGATAGCTATGTAGCTATATATTTGCACAGAACAAAACTCATTAATTATTGAAATGATCTTGATGAGTGTATACGTAACAGAATCAATCAACAGCATCTGACTACTGAACATTTTGTCTACGTGGGCCTTCATCGACAGCGTGCAATGCATGTGGCACGCTTAAACACCAACTAGCATGTGAGAAATAGTGTGTCACTTGTTTTTACACAGCAGCTGCATGCCTGGACACAGCCACTCTTCCACAGGTCCATACAGCACAAACAATAGACTGCAAGTTTCATCTAAAGTGCCTGGGCTCTCTCTTAGAGCAATCACAGGATGTCACTTTCCTCACTACAACACATTGCAATTTCTTCATTGATCAAGCACCCTGCAAGTTAGTCAGGCGTAGCTGACCCTTGTTCTCGATTTGCGGCGTAACAACCCTTCCTCCCCCCAGGGAACCGCCGCGTACATTGGCGTCTAGGTTACGCGGCTATGAACACCGCCTACACATGCACCGTGACGCTGGATCGACGGAGCCAGCGAGAGATCGTCCAAGTCAACGTCATATTGCCTCTTCTCCAGTCCTTACTCGCGATTTCCTTCCAAATGGGGACCACATGCCGACAATACTGAATCCCCGCAGGCGAGGCAAGTACCACCAAGATCGCGCTCCGTAGTCGCCATCGCCGAGGTGCTAATATTCGAGCGAATCGGCTCGTTAATACAACATCAACATCTGTGGTTAACACTTGTAACACCTTGTAATTAGTGCATTCCAGCTGCAATAATTGCATTCCATAGCAGCAAGTAATGGCGGTACAGGCCCTTCCGCTGGGTGGGAAGGAGTCGGCTACGCCTGACTATCTGCAAGTCCCACTAGATTACTTAGCTACTACTTTAGACAACAAGCCTACAACACGTGCTGTACAACCAGTGGACATGCAGGAGTAGATTTAGTCGACTGTTAGCCTGCTTGGATGTCCGAACGGTCACCTACTGTTGTGGATACAAGACCATTGCACAAGCAAAGTGCAGACAACACATACAAGTATGTATCTTGACTCTAAACTCCCGGGAGCAAAGAGAGCACTGACAAACAGGAACCCGGCCCTATGCAATTGTAGGAGTCAAATGCCATCACTTGGAGGGAGGCAAAGTTGTGGACAGCACCACAATGTCACAATACATACTACTTATTTTAGCACTGGCACATTAGGTCTGAGATCACAATGAACAGGCAAATTCGGCGACACTGAAGCACTATCCTGCATGCACGCATCTTATTTTCAATAACTCCTCATCATGTATAAATATCTGGCTTCTTCTTCCCTTTCAACACTACCTTTTGCTTATCTTACACCTATGTATATACTGCTTTGTAAATGTAAAATCATGCAATCGCATACCATATGTTCCCATACACATATTTTCCAACCCACCTTTCCCACCAAAGGCTTCCCCTCTCCCCATTTTTGTTCCTGATTAGTCATCATCCTCAGTTATCAGAGAGTGCGGTAGCACTCTCTATGTAGGGATGGCACAGGGTGTTTCGTTTTCCCTATACATTGGTATAGGAGCGAAATTCGAAAATACGCAGAAAACCGGCGAAAGAAGGCTACGTACAGCTGAATATAGAACGGTCTTACTATAAACTGACCTTAAAGGCAAGCGAACATATCCCGATGAGAAATAACTGCGCTTCGAAAATCCCGGTTTTCGTCTTCTTCTTCTTCTTCTTCTTCTTCTTCTTCTTCTTCTTCCTCCTCCTCCTCCTCCTCCTCCTCCTCCTCCTCCTCCTCCTCCTCCTCCTCCTCCTCCTCCTCCTCCTCCTCCTCCTCCTCCTCCTCCTCCTCCTCCTCCTCCTCCTCCTCCTCCTCCTCCTCCTCCTCCTCCTCCTCCTCCTCCTCCTCCTCCTCCTCCTCCTCCTCCTCCTCCTCCTCCTCCTCTTCTTCTTCTTCTTCTTCTTCTTCTTCTTCTTCTTCTTCTTCTTCTTCTTCTTCTTCTTCTTCTTCTTCGCCAGCTGTAACTCAAGAACGAAGGGGGCTTTTGGAGCGCTTTTAGGACGAAACTACTAGAAAGTTCCCGAACTGTATTCTTTGATAGAACTGGTAGTCAAAGCGATAATATTCAACATCAAGGTTTTCGTGGCTCACAGCGACAGAGCTATGCGAAATCCGCCATGTTCTAATGACGTCACCTATTTGAAAAATGGCCTCTGGGGCAGCGCGCCGATGTTCGCGTTTGCTTGGTAAAGCGCAAGATTGGCATAAGGCTTACCAAGCGTGGTGCGCCATGGAATTCTTCTTGATATCGTCCAAGACTGATAAGGAAACGTTCGCAAGATGTCTCAGTATCAGTGGACACGGTAATTCATCTCGGTCCGGTAAACTTTATCCCCCCAGTTTTGTATCACAAGATGTTCACTGAAGCAAGTCAATTATAACTTATTAATAGCTAAAACTGGCCGGGATATGATATACTAATGAGAGAAAGCTATAAGTTGACTTGCATAAAAAGTACAGAAACTAGAAAAGAATAAAAATTTTCTAGAAAAATAGTAAGAATGTAGGGATGGCACAAAAAGGACAGAAACAAGAGGGGATGTCGCGGTGAAGTAAGTGCTGTGTGCGGTTTCCACACAAGGCTCTATTGCACCATATCCCTACATCTGGCAGCATTCTGCATCATGTGCTACTCCCTGTATGGCCACATTAAATTAGTATCAGCTGTTGCTCTTGGTCTGTAAAGTGGGAGCAACTAAATTCCTTTAATTATGTATATACTTGAGTCTAGATCTGTTCTTGCCAATTATTTTACATATTCCTTTCGATGCACTCAATCCATTTCGACACTACTTACTGATTAGCTACATGCTGCTGCCAGATGTAGGGATATGGTGCAATAGAGCCTTGTGTGGAAACCGCACACAGCACTTACTTCACCGCGACATCCCCTCTTGTTTCTGTCCTTTTTGTGCCATCCCTACATTCTTACTATTTTTCTAGAAAATTTTTATTCTTTTCTAGTATGTGGGTACGCGAGTACGGTAGTAAGCGAAACGTGGGTACTAAACAAACATCAGGAGTCAGCGATACAGGCGACAGAAATGAGGGTGTTGAGGTGAATAGCAGGGAAGAGAAGGGTGGACAGGGCGAGAAATGTGGACATTAGAGAGGAGCTGAGGCAGGAGGGGGTGTTGGAGAAAGTGAGAAGGAGGCAAGTGAGTTGGAGAGAAGCCCTGGCAGAGATGGGTCCAGAGAGGCTAGTAAGGAGAGTGTATGAAGCTGAGATGGAAGGAAGAAGAGGAAGAGGGAGGCCCAGAAAGAAATGGATTGATAATTTTAAGCAATGACACATTAATACTACATAGCTATCTATATATAATGTATACCTGTCATAGTTAGTGTAAGGACAACCTCCTGCATAGGAGATACTGTCCATTGGTTGATTGATTGATTGATTGATTGATTGATTCTAGTATGTATTATTACGCTTGGTCATCTGTCACCCGATTCCCGACTAGTGCAGTCTCTCATTCCCAATTATTCCCTTTGGACAGACCAGTTTATCAATCTCCAATCTATCTTGTATGAATTAACAGACCATAAGGTAAAATTTAATGACGACCATTCATCCCTCACAAGCCCAACAGCAGATATGATTTTATTTAAGTGATTATATAGTTTGACAATACTGATTTCAGTAGCAAACTGTCAAAGATATAGATAGCACTACTAAATACATTAAATGCATTGAGGGAGGTAAAACATTTTTGCATACAGTGCAAGATGCAAAATACCATGGACATGTAATGTAATTTAAAATAAATAATGTAATGTAATGTTTGAGCATTCTGGGTATCCTGAGAGATAAACTTAGTGCATCATTAAACTCCATGAAATTTAAAAAAATTAAATTGTTAATTAAACGTTCTTTGGCTGAATTAGAAGGCAATATTGTTTGCATAGAAATGTCAGCACTGCTGTAAAAAATGTATTGCGACTTCTGTGGTGCCTTGATAACCTTCCACTACTTCTGATGGCATGGTTGTAAAGGCACCAGGAGAGGGACCAAGTTTGAACAGGAAGGGCACATGCTGATACACTGGGCCTAGCTTTGTGTTGTATGAAAGTGACAATTGAAAAGCAAGGGCGTCTTTTGCAAGGACTTCCATTTGAGGAAATATGCTGGCAGTGTTCAGAATGGCAACAAACTCTGGCACTTCTTGAACAGCTTTCTCTGTAAACTTCATGCTATCCTGGAACTCTCTGACTTGATAGTGTCCGGTTTCATAGAACCTCCAAACAGCGATCCCAATATACAGGTATTCTACTTAATAAATAATGCAAAATGACTGAGATATGTAGAAAACTGAAATTGCGACACCCTGTTAGCACCTGTTAGCACCTATTAGCACATAGTCAGTAGCACAGGGCGTAGCACAGCTGATTCACAAGCAGGAGGGAGTGGGTTCGAATCCATTAGTAGGCACACCTATACCTTTTTCCTGTTGACATATGTCTTCACTTTACCTTTTCCTTGGTTGGTTGTTTGCCTCACGCCTGCACAAACACATGCACAGAAACCCACACACCCATCCACCCAACCACACCCACACCAGTCTTGACCCTCTAGATCTAGAACTGTAACTTGCGCTGGTGGTGTTTTTCTTATCAACTAATGCAAAAACATAACTTACTAGTGGTGCTCATTACCTGCAAATTGCACTGGTGGTGTTTTTCGTGTGCCAGACTTGCTCATTTACTGGTGTACACAAGCACATATGGGCACGCATTGCAACTTCATCTTGGACAAGGTAGAGGCTCATGCTATGTTCTAAATGAACAGCAAAATTGTTCCAGAGCAACACACGTAGAAATAATTTAAAAATATGATGTAGAACGTTTCAACCCGAAGGTCTTTGTCAACTGCAGAGTACACCAACTTCATCTTGGGCACCAGTAGAAGCAGGATGCAGGACCCAATTGCAGCTTGCACAAGGGGCAGAAACCCTAACCAGAACTTGCCCTTGTACGACCTGCATTTGGTTGCTGCATTCTGCTCTTACTAGCTTGTATATAAGATGGTCTTGACCCTCTGGGCACTATCTTAGAGCAATAACAGGAAGTCACTTTCCTCACTCAAGCAAGGAACAATTTCTCCGTTGATCAACTACCCTGCAAGATCCATTAGGTCACTTAGCTACTACTTTAGACAACAAGCTTACAGCATGTGCTGCACAACCATTGGACAGGAGTACGCTTAGTCGACCATTAGCCTGTTTGTCTAAAAGGTCACCTACTGTAGCGATGGCCCATTTACGACGCTGAAACTGGCGTTGTCCAAGCCTCGCTAGAGCACGCAGTACCTGGATCATGTCAAACTGATTGATACAGACAGCTGTTCACTCAACTGCTGCTTAATTGTTATGCTGATTAAGTCGCTAAAGGGTGGCCTTTCTACGGAGCGATTCAGCTACATCACGATTGCGAATTTATCCACGTGCGATAAAAGGGTGACCTGCTATTAGTCCTGGAAGACACTATATAATACTCTGTCCTTCTTTAGTTAGGCATTCTGCCGACTCTATATATGATCCTGCCCTCTACAACACACGAAGTACTGGCCCTACGATAAGTCGGCAGTGTCGTAGTAGATTATGACTAGCAATACAAAGAAACAGAGGCACGTATATTGGTGACCTATAGCTATATGCTTATCTGACGACATGCACCTTACCTTCGTCCGTTACGGCAAGTTGGACCGCCAAAATAAGCAGCAGGCTGTTGAGAATAGCCGTCCTGGGGATCATCGGCATTCTGTCCTGATCTACGCCGGACATTCACGTGTGGCCTGTCGTGAAATATTTGGACCCCATGAAATGGTTTCCTGGAGCAAAAAGACCCCTGGAATTTAAGGAAGACGTTGAATATTTGGACTGCCTCACACTATGGTGGAAGCTTATAATTTAGTGTATATAGACAATGTAGGATTAGAGAAACAGTTCAAGTATTGCATTTGATTACACACACACTGCAACACGAATGACAGGTGGAAGTTGGACACCTATAAATAGCTGCTGTTTTGAAAGTAGCCACTGCTAGAACGTTCCATACAACTCAACTACAAAAGTAATATTTTGTCATTGTGTAGTTCACTACGGCAAAAACCAAAGTGTATTACAGGACAGGATTTCAACTACTGGTACTTCTTCTGCATCACAGGACAGGATTTAACTACATGTGCTTGTTCTGAAGCTCTTGGTACAGATACTAATACTTGTTCTGTAGGTCTGGGTAGAGATGCCTCCCTTCCTCCAGGGGTGCTCCCAAGATAGCAGATTTGGAAGAGGTTGCTTTGTCCTGTTGACTCCAGCTCAGCAGTACTACAGGGTCTCTGGCCAGGTCCAGAGTGATGTCTTCAAATGTCGGACGTGTGTTGTGTTCTGGGTTCCTGGAGATTAAGGGTAGGGTGAGGGAAAAGATTGGCTGTAGAATTGTCCCAACAAGTGCAGTGTAGAGATAAAGTTTGTGTATGAGCTGGAAGGACATTTGGGATGTGCATGCTTGGGAGAGGGAGGTGTGGTGTGGTATAATGTGAGCACAGACACTTTGCAAACAAAACAAAATCTACCGAGTTACCAGACAGCAGGTAGGACTGGCCGTAGGCACTGCAGCTTGTACATGTTCATTGAATTTGCTGTGTGACATTTCCTTTCTCATACGGCATAATTATATGTACCCACTTATATATAATACACTTATATGTCACACTTGCAAGTTTCAGCAGCAGATTCTGTGAAGCTATATAGCCACTGTTGTACTCACCAACAGTCCACCATCAACTTGTAGATGTTTCTAGGACAGCCAGGAGGGGGAGGCTGGCAGTAGCCTGTCTCCATAGCTCTTAGGACCTGCATCAGAGGAAGAAAAGATTGTTCAACTGGAGTCACTCTTTGTAAACAATGTGGCTTCCATGCAGCTAATTATGAAATAATTCTCCTTGAGATTTCATCTCCAAGGTATGCCTGAATAATATATAGAATGACTGTTGAACAAATTTTTTGAACAAAGCTTTTAAATTGGATTTCAGCTAATTTGCTGGTATATTTACATATGTATGTTTAGAGTGCAACCTTCTACTGGTAGTCACCAATACCTTGCTGCAAGTGGGAATGCCTTTATAGCATGATTAATGTAGGATTGTGCAGCATTATACAGCATTTAGTCATAGAGTACAGACACAACATACCTACATATATACATAGTTGGTCTCCGGTCATATAAACAAAGGGAAACTGTCCCACATGTAATCCCATAAGCAATATTGGTTTAATTCCTATCGTTGATTTGCTAAGAATTCTCACCGAATTTATATCAAACTCCTCAAAGGGCTGGTGTCCCAGTGACCATATCTCGTACATCACCATCCCGTAGCTCCACACATCACTCTTTGTGGTGTATGTCTGGTACAAAATGACTTCAGGAGCTGTCCACTTGACAGGAATCATACCTCCTCTGGAGTTGTAGTAATAGTCTTCATCCATGTCATGAAAAATGCCAAAGTCAGCAATCTATGAACAAGACACAACATTTGGATTCTGTGTTATTCACAATGTACATAATGTAAGAATCACACATTCTGTATGGTCAACAATATGGACATATAAGTGCAGTTGTGCAAACTGTGCGCTCTGTCTAAGTGTAGCTACTGTACGTACGCGTTGCTTGCCTGACTGTTATGCAACCGCAGAGTGGAGAAACAGACTGGTCACATGAGCCCGGTTACCATGGCACAAGTGCATTAACCAAACAATAGTAGCTTCAGTCACTTGTGTGCTGCATGGTATGTTAGCTTCATGAAGCCTGTCTGGCAAGTTACTGCTGTACGCAGAGGTTCAAGACCACCAGGTGGTAATTGGCTTCATACAATTTACTCATGAATTATGCAACCTAATTCCGCCTTGGGAGCACCAACAAATGCAGTGCTTACACTCTTTTGATGTGGCTACTTTGTTCTTTCTCACCACAGCAAGTGGGCTAGCAGAAACAGCGATTGATCGCTTTTCCTAGCCAAGAAAGACACCTCTACTAGCTGTATGCAGTTAGCAGTAATTGTGCAGCTTTCCACCTGTGAACGTGAGGCACACAAACACGACTCTCCCAAAAATCTAATCAATTGTATTGGGCAAGACAAATTGTACCCCAACACCTTTGTATTAGCATTTATATAGTTCCACCAATCAATGGCCTCTCATTTGATTGGGTATACGTAGCCAAGATACTGGCTGTTGTTTGATGGAAACCTGGCTCATGCAATCAGACTATTTTGCTCTGTGCTTGCATATCAGTCTGTGGTGTGCGAGACATCCAAACACGGTTTTATACACTTTTATAGGATGGTCTTCAGATATCATGCATAGAATCTAAGTGATCAGATATCTCTTTCATCTAACTTCAATCTATGTAGCTACGTAGTTACAATGAATTGTGAGTTGAATGAGTTGAATTATACAAAGCAAGACTAAATAATGCACAAAATGTGACAAATGATTAGAGAAGATTTGTACACGGTACTCACCTTGGCAATGTACTGCTCACTCAGCAGTATGTTTCTGGCAGCAAGGTCTCTGTGGATGAAACCCCTGTTGGAGAGGTAGTACATAGCATCTGCTATCTCCTGACAGAACTTCAGCAGCGTCAGTGCCAATTCTTTACATGCTGGAGTTGATCTGAAGGGACAAAGTGAGAAAGATCGCCATAAACTTGCACACTGATTACAAGATGTATATGTTACCAGCTACTAGTCTACTGTAGTGTGCTAGCTAGCAGTCTATAAATACTTGCACTCCACCTGTAAATCAGTAGGTGATTGCGAAGATCTCCTCCCGAGAGGTATTCCATGATCAGCATCACCTACACATAATTGTTACAAAAATACATGAAGTGCTACTTTATTAATGCAAACATTTGTATTACCTTGCCTGGTTCATCAATGACTCCATACAACCTGACCACATTCGGGTGGTTGAACTGCCACAAAATGGCTGCCTCTTTGAGCAGTTTGTACTTGTTGTCTTTCTCCTGGCTGTGGAGGGTCTTGACAGCCACCTGGAGCGGGCCCTGTGGTGAGCTGGCCCACACTCCTTTGCGAACCGTCCCAAACTCCCCCTCCCCCAAAGACTCCTGGAGGGTGATGGACGCTGGGTTCAGCTCAAAAGAGTCCTTAGCACTCTGATTCTTCTGAGCCTTGAATCCATGGACGCTGGTAGTTGGTTTCCAGTAAATGCTTTGTTCCTGGTCATAGGAACTTTGAAGTTCTGTATATATCTATGCAAATAACAATGCTCCGTGGTTACAGGTAAGAGTCCATTGTTCACACTAGCAATTCATTATCGTACAGTGGGATCATAAGTGATTAGACTTTGAAGGACATTGTCCGAATTTCAAATTTCACCATTTTTGGATTCTTGGGACACTCAAATCATACAGAATCATATGCACATATCTGCACTAATGACAGCCTAGTAGTATAGCCACAGTCTGATATGCAGTTCTCTGTGCCTCCGGACTGCTACACAGCTGGTGGTGATTTCCCTCTTATCACTTCTGCCTTCCTATACTCGAGTTCTCACAGGCTACCTATACAACCACTGGCAGCTGCTACATAGACCATTCCTGCTAATGCAATCTGGCTGCATTCATTCATTGACAAGGGGAACTAGTACACATACTGTGCCTGCATGCATGCAAGAGATTGGCTCTTGTCGTGGTAAACTATGTTTGTCCTGGTTACCAATCAATGAAGTGCAAACAGATCCGGATCCACCTTAATACCTGTTCTATATATAATTATATCACTTTGCAAATCAAATTAGCCTTGTTTGTGGAAGACAACACACCTATTAACAACCAAACTTCTAGTACTTCTACACTGCTTGTTGATAGCATTAGCAAATTTACATGAGCTCACAAGACTAGCTATAAAGGAAGTTAACTAGATAAGTGCTATTATTACACTCTATCCCACAATAGAAACATAGGCATTGATCATTTGCATGAATGCAGTGATATATTGTATTCATGAACTACACATATTAGGTTCTTCACACATAGCTCTTGATACTACTTTAGTACTGTAGAGGTATGTTTTATTTTCTAGTTGAACATACGTGCAAGCTGGAGCTGATGTTGTCATATTCATGATCCTTCGCCCGTGCTTCTGGAAGGCTGCCAATTGAGGCTTTTTGAGTAGTCTGTTCATAAGTGGTCAAGAAGACATGTACATATAAAGTGGTATTCAATCTGTACACACACAGCAGTGGTTCCTGAAAACTCTAAACTAGTGAAACAGTATACAGTACAAACTGACCATTTCAAACCTTTCTGGTGTATCGTAGTAGTGCAAACTGGTTGGAACTGCATTGCTGACACAGACTGGTGCACGGGCAGCACCATCTACGTATGAGGAGGACCAAAGGGGGCTGCATAGCTAGCAGTGATTAACAAATCAATAACAGAATAAAAATAGTACACCAAACTTATCTTGGGGCAAGAGACTGGACACTTTATGTAAGCTATATCATATTGCACAATGACATCACTAATCTTGATGCCTAAGTTGCCAAGTGTTGTATACATATGTATAATGTAGCTATGTCCGTCACAGTCAGTTACGGACACTTCGCTCGTGGCCTCGAAATCGTATTCCTATTGGCCACTAGCTGCTCCATATATCTTTATAACATTTCGAAATCTCCATTCAGGCTGCTGCCAATTCTTCGCTGCACCTCTGGCAGTCAGTTATGCGACCCATTGAGGAAGGTCAGAGCGCCATTTTCTGCCCCCCGGTGGGTTCAAAATCCATCCAGTCCATGGGGATGCTGAGCAAAATGGCCTCAGCTATCCGGAGGGAGTCTGCTGAGTGGGGAAAAGGCATTCGGGGAAGGGGCGTGTCTGAAAACCCCTTCAATTGTCCAATTGCTAGATGCACTTGCAAATTATACTGAATACATTGATAAGGTCTCTCGGGGACAATGGAGACAAAGGACAACAGCACATCGACAAAGCAACATAAAGTGCCCGCTATACCTGCTAAGGCCTCAATATACCTATATTTTACTCAGCAGTGAGGCTACTTGCATTGTAAGGTATGCTCTAGTATATACATCAATGCACCACCTGAAGCGTCTATAATGCAAACACTGGTAACGAACCTAATGCCTTTTGTAAACAAAAAGCAGAGAGGTCGTAGAGACCCTGGGCTGAGAGTGCTAACACTTCCCACCGGGCATGTCCAAAACAATTCTTTATTATGTGTGAGACGTACATGGGTGGTATTATACGTACGTACATCCAGAAATGTTGGATAAGTTCACAAGCAAAAAAACATAGACATTATTCCACTTTACCTATTACTTCTCTCTTTGTTCTTTTCTGTCTTCTCAACAGATACACCACCAATGACACTGCACCGAGGATTAGCAGCACCAATAGAACAACACCTACTGCAATGATAGCCCCCACTATTGCAGCAAGAGGAGGAGCTGCCAGGACTGGTGTTGTGGTGCTCTCGGTAGGTTGCGCTGTGGTGGTCTCATTAGCTGAAGGTTGACTGCATTTTCCAAATCTGTTACACAATCTATCATCTTCTGCAAAAACGAATGATGACAACCAAAATAATATCATCCACTAGTAATTCCCAACAGTATGAAGCAGTATCCATCTTTATAGACTATCTATATTATATGTATTCATAGCCACATTGTGTGTGCCCATAAAACACACATACGTACACCTTTGCATTATGCTGTAAGAGAGTTAAATCATGCATGTACAGATAGTAGGCTATATACATTATGGAGAATTTACAGTTTAAGCTTCATTGCAAAAGTGGAGACATTACAGCAAAACTGTAATCTAAATGACCTTGCTTACTAGGGGTGTGTTTACTACTGGCAGTTCACTACTTGCACTGTTGGAGTACATGCCACCTTGGGTGTTGGGTAGTTAAGTGTGGTATAAACAACATCCGCATGTTAAAATATTGTAAGATGTTAAAATCATATATCTATTAGTAATACTATGGCGCTGAGGTGTGCTTTGTTGTAATAGGTGTGTCCACGCTAACAAATTTAATGAATGAAAGTAGCATCCATCACAGCTGAAGATGATGACCGAGGTTCATTGCTTTTGCCTGGAGTGTTTTTGTCGTCGACGGATTAGGTCTGGAGCAATGCCAATTTAATGAGATCTACATTGTTATCTTTCACACCTTCCATATTTGGGCATGACATAACATGATTTAAGAGCCCCTTGACGATAAGTGGCTTCTTAGTTCCTGTTATATCATGGTCTAGCCTGCTAGACCAATCTTTTAATTGTATGTTTTTCTGCGGTTGCCATGACAATGGGGTATATAAGTAGGTATGCAAACAGTGGCTGATTTGCAGCTGTTTAATGTACTAAAGTACACAATAACAGGAAACAAGTACAAATTTGCACATATCCTACAAGCTACAAATGTCCACAAGTTTGGACAGGTGTTACGTATATCTGATATATAATACAGCAGATACAGCGGACAATGTTTATATAGGTAAATGTACACAGTAACAACAAAGCCACAAGATGTACACATAGTATATTTGAAAGGATATCCACTTGCATATAATACATGTACTTAATATACGTATGTGCATACACACACACACACACACACACACACACACACACACACACACACACACACACACACACACACACACACACACACACACACACACACACACACACACACTGCACTCACTGTCAGTAGGTGACACCACCAGTTCTTCACTCCATGCTCCAGTTCCAATTTCTGAAACTGCTCTCACTCTAACAACGTACTCCACCCCAGCATCCAGTCCAGTCAGAAGAGTGGAGTTTGCAGGAGGTGAGCCAGAGAGTATAACATTCATCACCTCCGGAACATCTTCATACTCCACCTTATACTCAGTGATGGGCAATTCACTTTGGGGAGTGGTCCAGGAAACATTCAGAGTTAAATTCCCATCTTCCACTGACGTGGTCACAGACACGTTAGTGACTCTGGAGGGAACTGTCAGACAGATGATAGAATGAAGCATTCCTACATAATAAATTATATGCATCTACTATAATTATACGTATGTATGTAGTAGGAAAGTGTATTATATACACCTAGCACCAGCTGTACAGAGTAGATATATATGTACTTAGCCGACGGTCCTTGATGACAGTAAGTGTCATAATGTAATGTCGCCTCGTCTCTCAAACTGGGACCATGACACTCTGACAGACATTTCAGCCAGTATGTGTGAGGGTGGGAGTGTGCTGCGTTTCACATATATAACTAACATTTCTACGTAACTGTTCTAAAATTAGCATATGATTATACGAGTATAAGCAATGAAATGCATTAGCTATCATGACTGCATTGCATTCTGAGCAGCATACACAGTAGCCCACGGGAAAAGCATATAATGCAGCGATAGCAAAGTGCAAGGAGCACTAAGAAAAAGGCTCCAAGTCTTGTTGGGCAGTGTTACAGTACTGAAGAGAACGACACAAGTGACCAGCCGACAGACGGGTTGCCAACTTCTCCTCTATATTTGGAGCAGAGAAAGAAATCCTTGCAAGAGGCCTAGACTTTCTACCAATTTCAAGAAGGGTCCCTGCGGTAGAGGTCGCTGCATCTGTGGTGAATTGGCTCAAGAGGACCCTCCCCCCCACTCCACCCTCAAGCGCAGCTATAGTATGGACAAGGATAGTGGGAAGCTGTGCTCAATCCAGACCACCCCCTAGCAAACTCTGCCCAGCTGAGTAAAAAGACTATTAGACAGCTGTAGAAAGACGGTCAATTGTCATTGCGTCAGCCGACAAAGGGAATGGTCCGTTGCGGTGATGGACCATGAAGACTGTGGCTGGAACATCACGACCTTGCTCACTGATACTGGAAGAGACTCCAAAATACCCTACTGCTCCCTAGGAAGGAAGATGACTGCCAGCTTATGAAAGCAACTTGCCACCAGCTTACAACCCCTTCCTCAGCTTCACTAAGGCATAGTACTGTCCTACATAATATTATATACATCTTATTTCCCATAGCCCCTTTCTTATTAATTTTATTCCTGTATTCCATACTCCTTAATTTCACCATCACCTTTTGTTCATCTTTCACATTTACTGTTTGTAAATGTACATCCACACAATCACATGTATTCCCACCCATGTATGCAAACTCAGGGGGGAGGACTAGGACAAGAGATATGTATACATATCTCTTGTCCTAGTCCTCCCCCATGCAGAGTTTGTACATATACGTAAGTCACCATGCCATGAATTGGATCTTTCCCCCAGTTGCCGATCAATTTCCTATGAATACCATAAGACCATCTAGACCATAAGGCAAAGGACTACCGTGCTACCTCACAACCCCAACAGCTAACACAGTACCTAGTGCTCGTGGTGGTGTAATTAATTTAAAAGTGAAGAAACCTAGAGCCACTACATTTGATGCGTAAAGGTGTAGTTACAGCAGCACAATTTTGACAGACACTGAGACAACTTAATTTAAACAATCACATGTCATGATGATGACACAATTGGACATTAAACTCACTATTGTAGGTTGTCTCTGTGTGCACTTCACTCCACTCTCCCTCTCTAGCAGCAGACACTGCTCTCACTCTAACATTGTATTCAGTACCAGGAACTAAGTTAGGCAGAGCGTAAGTCTGTGAATAAGGTTGACCGCTCCCTTGATGTTCCCATGATGTATCTTTTATTCTGTGTTGAATCTCATAGAAAGAGACTAGAGAGAGAGGTAGAGCAGTCCATGTCACGTTCAGACTTGGTTTCCTCATAAGTACTTCCTTGGACAGAGAAACACCAGTAACTCTGAGAGGGGCTTGCAGAGTAAGTGGAGAATTGAAGTAAGATAGATACAAGCAATTTTTGCACATATATAATATTATATAATTATACATAGAAACTATGAAATATCATGCCAAGCCATTTCACAGTTATCACATTATTCGTACATACTGTGCATGTTACAATAATATATAGTGATATAGGCCCCATAAAGTAACAAGTAGATAATACTGGTATCTGTGTGGCAATAATTATTGGATAATTACGCCAACCTGACCAGGTCAATACAAATTGATCCCTGCCCAGGGGGACCGAAGTCCTATTTATGGCAACCAGTGATCGCCTCCCCAGTCAACCAACCAACAAAGATGGGAGAGCCACAGACAGCTGTTTCAGCCTTGTTGGGCCTCGTCAATGTGGCATAAAGTAGGACTTCGGTCCCCCTGGCCAGGGATCAATTTGTATTGACCTGGTCAGGTTTGGAGTAATTATCCAGTGATTATTGCCACACATCACCATAGCCTCACACTGGGCTTCAGTGTAACAATCCCAATACTGGTATCTGTCTTCCAAAGACCTGGTGGTGAAATGCTCATATACATACATATGTAACACTGTGCTGCATGTGCATAATGCCATAAAGCATGCATGCACGCACATTAAGTCACCTGTCAGAGAAGGGTATATACATTATGCCATTCTGAATGTCAAGCAATTTTACAGCAGTCACTTTTTCTCTGTACATAGTTGTGTGGTTCAAGGTGCAATCCTTAGGATAAAGCGTAGGTAACCAAGAAGACACCACTAAATAAAAAACCAGTGGGTACAGTAGATCCTAAATTAAGATCCTGGAGAAAGTCACATAAGCCTTCACTAAGAATAAGGTTATTCTTCTTTACTAACACTGTACTATTTAGAGCTTTTCACGTGTGGATGCTATATAGTAAATCTTCAGGAATACTGTAGTCCCAAAACCTTTCACATACTTAGTCAAAAACAAAGTGACTCTGGAGGGATGACCTGTCAGAGAGATGTTAGAATAAAGCATTCCATTACATCTACTACATACAAACATGATAGGAAAGCGTATATATATTATATAACGCAGTCACACAAGAGGCCAGGGCATGGGCCTTCCTCCTCCAGCAGGTGTCCGTAGCCCAGCAGGTGTCCGTAGCGCGCATCAGTGTTGGGGTCAATGGGCTCTGCTTGACTTTTAGTGTTAGGCCATGTGACCGAATTAGCTCATCATTTAAAATAGGGACATGATCATGTATAATTGTGTTTAATTATTGTCTATTAGCGTTTATATAATATTATTATATTATTATATATAATTATAATAATAATAATTATTATATATAATAATAATAATAATATATATATATATATAAAATGCAATTACAATTGACTCATGTTTCATTCCTCCCAGTGCTGAGGAATGAAACATGAGTCAATTGTCGTTGCGCCAATTGACAAAGGAAATGTCACTGAGGTAATGGTCCATGAGGACTGTGACAATATCAGTACATGCTCACTGATTCAGACTTATAAGGGACTCATCCAAATACTATACTACTATATACCCTACACTTGCCCACTCAAGGCAGGCTACTGCCCATCCAGTCTCCTCTTCTTGGTGAATCCCCTTTGCATGTGAAGTGCTCAGCAGATTTTGGCTTCTTTTATTGCAGGACAGGCCATACACCAGGTGACGACATGCTGATCTCTGTTAATCTTGTCGCATTGTTTACCAAAGTCCTAGAAAACGTTGCTAGCAAAGTGCAAACACACACAGACAAGTACGTATATAATTACCTGGTCTTCATACCTCCCTATAAGAGAGCTAGCACTGACAAACCTGGCCCTGCAATTGCAGAGCACGTGTCTAGAGTAGCATGTCATCAATTGGAAGGAGGCCAAAGTGCTGGACACCCACATCACTTGAGTCATGGCACATCCGGTCCGAGATCACCATAATGAAGAGTGATTAGGGCAACTTGCAACCAGCTTACACCCCCTCTTCAGCTACACACGACCTCGCACTAAATCATACTGTCCTGCATGCATCATGCATCCTTTCCTGAATCAACACTTTTGTTCATCTTCCAGCTTCATGTGTTTATATATGTATGACTAGACGTATGCAATTGAATTTCTATAGTCCCATTCACACCTTTTCTCATTCATGCATTTCATGCCAAACCCTCCTTCCCCCAGAGATTGTACATATACGTATAAGTTATGCCATGAACTAGACCTACCACTGCATAATGTATAGGTCATAGATTGGACCAAAACGTTCAGTAATTTGTGATATCTGCCCCCCAATTCCGACTAGTGCAGGTTATCATTCTCCAATCATTCTCCTAAGAACAGTCCATAAGGTAAATACCTACCATTCATCCCATAACTGCAAACAACAGCTGATATGATGTGATCAAATTGATTATATAATTATAATAATGTAGTTCAACAATATACATATTATACTAATTTCAATAGCAAATTAGCAAACACACAGAAAGCCACAACATTAGATGCATTGAGTGCCCTGCACAGGGCAAAGATGTAGCTGCAGCACAATTTTGACAGCCACTGAGACAACTGTAATATTAGAATATCACATGATGCCAGTTGCCTAAACATCTAAAAGACCTTTTTCTCATTGTGGGCTAGTGTTTCCATGCAACCTAAGAGTCTTCCTATAGCCATGCACTCAGGACTTTACAGCAATATCACATGATTACGTAATTGAACCCGCAAAAATTAAACTCACTGTCAAAGGTTGTCTCTGTGTGCACTTCACTCCACTCTCCCTCTCCAGCAGCAGACACTGCTCTCACTCTAACATTGTATTCAGTACCAGGAAGAAGGTCACGCAGAAGGGTAGAAGTTGAATAAGGTTGAGCGCTCACTCTATGGTCCCAGTTAAGCTCCCCATTACGTCTGTGATCAACTTGATACTCTGAGAGATTTGCGACATTTTGGAGAGCAGTCCAGGTCACCCTCAGACTTGGGTTCCCATCTTTCACGGCTTTGGATACAGAAACACCAGAGACTTTGGGAGGGACTTGTAAAAGATGTGGAGAATTGAAGTAAACAATAAATCAATATTCATGCACAATCATACAATTATACATGCGCATATCTTTATACATAAATGGTTGCAAAATATCAAGCCATTTCAGATATAAGGTTTACATAGTTTTTGTACATACATTGAAGCAAGAGTACACAAGAGAATCGAGTATGCAACCGCATATCTGTACACGTTTTCTGCAATAATGTAAAAAGAGCACAGCCAGCTAGTTTGTATCCACATACACAATTTCCATAGTGCAGGTAAGAACTGTAGGCAAGATGGATCATTAGTGATAAATGGCAGTAATCACTGGGAGTTCTGCCACCTGACCAGGTCAAAACAACACTCCATGGCCAGGGGAACACAAAGTCCTATTTGCAACCAGTAATCGCCTCCCCAGTCATTCGACAAGCATAGAAGGAAGAGCCACAGACAGCTCTTTTGCCCTTGGTGGGGCTCATCAGTGTGGCGTACTGATGATAGCTACGTAGCCATATATCTGCACAGAACAAAACTCATTAATTATTGAAATGATCTTGATGAGTGTATACATGACAGAATCAATCACTAGCATCTGACTACTGGACATTTTGTCCGCGTGGGCCTTCATCGACAGGGTGCAATGCATGTGGCACGCTTAAACGCCAACTGGCGTGTGAGAAATAAGTGTGTCACTCGTTTTTACAGAGCAGCTGCATGCCTGGACACAGCCACTTTTCGACAGGTCCATACAGAACAAACATTATACTGCGAGTTTCAGCTAAAGTGCCTGGGCTCTCTCTTAGAGCAATCACAGGATGTCACTTACCTCACTACAACACGTTGCAATTTCTTCATTGATCAACCCCACCCTGCAAGTTAGTCAGGCGAAGCCGACCCTTCCCCCTCAGCAAGGGTCAGGTACCGCCGCGTATTTACTTGTGCACTCTGCCACTATGTTGCAGACCAATCAGATTGCAGATCAGCTCATTAACACCCACAATTATGCAAATCGTAGGTGTGAAGTATTTATGATATTCCTGGACTGAATTGGCAGCGGTAGCAGTAGTTGACACTGCGACTGTAGTGGTCCAACGTCTTGGTTACGTGGCTATGAACACCGCCTACACATGCACCGTGACGCTGGATCGCCGGAGCCAGCGAGGAGATCGTCCAAGTCAACATCATATTGCCTCTTCTCCAGTTCCTTACTCGCAATTTCCTTCCAAATGGGGACCACATGCTTCGAGGCACTGGTGTATAGATTGCGTCTGTTTGCCGACAATTACTGAATCCCCGTAGGCAAGTACCAGCAAGATCGCGCTCCGTAGTCGCCATCGCCGAGGTGCTATAATATTCGAGCGAATCGGCTCGTTAATAATCATCTGCGGTTAACAGTGGCAACACCTTGTAATTAGTGCATTCCAGCTGCAATAATTGCATTCCAAGCAACAAGTCAATGGCGGTACCGACCCTTCCGCTGGGGGGAAGGAGTCGGCTACGCCTGACTACCTGCAAGTCCCACTAGATTACTTAGCTACTACTTTAGACAACAAGCCTTCAACATGTACGTGCTGTACAACCAGTGGACATGCAGGACAGGAGTAGACTTAGTAGACCGTTAGCCTGCTTGGATGTCCGAACGGTCACCTACTGTTGTGGATACAGGACCATTTATGTATAAGACGCTGAAATTGGCATTGTCCGAGCCTCACTATACAGAGCATGCAATACCTGGGCCATGTGGAACTGATTGATACAGACAGCTGTTTGCTCAACTGCTGCTTGATCGTTTATGCTGAGTAAATCGCTAAAGGACGTCCATTCTACAGAGCGATTCAGCCACAGCACGATTACGAAGTTATTCAAGTGCGATAAAAGTGTGATCAGCTATTAGTCCTAGATTACATTGATGTTCTGTCCTACTTTAGTTAGGCATTCAACCGACACTGTGGTCATGGCCGACCCTCTACGATAATTCGGCATAGACCATGACCTAGTTACCTACGTATATGTACATCTTACCTTCGTCCGTTACAACCAACTGGGCCGCTAAAGTAAGCAGCAGGCTGTAGAGAAGGGCCGTCCTAGTGCTCAGGGGCATTCTGTCGTGCCCCTCCCCTTATTTTTGTATAGTGCAAGTTGCAATATATGTATAAATATATAGCTGGCAATAATATTCTAACAATTTATATAATAATATGGACTGGAAATGTATTACAGTAGTCTACTTAGCTAGATAATACTAGATAATACTATGCTATGTCACTGTACGTTCGGAAGGTTTCTGCGTGGCTAGGTTGTTGATCGGAAACTCCACTAGCCAAAACATCACAGGACGATGCATGTCGAAGTCACTTGATCGTTTCGACCCTCATCAGTGAGAAACGATATGTTACACAAAACCGCGGGAGGCGTTTTTATACACAATGCTTATGAATGGCGGGAATTGGTGACAGGACAGCAGAAGTGGTTGACTCCCATCCGTCGTACCGCCAGATATGTGTTTTGAAAGCCTGGCGTACATCCGTACAGAACACCTGACAATGAACCGTGACGAGGGCCCCTCACCATCAGAGCACAACCCCTTGATTCGCCAACTGAGACTACATAGCTGCTGTCTGATCACATTATTTATATATATTACAGCATGCTTCCGACATATTGTACATGTACATGTGCATATGCATGTTCTGACATTATTATTATTGCTATTCTAGTATGATTGTTATATTACTATCATTCCTTTCCTTGCCTCACCACCTGTCACTAACTCCCGCCATTCATGTGTATACAACGCCTGCCAGTTTGCAACATTATCTTTTCTCACTAATGAAGACCCAGGATTGGGTAGAAAACGTCTTAATTAAGTGACTTTGACATCGTCCTGTGATTATTGGCCAGTGGAAATTCCAATCATTATAATCCCAGTACATGTGTGGTGAATCTCACATGCCATTAATATATTGCACAACATAATTATGAAGAGTGGGGGACTGGTGCTATTGGATTAATAGGAAATATTGGACAGTCAACATGCATGCAAAGGTTGATCAAATGTATATATTATATCAGCTAGCAACTACTTTTATCAGTGAACAGTTAACAGGCATATACGTACATACAATATATATACAAGGATGAGTACAATAGTCATTGTATTCTGCCAGAATCTTCCACTTTTAGTGGACTTAATATAATTAACCATCGATCATGCAAATTTTAGCAGTATATGACATGATTCACTAGTAATGCACACTGCACAATCAAAAAAGCTATACTATACAGAATGTTCAACACAACACAACTACTAATTTAATTCATAACTTGTTCTTCTGTAGTTTTCTCTAGAGCGAGCACTATTAGAACACTGCATTACAGGAAAGGATTTTAACTACATGTACTTGTTCTGAAGCTCTTGGTACAGATGCGTCCCTTCCTCCAGAGGTGCTCCCAAGACAGCAGCTTTGGAAGAGGTTTCTTTGTCCTCTTGACTCCAGCTCAGCAGCGCCTCAGAGTCTGTGGCTAGTTCCCTTGTGATGTCTTCAAATGTCGGACGTGTTTGGTGTTCTGGGTTCCTGGAGATTTAGGGTAGGGTGAAGAAAAATTAGGTTGTAGACTTGTCTCAACATGTGCAGTGTAGATACAAAGTGTGTGTATGAGATGAAAGGGCCCTTGGGATGTGCATGCTTGGGAGAGGGAGGTGTGGTGTGGTGTTATGTGAGCACAGACACTTTGCCAACAAAACAAAATGTACTGAGTTATCAGACAGCAGGTAGGCCTGGCTGTAGGCACTGCAGCTTGTACATGTTCATTGAATTTGCTGTGTGACAGTTTCATTCTTTTACACTATATATATGCATGTACACTCCAGTCACACTTTCAAATTTCAGTAGCAGATTCTGTGAAGCTAGCCACTGATGTACTCACCAACAGTCCACCATCAACTTGTAAATGTTTCTAGGGCAGCCAGGAGGGGGAGGCTGGCAGTAGCCGGTCTCAAATGCTCTTAGGACCTGCATTATAGGAAGAAGTGGTTGTTCTGTGGTTGAACATGCAGGTGGGTGTCATGTTTTGTATATTACGCATGTTAATAATGTTCCGTATTCCATGCTAATGATGAGAATATTAACATTCTACTTGTGTTTAGTCTCCCTAAAGCATGACTCAAGACAGAATGCGCCTTGGAAACAAATTGTGTCAATAGGGGCTTCCTAAAATGAGATTCACCACTGAGGATGGAACCTATAAACAGCATGAACAGTGTACCCTTGGGAGAGACGAAGAAACACGGAGTTGATCGAATGGTGTCATGTCATATAGAGGTGAACTGTCACACATGTGATCACATACGCATACTTGATTTGATTCCTTATGTCGCTTTGTTAAGGTTTCTCACCGAATTTATATCAAACTCCTCAAACGGCTTGCATCCCAGTGACCATATCTCGTACATCACCATCCCATAGCTCCACACATCACTCTTTGTGGTGTACTTCTTGTACAAAACAGACTCAGGAGCCGTCCACTTGACAGGAATCATACCTCCTTTGGATTTGTAGTAGTGGTCTTCATCCAAGTCATGGGACATGCCAAAGTCAGCAATCTATGAACAATACACAATGTTTGGACCACAAATATTCATGTACGTACATTATTAAAATGCACTGTCTAGTACTGTATTGTCAACATTATGAATAAATGCAGTTGAGCAAATTGTGTACTGCAAGACTGTTAATGAGTGTGGCTGGCCTCCATGGACACAGCATGCATCTATGCATATTCTTAGGTGTGTAAGAACTGATATTAACATTGACATGCAGCTGCGAGTATAATTATACGTAATTATAATTAGACACTAACACTGCACAAAATGTGACAAATGATTAGAGAAGATTTATACACGATACTCACCTTGGCAATGTACTGTTCACTCAGAAGTATGTTTCTGGCAGCAAGGTCTCTGTGGATGAAACCCTTCTTGGAAAGGTAGTCCATAGCACCAGCTATCTCCTGGCAGAACCTCAGCAGCGTAAGTGACAATGTTTTATGTGCTGTAGGTGATCTAATGGGACAAAGTGAGAAGGATCATAAACTTGCATGCACACTGATTACAGGATGCATGCATATGCTAATAGTGTACTGTAGTGTGCCAGCTAGCAGTGTTTATATACTAGCACTCCGCCTGCGAATCAGTAGGAATGCAACTTGCACACTGACAATAGGTTGTATACATGGTGTGCCAGTATAGTATACGTAGCAGTGTACTTGTACTCTATATACCTGTAATTCATCAGGTGATTGTGAAGATCTCCTTCCGAGAGGTATTCCATAATCAGCATCACCTACACATAATTGTTTGGAAATTACATGAAGTGCTACTTTATTAATGCAAACATTTGTATTACCTTGCCTGGTTTGTCAATGACTCCATACAACCTGACCACATTCGGGTGGCTGAACTGTCCCATAATGGCCGCCTCTTTGAGCAGTTTGTACTTGTTGTCTTTCTCCTGGCTGTGGAGGGACTTGACAGCTACCTGGAGCGGGCCCTGTGGTGAGCTGGCCCACACTCCTTTGTAAACTATCCCAAATTCCCCTTCCCCCAGAGACTCCTGGAGGGTGATGGCCGCTGGGTCCAACTCAATGGAGTCCTTAGCTTTCTGATTGATTTGAGCCTTGATTCCGTGGAGGCTGGTGGCCGGCTCCCAGTACAGGCCTTCTTCCAGGTCATAATGGCTTTCAAGAGCTGGAAATTGCTACAAATAGCAACATTTCAACATGATTACAGATAAGAGTCAATTCTTCACACTAGTAATTAATGAGTACGTATAGTCTAGACTATCATAAGAGATTAATTTTCAAAGAACACTGTCTGAATTCAAATTTTACCATTTTGTGGACTGTTGGGAACTCAAATTCATACAGATATCTAAAAATCATAATTGCACAAATATACATACGTATCTGCACTATAATTAATTACATGGACAGACGATGCACTACTAAATGTGAGTCTAGCAACATAGTACGTGCTACAGTGTGGTATGTGGATCTCTGTCTCCGGACTGATACACTGCTGGTGGTGATTTGCCTCTTATAACTTCAGCCTTCCTACTCAAGTTTCCTCACAGGTCACCTAGACCACAACTACACAACCACTATAGCCCAATACTGATGCAATGTGTAATGACTCACTGACGAGAGGGACTAAAACACATAATGAGCCGGCATGCATAGAGAAGATTGATTCACATATGGTGGTAGCTTATCCTCGTCAACATCCATTATTTTGGTCGATGATGCCAATCAATGTAGTGCAACCAGCACCAGTTCTAAATCTGTGTACCTTCATACCTGTTGTATGGATCAGTTTCCAACTTAGCCTTGCATATGGAAGACAACACACTGAATAAGTGAGTCTAGTCTTTCTACACTGCTTGATTATACCAGAGTACAAAAGTGATATCTCTTATGTACTCCTCGCTATACTCATAAAACTCACAGGTTAAATTATTCACAGATGGATTCCGAAACTCAAAGGTTCACAGTACTACAAAAATATTGAATGTGTAAACTTGCAAACATACTGGCACGGTGGTGCTGGTGTAGTCGTATTCAGAATCGCTCCTCTGTGCTTCTGGGAGACTGTCAGTTGAGGTTCTTTGAGTAGTCTGTTCATAAGTGGTCAAGAATACATGTTACCGTAGTGCAAGGGACATCATTATGAACATATGAGCATTGTTTTGTGGCAAAGCTCTAGCCTTGCAATGCATGCATGAGCATTCACCCAAAACACGCAATAATCATAGCAATATTTGGTGAAGTGTATCATAGCTTCATAGAGTCTTTGAGTTACGTAGTTGCAATTTAATCTGCACACGCACGCACACACAGTTGTTACATGAAAAAATGATATGGCTTCAAGCTGTCAATTCAATCAGATCTATAAGACAGCACACAGTACAAACTGACCATTTCAAACCCTTCTTGTGTATCATAGTAGTCCAAACTGGTTGGAACTGCATTGTCATCAGTGTCTTGTGCACAGGCATCATCATCTACCATGGAAAACCAAAGAGGGCTGATTATATATAGCTAGCATGCCAATAGTAATAAACAAATACAAAATTGTACACCAAATAGAATAATCTGGGCATGTACATGTGAGATTCTTTATCACGTGTGAGAAGTAGGTGGCGCTATATGTACATATATGTACATACGTACATCCAGTAATATTAGATAAACTCGGATACAAGGAAGCAAACATAATCTTACATACATAATTCCACTTTACCTATTATTTCTCCCTTTGTTCTTTTTTGTCTTCTCATCAAGCACACCACCAATGGCACTGCACCGAGGATTAGCAGCACCAATAGAACAACACCTACTGCAACAATAGCCCCCACTATTGCACCGAGAGGAGGAGCTGCCGGGACTGGTGTCGTGGTGGTCTCGTTAGGTTGCCTACAGTTTCCAAAACTGTTACACGATCCATCTTTTGCTGCAAAAACAGACGATGACAACTATAACGTACCAATAACTCTCAACAAGTAAGAGACGGTATCAATATTTGTAGCCTAACTATATTATTGTATGTCCAACTATAGAACGTTCACTTTTGCATGAAAAGACAGTACTACGGTACTTGAGAAAGTTAGCTTCAATTGTAGTTAAAAACAGTAATACAATGCCACAAAATGGCTTTAATGTGTAAATAACCTCAGGTTGTGTTCACTACTGGAAGGTCACTTGTATCACTGTCTACTACTGTACATTTATGCTATTTGGTTTGGTATATTGGGTGGTACACGTACACAGCAAAAAACAAAGCCACAACTACCTGCTACATGTAGTGTATGTGATGAGCACCATTCATTTCATGCTTTGTGTGTCTTGTAGGGGGGGGGGTCCATGCAATGCTTTTCAAAAGCCAGAGAACAGCTGATATGCACTGGAAGTTATATTTCTTTTACAAAAACCAACAGTGTATCACTAATATCAGCAGATACTCTATAAACACTTACTGTCATCAGCTGTCACTCTCTGCTCTTCACTCCATGCTCCAGCTCCAATTTCAGACAATGCTCTCACTCTAATAACGTACTCCACCCCAGCATCCAGTCCAGTCAGAAAAGTGGACTTTGCAGGAGGTGAGACTGAAAGGCGAGTTGAATTAATCCATGACTTCGTATCACTTGTTCTGTACTCCACCTCATACTCAGCGATGGGCAATTCATTTTGGGGAGTGGTCCAGGACACAGTCAGAGTTAAATTCCCATCTTCCACTGACCTGGTCACAGACAAATTAGTGACTTTGGGTCCTGTCAGCGGGATGTAAGAATGATTGAAGCATTCCATTACATCTACTATACATACAAACATGTAGGAAAGCATACAATTACACCTTTAATATACCGGAGAATCTAGCATCAGCTCCATGTGTATTGTGTATACATAGCTGCAGTTCTGTGATGACAGCAAGGGTCCTGATATAATTACTGTTGACTTGTGTCCTCAAATGGGCATACCAGCAAATGGTTAAGCCGGTGTGTGAGGATGGAGTGAGTTGAGCTACACATCTTGTAAAGAAACTCAACTAACTGTTACTGTGTACAATTATACAAGTGTAAGCAGTGAAATGAAGCACATTATGATCCGGATAACATTACATATAAGCAGTATGCACTAGAGGTGCCCCATGGGAAGGCATATAAGGTGTATATAGTGATTGCTAAAGGAAAGGAGAGCCAGAAGAAAAGGTTCTACACATTGTTGGAAGGAGTGAATGAAGGCACCGAGCACGGTATAAGTAACTAGAAGCAGTGACTGCAGAACGGAGCAGAGCACAAGCAACTGGATGACAGATAGTTTGCCAGCCTCCCCTCTATATAGATTATTCTCTGCAGCAGAGAAAGAAATCCTTGCAAGAGGCCTCAACAGGAATGGTCCTTGCAAGTGGCAGAAATTGTTGGGCTGTCGAGGATGTCTTCAAGAGGACCGGTTGCCCCCCCCCCCTCCCCAAGAGCAGCTAGCAAAAATGATAATTGGCTGCTTGTCTTGCTACGTCCTACCAAACTCTGCCCAGCTGAGCAAAAGTAAATTAAACGCTGAAGAAAGATAAGTTCCTTGTCATTCCAGCACCTGACGAGTGGAACTGTCACTGAGGTGATGATCCATGAGGACTATGTCAGGAAGTTCAGGACTTTGTTCGCCGATACAGGAACCTACAAGTGTCTACTCTACCAGGAAATTACGATGAATGCCATTCTCTTCCAGCTTATGAGGGTTGGATTGCTTCCCGAATGTGTAGATGTGAAATGCTCCCCGATTGCTCACTCGAGGTGTCCAGCGAGAATATAATGTCAATAGGAAAGAGTGGCCACCCCCCAGACTGTTCAGCACTGCTCTAGTGCAGCAGTCTGGTTCGGAATAACATTACCAGTGATTAGCTCAGAAGGTATCTCCTCATGCACTGTGTGATACGGTTTAACTCTTTGATTATCAATTGATTCGTTGTGCTAGCCAGAACACTGAAACAGTAATTCAGACATTTCGGCAACCTACGGCTGCCTTCATCAGTGAATAATTGACACTTACAGGCACGCATGTAATAATACAAAAGGGCAGTCAGACGATGATTTGGTCACGTGAGGTAACGTGCGAGTTTGACTAAATACAGAACATAACCTACGTAAATAAAACAAAAAGAAAAGGTGGTGGTGGTGATAAAATTAAAATAACAATAGGACACAACCTAGTACAGTGCAATAAGTAACTTGCTAAACTAAAATTAAAGGAAAATAAAAAAAATAAAAATAGAAAAGTAAAGAAAGAAATGGGAAGATTAATAATAGCATAGGTGCCAACTGTCCCGGAACGCCCAGGACAGTCCTGAATTTGGACCACTTGTCCCGCATCCCTCACGGAAGATAACATTTACCAGAAATGTCCCGGAAAACTGCATGTAATACCTACCTAGTAAGTGATAGCTTAGGAAAAAATGAATCTGTGGTGATGGTTCTCCATAAAGGCTGTTTATATTATCAGCAATGTGTGATTCAGTGACTCACAACGTACCCAAGCCCTAGACCGCTTCCTCCCCTCCATTTTATATGGTGACGTCACGATCGGGGAGGTAGGTAGACCGTGACGTCATCGTAAAAATGGTCACCAACAGCGCGATTTCTTAGAATCTTTGACTATGGCCATGGCTGAAGGACTCACTTCAACCCCTGAGGCTCCTCCTGAGAAGAAGAAAGCTAAAAGGCAATGTCACTTTGTCGACAGCTGGATCAAGGAATATCCTGGCATTGTACGAAGTGGGAAAGGTAAATGATTAAAATCTCAATAAATTATAGCTATAGTATACATAGTAACTATCATCACTGCCGGTGGTTAGCAGCACAACACTTCATTATCATGTAGTAAACTCTTCTGTTTTTATTCGCATCCCGTTGATTCCGTATGCGTAGGTGATACTTTTGCAAGATGTAACGTTTGCTCATCGGATTTCAGCATTGCTCATGGTGGAAAAAATGACGTTACCACACACATCAGTGGGAAGCAGCACATACGTAACGCTTCAGCAGTCTCATCATGGGGGGTGCAGGTGGCCTAGAAGCGCAAGTTACGATTGAAGATCAACAGAAATGGGATGGCAAGGGCTCACCTCCAGGAGCAGTGGGAAAAAAGTGGCACCCCCCTACCATCAACACTGCTGACTGATTTACAAACTGATTTGACTGTGTTATGTGTTGTGTATGTGTATGATGTTTGTACTGTAGTCTGGGTGCCTTGAAAAGTAGCCTCATGGCTAAAGGCTTCCCCAGGTTAAATAAGATTTGAATGAATAAATGAATGAATGAATCATCAAGGTCAGTGACTTCCATGTTTCAGTCACAGACGTCTGATGGTCAAATAGAAGCAGAAGCCCGCTGGAGTTTATTTGTGACCAAGCACAACCTTGCATTTCTGACAAGTGATCGTGCCACTAAACTTTTCCCAAGAATTTTTCCAGACTCTACGATTGCAAAAAAGTTTGCATAGGGACGTACGTACCAAGACCACCACAGTAGTCAAGGAAGCCTTAGCCCCTCACTTCCTCGGCAAAGTTGTAGCTATATGTCGAATCCATTTTCCATCATGATGGATGAGTCCAATGACAAAATCGATAAATCATGCATCATTCTGGTTCGTGTTCTGGATTCTCAGCTTGGGGAGGTTTGCACTAGATTTCTTGACATGCCCGTAGTCAACATTGGTAATGCTACCAATTTGTTTACTGCTTTGAAGTCTTCTCTCAGTAAACATGGCTTGGACTTCTCTAAATCAGTTGCATTTATGTCAGACACAACTAATGTTATGAAGGGTGCTAGTTTTGGAGTCCAGAAGTTGATAAAACGAGAGCACTCCTCACTGTATGATGTAGGCTGCATTTGCCATCTGGTCAACCTTACCATCAAAGCTGGCTTGGAATGTCTCCCCATTGACATCGACCAACTTTTTGTAGACATCTTCTATTACTTCCTCCACAGCAGCAAAAGGAAGCAAGAGGTTTCAAGACCATTGGTGCTCCCTTTTTCCATCCGAGCCAGGCATAGTCCTTAAGCATTGTCCCACACGATGGCTCAGTCTGCTTCGCCGTGTAGGTCGATACATAATTATATATAGCACAGTTAGATGGGCTTATCTCATATTTTCTATCTTGTGATGACCAAGATGAGACAAGAAGTAAAGTTGTCAGTATCACACAGAGGCTGCAGAATCCACTGACAAAACCAATTCTTCTATTTCTTTCTTATGTGCTTCCTTCAATGGACAGGTTCAACCATGTTTTCCAAAAGTCAACAGAATACACAACCTGCATGCTCTATTCTGAGACCTGCAGACTCCTAAAGTTATATGCTGCAAATCTTCTAGAATCCCATGTCATCCTAGCAGCTGGTGACAACTTCAGAAATCTAAATCTGAACCAAAGTGGGTACCTCTCAGACAAAAATTTGGGTATTGGTACTGCTACTTGGGCATGCTTGGCAGAGCTTGAAGCTACACATGACCTTAAACCCTTTCTTCACTGCTGTGAAGAGGTTTTATGTCGAAACAATCAAGAAGATGCAAAAGAAGTTCCCCTTTGATGACTCATTGATGAAAGATTTGGGCCTACTCCAACCAGAAAATACTTCAGAGTATTCTGTCAGCACGGTCATTTCTTTGGCCAGAAGATTTCCTCAACTTGGTTAGGCAGAAGATGAGAGCCTCGACAAACTGAGGGAAGAATTTACTGATTTCCAACTCTCTCCAGATCTACCATCTCTAAGTACATATAAGGCAGCTGACAGTACTCAGAAACCCTGTGCTGGAGTTTACTGGAATCATGTTGGAAGAATGCCTACACTAGATGGACAGCCAAGATTTGGATCTCTTTGAAAGCTGATGTTTGCCCTTCTGTGTATCCCTTGCTCAAATGCAGACTCGGAGAGGGGATTCTCAATGCTTCACAAGATCCACACTGATGAACGAGCCAGCTTTGATCAGTCAACAATTGTTGCTTTAATGGGTGTGAAGCTCAATAGCAATGGCTGCTGTACAGATGTCACAATTGACAAAGAGCTGTTAGTAAAATGCAAGAAGGCAACAGTTACTTATCTTAAAAAACAGTGACAACTCAACTGACCTCACCTACAGTATATTATTGCACTGTGTTATGTATATTATACATTTCCTGTGTTATTTGGTTATCATCTGTTGAATCTACCAGTCCAATTTAATTTGCGCCGATTTGGGCCAAAATAAAGCATTAAAGGTTCATTTTCGCTCCAGGGGAGCATGCCCCCCGAACCCCCCTATATCTTGCGTGGAGTGTGTCCCTGAAGTCCATTCTGGAAAGTTGGCACCTATGTAATAGTAACAACACAAAAATGGGATTACGCCAGATGGATGCACGGTCAGGACAGTAGTGCAGCATAGAGTCCTGGCAAGGTGCCCTTCTCACTGTTGAGGGGGGACTGGTGGTGCTGGGTGTACCAGGACTCCAGCATGCAGCGGGTCTGGGTGTGGTTGTGGATGCCAATCACCATGGCCTTCAATAGATCCACTTGATGGTTCGAGGAGAACACATGCTCAGCAAGAGCAGAGGATCCTATATCTTCGTTCTTCAGAGCCCGGCAGTGTTCACGAAGACGATGGTCCAAGGACCTACTCATTTGATTGACAAATTAGATCTACCACTGCTAGATGCAGGCCTTAAATTGGGGTCAAAATTCTCGGTTATTTGTGACAATCGACATCAACTAGTGCAGTTTCTCATTCCCCAATCATTTTTTCAAACAGACTAATTTATCAATCTCCGATCTATCTCGTATGAATTAACAGTTATACGATAAGTTAAATGACTACAATTCATCCCTAATACCCCAAACAGCTGATATGACTCCAATAATGTGATTATATAGTTTGACAATACTGATTTCATTAGCAAATGGGCAAAGAAACAGAAAACACAGCATTAGGTACAACTTTATATTATAGAATATCGCAAGATTGCACAATTAGATATGTAAGTGAATAAACTCACTGCTAAAGGTTGTCTCTGTGTGCACTTCACTCCACTCTCCTTCTCCAGCAGTAGACACAGCTCTCATTCTAACATAGTATTCAGTACCAGGAAGAAGTGCAGGCAGAAGGGTAGAAGTTGAATAAGGTTGAAGGTTCACTGTATAGTTCCAGTTAAACCCCTCATTACGTCTGTATTCAAAATGATACTCCAAGAGATTTTCATCATTTTGGAGAGCAATCCAGGTCACTCTCAGAGTTGGTTCCCCCTGTTTCACAGCCTTGGATACAGAAACACTGGTGACTTTAGGAAGTACTAGCAGAACATGAGGAGAATTGAAGTAAACAACTAAACATTAATTTATTTAGCTCAATTATACAATCATACATGCACATATTTTTATACATAAAAATTGGTTATGAAGCATTTTTATATCAAGCCATTTCACTAGCTCACAGAGTTATGTGCTTACAGTGAAGGTTATACTATACGTATAATAGCATAGTACTTATATAAGAGATAACTAGTGAATTGATCTTGATGAGCATATAAGTTTTGTACACAGTTGACAAAGGCCTACGTGGCCAAAATGGCCTGCAGTCAGTATTGATTGAATTTGCTACTTACATGCTCATCAAGATCAATTCGCTAGTTATCAAAAAACGTAGCAATGAGCCTCTATGATATTAACCCTCAGCGCTCATGCACCGCTGGGTTTACAGTAGTTGGGTATGTTTGTGTGAGTGTGTGTGTCTGGTTAGATTTCTCAAACGTGAACAAGACCCAGAAGAACTACAGATCGCCTTAGTGCTGCAGTCGCTTTATTATAATGTGTTTTTTCGTAAGACAGCCTCTTTGCTAAGATACAGAATTCGAGTGTTATCAAGGACGCCTGTTAATGAGAGAAGGGGTGTTATTATTACACCCCATTTTTTGCAGTGCAGGCGTATTGGCGTACCGGTTGGCCATTTTGCTTGATCTCGCAGGTGCCCGAGCGTATATCCATTCACATGACATTGCTCTCGACAATGTGGTGTTTTTGCTACAGGCTTTGCCATAGTGTTTGGCGCGACGCTATATAGCGCACATGAGCATTTTCATCGCTGGACGTTGACCTCGACTATGTGCAATTGTTCACCTGAAGGACGGTATGATCCTATATCTAACTTGTAAATAAAATAAGATCGGGTTACTGAAACTTTCTTTAATATAGCTATAGCTTCTTGCGTTGAGGGTTTAGCACTTTAGTGCCTAGTTACAGACGTAAGAGATACATAAGAGTATGCACCTACATATTCACACACGTACTGTGTAACTACATTTTTCTACAATGGCTCAGCAAAACGTCACACATGGGCATGGTAACACTATTAGTATTCTGTAATGCATACAAGTCATATACTATGCCTCCAGAAGCATCTATGATTCGGCGCATCATACGTATTATGCAGGTTTGCTAGTCGGGACAGTCATGAGTTAACAAACAGACCATAAGGTAAATGACTACTATTCATCCCTCATAAGCCCAACAGCTGATGTGATATAATAGTTTGACAATACTAATTTTAATAGCAAACGGGCAAAGAAATAGAAAACACTACTACGTACTTCAGATGCATTGAATTAACATTTATGCCATTCTGCATGTCAAGAAAACTTCATCATTATCTTACTCTGTGCGACTGACTATGCATGCGTAGTTAAAGGTACAAAGTGGCTGAAGGATGAAGGGTAGAGGTGACCAGGAATAAAAGTGAATGAACCCAAAAGCAGTGGATGTGTACCAATGTCTACAGACGTATCCAGGAGATGCCAACTTATATATAAGATCCAGGAGAAAGTCACACATAGGCCTTCTAAGGAAGTCTTTGAATCTTCTTGAAAATTAGTACTTCATGCAGTTATTAGAAATGTTGTATTGCAGTCAAAACAGTAGAGACAATGTAGGAAATTGCTTTAGTTTATGTGCAAATGACCTCAGGCTTACTAAGTTGTAATCACTGCTGGTAGGTCACTGGTATCCTATACTGTACTAGATCCCATAGGGTTTTGGTTAGCTAGGTGGTACATGTACAGAGCAACAACTAAAATACTAATTTCAATCAGCAATTTGTCATGCAATGCTTTGCAAAAAGTAGAGAACAGCTGTAGCACAGCAAGTTGATATGCACTGGGTGTGATAATTCTTTTACTATAACATGTAGTGTGCTTAATGCTCTTTTAACAGCAGATACTCCAATACACTCACTGTCAGCAGGTGTCACCATCTGCTCTTCACTCCATGCTCCAGCTCCAATTTCTGACAATGCTCTCACCTTAATAACAATGTACTCTACCCCAGCATCCAGTTCAGACAGAATAGTGGCGTTTGCAGGAGGTGAACCAGAGAGGGTGATATTCATCACCTCTGAAACATCTTCGTACTCCACCTCATACTCAGTGATGGGCAATTCACTTTGGGGAGTGGTCCAGGACACAGTCAGATTTAAATTCCCATCTTCTAATGACATGGTCACGGACACGTTAGTGACTCTGGAGGGAACTGTCAGAGAGATGACAGAATAAAGCATTCCTTAATGCATCTACTATATACGTACGTATGTAGTAGGAAAGCGTATTATATACACCTTACACTGGAGCTAGCACCAGCTGTATAGAGTAGATATATATGTACATAGCTGATGGTCTGTGATGACAGCAAGTGTCATAATGTAATGTGGACTCTTGTCCCGAACTGGGAGAATGACACACCCTAAACACTTCAGCCGGCATGTGTGAGGGTATCGCATGCTGAATTTCACATATCTAACATTTCTACGTAACTGTTCTAAAATTTGTAGGTGATTATAGAAGTATAAGAAATGCATTAGCTATCAGGACTGCATTGCATTCTGAGCAGCATACACAGTAGCCCACGGGAAAAGCATATAATGCAGTGATAGCAAAGTGCAAGAAGCACTAAGGAAATGGCTCAAAGTCTTGTTGGGCAGTTTTACAGTACTGAAGAGAACAACACAAGTGACCAGGGGACAGACGGGTTGCCAACTTCTCCTCCATATTTGGAGTAGAGAAAGAAATCCTTGCAAGAGGCCTAGACTTTTTACCAATTCCAAGAAGGGTCCCTGCGGTAGAAATCGCTGCACCTGTGGTGAATTGGCTCCAGAGGACCCTCTCCCCACCCAACCCCAAGAGCAACCATAGTACGGTCAAGCCGTGCTAGATCCAGACCACCCCCTAGCAAACTCTGCCCAGCTGAGTAAAAAGACTATTAAGAGCTGAAGAAAGACGGTCAATTGTCATTACGCCAGCCGACAAAGGGAATGGTCTCTTGTGGGGATAGACCATGAAGACTGTGACTGGAGCATCAGGACCTGCTCGCCAATACAGAAGAGACTCCAAAATACCCTACAGCTCTCTAGGAAGGAAGATGACTGTCAGCTTATGAAAGCAACTTGCCCCCAGCTTACAACCCCTTCCTCAGCTTCACTAAGGCATAGTGCTGTCCTACATTTTACATAATATTATATACATCTTATTTACAATAGCCCCTTCCTTTATTTATTCCTTTATTCCATACTCCTTTATTTCACCATCACCTTTTGCTCATCCTTCGTATTTATTATTAATTTTGTAAATGTATGTTCACGCAACCACATGTATTCCCACCTATGTCTGTATATATATATCTCTTGTCCTACTCCTCCACCATACCTGCATACCTCACAACCCCAACAGTTAACACAGTACCTAGTGATTACTTAAAAGTGAACAAGCAAGCAAACTTAGAGCCACTACATTTGATGCATTAACAGGGTCAAGATGTAGCTACAGCACAATTTTGACAGACACTAAGATAACTTAAGTTAACAATCACATGTGCATGATGACACAATTGGACATGCAAAGGGTTTAACTCACTGTCAAAAGTTGTCTCTGTGTGCACTTCACTCCACTCTCCATTTTCAGCACCATACACGGCTCTCATTCTAACATTGTATGCAGTGCCAGGAACCAAGTTAGGCAGAACGTAAGACTGTGAATAAGGTTGAAAGTAAGACTGTGAATTAGGTTGAATGTCCACTTGAAGTTCCCATGATGTATCTTTTATTCTGTGTTGAAGCTCATAGACAGAGACTAGAGAGAGAGGTAGAGTACTCCATGTCACGTTCAGACTTGGTTTCCTCATATGTACTTCCTTGGACAGAGAAACACCAGTAACTCTGAGAGGGGCTTGCAGAGTAAGTGGAGAATTAAAGTAAGATAAATACAAGCAATTTTTGCACATATATAATATTACATATTTCTACATAGAAACTATCAAAAATTATGTCAAGCCATTTCACAATTATTACATTATTTGTGCATACTGTGCAAGTTACTATAGTGAAATAGTCCCCATAAAGTAACAAATACAAAATACTGGCATCTGTCTTCCAATTTAAGACCTGGTGGTGAAATGCTCATACATACATGTATAACACTGAGGAAAAGCATATAATGCAGCGATAGCAAAGTGCAAGGAGCACTAGGAAAAGGTTCAAAGCATTGTTGGGCGGTGTTAATGAAGAGTGCACCTGCAACACAAGCGACCAGCCGACAGATGGGTTGTGTACATTTCCTCTCCATATGGAGCAGAGATGGACATCCTACAGAGGCCTGATCTTTCTCTATACCTTGTGTAATTTCTCAATATAGGAAGCTGGCTTTGGTTCATGTTAACGTCAACAGGAACATAGGTAGTTGTAGGTTCCCTTTGACACCAAACACGCTATGTTTGGACGCAATTTCAAGGAGAAAGGAGGTAAAATGTAAAGGTAAAAATTTGGTCGTTGCGGAAGCCATATAAGTACTACGCGGACATATCCCACATGCGCAGCTAAAAGAGACTCCAAAACACCCTATCGCAACCTAGAAAGTAAGATGACTGCCACCTTATTAAGGCAACTTGCCATCAGCTTACAACCCCCTCCTCAGCTACACACAGGCCCCACACTGACGGATAGTATTCCCTGCATGCATCGTATTTCCCATAGTCCCTTTCTTTATTTCTTCTGTTCATCTATTATTACTGTTTCAAAATGCCCGTTCACGCAATCACATGTATATGGTCCCACCCATATATTTACTGTCCTACCCCTCCACCCAGAGTTTGTACATACATGTAAGTCATGAACTATACTGTAGATCTAAATGCCACTGATGTAGGCCCTAGCTTGGGCCAAAATGTAATTTGCTGTTTATTCGTGACAATCGACATCTGCCCCCCTAATCCCGGCTGGTGTAAATTCGCATTCACCAATCAATTTTCTATGAACAGACCTAAAGGCAAAGGACTACCATTCATTCCTCACAACCCCAAGAGCTAATACAATTTAATTAAAGCGATTATACTGTTCGACAATACTGATTTCAATAGTAAACAGGTAAAAAAAACAGAAAACACAACATTAGATGCACTCAGTGAGGGCAATGACGAAGCACAATTTTGACAGGCACTGAGACAACTGCATATAACAGATCATCATATGATAACACAAATAGACATGCAAATGAATAAACTCACTACAATTCATCCCTAATAACCCAAACAGCTGATATGACTCCAATAATGTGATTATATAGTTTGACAATACTGATTTCATTAGCAAATGGACAAAGAAACAGAAAACACAGCATTAGGTGCAACTTTATATTATAGAATATCGCAAGATTGCACAATTAGATATGTAAGTGAATAAACTCACTGCTAAAGGTTGTCTCTGTGTGCACTTCACTCCACTCTCCCTCTCCAGCAGCAGACACTGCTCTCATTCTAACATTGTATTCAGTACCAGGAAGAAGTGCAGGCAGAAGGGTAGAAGTTGAATAAGGTTGAGCGCTCACTCTATTGTCCCATTTAGACTCCCCATTGAGTCTGTATTCAACACGATACTCTGTGAGATTTGTGACATTTTGGAGAGCAGTCCAGGTCACATTCAGAGCTGGTTTCCCCTCTTTCACAGCCTTGGATACAGAAACACCAGTGACTTTGGGAGGGACTTTTAAGAGATGTGGAAAATTGAAGTAAACAATGAAAAGCAATATTCATGCACAATCATACAATTACACATGCGCATCTTTATACATGAATGGTTGCAAATTATTATATCAAGCCATTTCATATAAAATGCTTACATATTTTTGTGCATACAATGAAGGTTACTATAATTATACTAGCAAGTGTACATAAGAGATAAGAGTATGCAACTGCATATATAAAGTGGAGCGCGCTAAACTGCAATTTTCTCAAATGGCACAGCAAAACGACACATGTGGGCATAGTAACGCTATTAGCATTCCGACGTAATACTATGCCTCCATGAGCATCTATGACTCGGCGCAACATTATGATTGGCACAGCATTATACATGAGCAGTAAGCGATCCTTCCACTAACCGGTGTTCTAGATTGAACTGAAGGATTGAAGGGGAACCCAACCCCAATCCTAACCCTAACCCTTAAGTTGTTAGAGCTAGGTTAAAGCCGGGCTTAATCGTTCAGAGTTAAAGCATAGTCGACATTTTGAAAAAATGGCGACGTTGGCTCTCACTTCGGAATGATACTTCGGCCCAGCTCTACCAACTTTAGTGTTAGTGTTAGGGTTAGGGTAGGGGTTGGGTTTCCATTTAAGTTGTTGATTCAATCTAGACCGCCGAAAAAACGGCTTGTCCGTGTATTATACATCTCATACGGCTATTTGCTCAACTGCTGCTTAATTCCTAAAGGGGGGCGATTCTACGGAGCGATTTAGCTACACGGATCATGTGAATTAGAATCATGTGAAACTGATTGATACAGACAGCTGTTCGCTCAACTGCTGCTTGATCGTTTATCCTGAGTAAGTCGTTATAGGACGCGATTCTACGGAGCGATTCAGCTACAGCACGATTACGAAGTTATCCGCGTGCGATAAAAGTGTGACCTGCTATTAGTCCTAGATGGCATTGATGCTCTGTCCTTCTTTAGTTAGGCATTTTGCCGACTCTATGGCCATGCCCTCTACAACACATGAAGTACTGGCCCTACGATAAGTCGGCAGTGCTGTAGTAGATTATGACTAGCTATACAAAGAACAGAGGCACGTATATTGGTGACCTACTTATCTGACGAGCCTACTACATACACCTTACCTCCATCTGCTATAGCCAGGTGGACCGCCAAAATAAGCAGGAGGCTGCTGAGAATAGCCTTCCTAGTGATCATGGGCATTTCTGTCCTGATCTACGCCGAACATTCACGCGTGGCCTGTCATGAAAAATTTGGACCCCCTAAAATGGTTACCCGGAACAAAAGGATACCTGAAATTTCAGGAAACCATTAAATATTGGACTGCCTGTAAATTATAAGGACCCTCATTATCAGTTAATATAGATAATTACTATGGCGGAACAAGCAGTGGAGGGAAGTGTATGTACGCGCATAGACAACGTAAGATTAGAGAAATAGTTCAGTGTGTGCAGTAGTACAGCACACACATGCACAACACACATACAGACACACATACACACACACACACACACACACACGCACACACACACACACACACACACACACACACACACACACACACACACACACACACACAAACACACACGCACACACTGTAAGAATGACAGGAGGAAGTTGGGCACCTTCTTCATATTATATATATAGCTGCTGTAATCTTGCTTGGGGCACTTATGCATGTTACAAAATAGAGGGGCCGGCCAGCCACAGATAACCATGTACGTAGTCTCAATACTGATCTTTGACTGTATAGCAGCCAAAATGGTCAGTGGGTATATATATATATGGAACTCAATTATATATACACAACGTCTTGTATAATATACTGGTCTTGAAACAATTGGTGCTTCATCAGCAATGAACAAGTTATATATTGTTGTCTGCTTTGGCTTGTAGAAATATTCCTGTATGAGTACTTTTCAGATTAATTATACGAGTGATACAGTACGCGTATATACGTACCTACACGAGGATCGTCACTCGAACAAACACATCATGCACATAATATGGTGTATACATGGTTCATCAGTGCATGTGCAGTTTATAAGACTGTCTGCAATTGGAATGATTCACATGGAAACTCTATATAACATGTGAAGGACGATCAACATCCATGCAAAAGATCGATCAAATGCTTCAGCAACCTGCAGCTGCTTTCATCGATCAACAAACATAACATAGTATAGCATAATAAGAATCATTGTACTTATGCTTTAATCAATTGACAGAATATATATTAACCAACCAATGATCAACCATGCATAATTATGGAGTTAATGACAAGTGCAATGCAGTTGATGAGATGTGTGTCAAAGGTAGTGCAGACTGTGCACTCTAACTGACTGCACAAAGCTATACTATAAAGAAAGTTCCACACAACACAACTACAAAAGTATTATTGAGTCATTGTGTAGTTCACTACGGTGAAAACTAAAAGTGAATTACAGGACAGGATTTCAACTACATGTACTTGTTTTGCAGCTCTTGGTAGAGATGCCTCCCTTTCTCCAGAGGTGCTCCCAAGACAGAGGCTTTGGAAGACATTGCTTTGTCTTGTTGACTCCAGCTCAGCAGTGCTTCAGAGTCTGTGGACAGCTCCCTAGCGAGGTCTTCAAATGTCGGGCGTGAGTGGTGTTCAGGGTTCCTGGAGATCTAGAGAAAGGGGGATTGGTTGTAGACTTGTCCCAACAGGCGTGTAGATACAAAGTGTGTAATGAGTTGAAAGGACATGCATGTGGAGATGCACAGGCTAGCTTGCTAGAAGGAAATCTGGTGTATTTTAGCATCAGCAGTAGCAAGGAGCAATTCGTTTGGCTTCCTGTACTGAATAACCAGACAGCAGGTAGTGTTAGCTGTACGAATTACAGTTAGCGCATGTACTAAAATACTCAAACAATGTTCAGCTTCAACACTTGACACCTAAACGAAGTCGCTGCATGAAAGCTTCGTTTTCCTTACCCCATATATGTACCTTCCAGTCACACTTGAAAGTTTCAGCAGCAGGTTCTGTAAAGCTAGCCACTGATGTACTCACCAACAGTCCACCATCAACTTGTAGATGTTTCTAGGGCAGCCAGGAGGGAGAGACTAGCAGTAGCCTGTCTCCATAGCTCTTAGGACCTGCATTAGGAGAGAAGGGATTGTTCTGTGAACAAGGATGTGTGAGATGTTCTATGTAGACAATGTGGCTTCCACATACCAAGTTATTTGATTTGTCACCCCAAGCCATGTCTGAACAAGGGCTGCCTAGTAAACAAATTGTGTCAATAAGGGCTTCCAAATGGAGACTCGGCACTGATGATAGAACCCATGGGCAGCACAGTCTGAAGGTGTGACCTTAGGAAGAGGCTGAGAACATATTGTATGTATGTATGTGTATTGTATTAGTGATCTAAAGTGACTGTATTCCAAATAATGCACCCTGGCGTCTCCATTGAATTGTAGCAGTGACATTTCGCTTCAAGACAAAGAGCCATGGTCTGTTTCAACAGCTTCATCCCACAGGCGCTTGAGAAATATTGTGTTTCATTGTTCTGATGTGTGATGATTCACAAAAATAGCAAGAATTGCATCCACAAAAATTTGCCAGCAAACTGAATTGCAAGGCGCAGAACAATACACGGTACAAACATAAACATTACGTATGCTTTCATCGCAAAAACTAAACTCCATTTCATGGGAAAATTCAGCAGCCACATTGACTACAAGAGACATACTATAGCTGCATAGCCTGCTCTGCTTTGAGCCAGCTCCAACACCCTACCTACAGTCTGGTCTACAGTTGCGGTTAAGACTGGCTTACTTACTGCCCTGTGAGGCTTCCTGCACTTGTGTGTATGCTCTAGTAATAGAATATGTCTGAAGAAAGCCCCTAACAATGATGCTACAACCTCCTTCACGGGCAGTGTATAAACTGACATGTAGGAATTCTTCATGACTGATGTACACAGACACGTACGTAGGTACAACAAGTTCAAACAATTTGCTCATATAGACTTATAGAGTACACGAAAACATACATACATTGTCACATGGTCATATGGACACAGAAATGGAGAGTGACATGGTGACTTCAAAGGATCATGACATACGAACACACAAACAAAGTGGACCCATCCAAGATGCATGCATGTGATCACAGACGCTATAGCATGTGCACATGCCCACGAGCCTGAGGTGGATGGTGGTAACTCATATCTTTCTGTGCGATTCAGTGAGTATTCGCAAGCTAGCGTGTAACTTGTACAAGCTGCTAACTTCACAGATTTTAAGGAAAGTCTAAAATGTCTATGTTGGCCATAGCTGCATTGCAATTTGAATTAGACAGTTAGCTGCAAGTCTGCATGTGTACTGCCTCTTTCCACAAATGTTTCCACACTGTAGGAGGGCACACATTTCCATACACAATAAGATACAGCATGCTTTGTTAAGTGCCCACAGAGAAAGAGCATCTATCTACAGTCTCAGATCAAAACGTCATAGAAATCTTCCTGAGAGGAAAAACATATGTTCTAGTGTACTCCAATTGTGTTGCATTTCCTGCAATATTCGTTACATTGGCACAATTTAAGAAATTCAACTTATCATCTGCAAATGTTGCTGCATAGTTAGACAGGGAAACTTACGTACATGCCTCTACCTTTCGTGCCTCTGTCCTGGACTTGCATATCTACTTACAGCCATACAGCCTATCTCCTGACAGAAGGTCAGCAACTGATCTGGCACCGTTTTACATCCTGGAGATGATCTAAAGTGGGACAAAGTGACAAGGACTTGTGGCAATGACTACAGTTTGTATGGTTTGCCAAACAAAGGTGCACTACGTCTTGCGCTCTACCTGCAACTCATCAGGTGATTGGGAGGTCTTGCAGCCTTCGTCTTCTCTGGGGTCCATGGGCACAATCAAACATAACCTTATGTGATGCAACAAGTACAAATTAAGTGATAAATGGCCAGTCCTTGCCCGGACTGCACATACAGATGGATGCACATACAGAAGGTGCACATACAGATGGATGCACATACAGATGGATGCACATACAGATGGATGCACATACAGATGGATGCACATACATACACATTCATCAAGGTCAACAAACTACACACTACATCTGATCTACCCTTGCGGTAGACAACAACCACCTTGACAAGACCTCCACACCCTCGTGTCACGCACACAGCTGGTGCACACTGCTACTACAGCTTGCCCTACAAGTACATGGTACATCAACAACATTTTAGGTGCCCACACACCAGGTGGTACAAACCTAGCATGGAAGAGGCTTATACTACACTACATAACATCACAAGCTTTACTGAGCCTTCAGATGGTGAAGTAAGACAAGTTCGCTTTTTACAAAGACCCTCAAATAGCATTTCACTAGCATGCCCTTCAATACTAGGAGGTTACCTAATAACCTACGTAAGTGACCTAATTGACGGCGCTGGAGAGGACACTGAAGACGGCCACCATGTAGAGGAAGTAGCCACTGCCATAGTGCCTCTCGAGAGAAATGCCTTTCCAAAGGAAGGAGGCCATGTTGTAGTAGATGTGCCAGTCGTCCAGGTGGAAGAAAGGGGAGAGGAGGAGTCTACTCCAATGCTTGTTGTCGGCGATGCTTGGCTGAAGATAGGCAAGCAAGTTACCGATAATGATGCCAAACGTGGTCGGATAGGCGCCATTCCCGCCAGAAAGTGCATTCATCAGCTGAAATGCTAACAATAGTAGAGGAAAGCCCCCACCAGCCCTTCGAGAGCGAGCAAGGCTTTGTCAAGTAGGGAGAACCCCGTCGATCACGTGACATGCATGTAAGCTAACCATTTATACCGTATATACACAACACACATGACGTGACATACATGTACCACACACATATGCAGCACACACACTAAACACCATGCCAACAGTATTCATTAAAGATCCGTGCAGACATCGTCCCTTGTATGTATTTGAACTGTAGATTTGTGGAGTCCCTTCCCTCCCTGCATGCAACAAGCTCAAGATACTAGCTAGCTGTATAGTCTACTCCAATGCTTGTATAAAACGCACCCCGCGCTGATGCAGACTTGGTCCACTTCGGGCCAGTGCCACCTAAAGCGGGCTGCCAACCCTGTTAGTGCTCTAATCCCTACTGTCTAGGAACGACTGAGATGAGGCACTTTTCACCACCCCCATGTCGCCCAGCAAGATGCCCGAGATTGCATTCGTTATGCTCAGCCTGAGGTCCACAGTGAGACTACCACCTTATCAACCAATGATCAGGCATGCCCAAATAATTATGCAGTTGATGACATGCTTCAATGGTAATTCACACTGTGCAATGCAGACTGTGCTATCAAACTGAATTGCACAAAGCTATACTATACTGAATGTTCAACACAACACAACCATACAAACCTAATACATATTTTGTTATTGCGTAGTTAGCCATAGTATGAGCACTTTTAGAACACAACATCACAGGGAAGGATTTCAACTACTAATACTTGTTCTGTAGGTCTGGGTACAGATGCCTCCCTTCCTCCAGAGGTGCTCCCAAGACAGCAGCTTTGGAAGAGGTTTCTCTGTCCTGTTGACTCCAGCTCAGCAGTACTACAGGGTCTCTGGCTAGTCCCATAGTGATGTCTTCAAATGTCGGACGTGCGTGGTGTTCTGGGTTCCTGGAGATTAATTAAGGTAGGGTGAGGAAATGGATTGGCTGTAGACTTGTCCCAACAAGTGTGTAGACACAAAGTGTGTATAATGAGGTGAAAAGTCGTTGTGGGAGATGTGCATGCTTGGGAGAGGGAGGTGTGGTGTGGTATTATGTGAGCACAGACACTTTGCAAACAAAACAAAATCTACTGTTTGCTGTGCGAGTTTCATTCTTTTACCCCATTTATGTACCCTCTAGTCACATTTGCAAGTTTAATCAGCAGATTCTGGGAAGCTAGCCACTGTATGTGAGTACTTTGTGAGCTGGTACTTAACTCTAAGGAAAGAACACAGCTCAAGAGAAAGGCGACATGGGGAAAAGGACTGACAACCAAGCCCCGAACCGGTGACCTACGCTGAATGGTAGTCGAAGAGGCAGTTACACCATCCACCTCAGGCATGCGGGCCAACTACCATTCAGCATACAAGTGCCAGCCTCAAGGTCTTTAGCAGTTGTGGATTCGGCACACCCGTGACTGGCACATAAGGGGCGATGTGGGACGAGGGAGCGTGGCCGATTCTGTAGCTTGCATGGCTGAAACTCTGCGTTAGAGCGTAGGTCACGGGTTTGGGGCTCAGTTGTCAGTCCTTTTTCCAATGTCACCTTTCTCCTGAGCTGTGTTGTTTCCTTAGATTTTGAACAAGCTATATAGCCACTGTTGTACTCACCAACAGTCCACCATCAACTTGTAGATGTTTCTAGGGCAGCCAGGAGGGGGAGGTTGGCAGTACCCTGTCTCAAACGCTCTTAGGACCTGCATTATAGGAAGAAGTGGTTGTTCTGTGGTTGAACATGCAGGTGGAGTCATTTTTTGTATACTACGTATGTCAACAATGTGGCTTCCACACAGCTAATGATGAGAATATTCTACTTTTGATTAGTCTCCCCAAGGCATGCCTTGATAAAGAACGCCTTGCAAACAAACTGTGTCAATAAGGGCTTCCTAAAATGAGATCCATCACTGAGGATAGATAGAATCTCTATATAAACATATATAATTATATAAAGAGCTTAAACTGTGTATACCCTTAGGAAAGACTGAGAAACATGGTGTCGTGTCATATAGATAGAGGGGAACTGTCCCACATGTGATCACATACGTATGCATAATTGCTTCAATCCCTTATGTTGCTTTCTTAAGGTTTCTCACCGAATTTATATCAAACTCCTCAAATGGCTTGTGTCCCAGTGACCATATCTCGTACACCACCATCCCATAGCTCCACACATCACTCTTTGTGCTGTACTTCTTGTACAAAACAGACTCGGGAGCTGTCCACTTGACAGGAATCATACCTCCTTTGGATTTGTAGTAGTGGTCTTCATCCAAGTCATGGGACATGCCAAAGTCAGCAATCTATATGAAGAATACACAAACTTTGGATCATCAATATTCATTGTACGAACATTATGAAAGATGCACTTTTTAGATCGTAGTGTCAACATTATGGTTAAATGCAGTGAGCAAATTGTGTACTGCAAGACTGTTTATGGGTGTGGCTGGCCTCCATGGACAAAGCATGCATCTACGTGCATTCTTGTGTACATAAGAACTGATTTTGAATTTGACATGCAGCTGCCAGTCTGCATGTGCAGTGTCTCTCCACTATAATGTTTCCATACTGCAGGAATTCTGTACAATGCAGAGGGTAGTCTCTCTTGCCAGACTGTTACACAACCTTGGAGGGGAGAAACATTCTGGTCACATGAGCCAGGTGACCATGGCACAAGAGCGTGAAACGATTCAATAGCAGCTTCACTCATGTGTTGCATGGTATAACGGGCACCATGTCTGCCTATTGACGTCTGCACGCAGAGGTTCAGGACTGAGCATCACCAGGTGTGGTAACTTGCTACACACATATTCATTACTTCTGCATTTTCCAGCGCTCACATCTCTCTGATGTGGCTAGCAATTTGTCCTTTGTCAGCTCAGCGAGGGGGCTAAGATAAACAGTGATAGATCGCTTTCCCTAGCCACTAAAGACACCTCTTCCACAGTCACCACTAGGCGCGAGCAGTTGGCAGTAGCTCTGCAGCTTTCCACCAATGAACGGGAGGCATGCGATCAAGACTCTGTAGAACTCGAATCATTTGTATTAGGCAAGGCAATTAAAAAATGCACCCTTGCACCAGCTGCATTAAACATGAAATTGTACAACGAATTATTGCATGTTTTGCTTATGTGGCCATAGAGAAAGAGCATCCACTGTATAGTAGGAAACATTCTACACTTCTTAATGTCAATCTACGTACATAGCTAGTTCCAGCGATTGAAGTATACAAAACAAAACTAATAACTAAATACTGCATGAAATGTGACAAATGATTAGCGAAGATTTATACACGGTACTCACCTTGGCTATGTACTGCTCACTCAGCAGTATGTTTCTGGCAGCAAGGTCTCTGTGGATGAAACCCTTCTTGGAGAGGTAGTCCATAGCATCAGCTATCTCCTGGCAGAACCTCAGCAGCGTAAGTGACAATGTTTTATGTGCTGTAGGCGATCTAATCGGACAAAGTGAGAAGGATCATAAACTTGCATGCACACTGATTACAGGATGCATGTATATGCTAATAGTGTACTGTAGTGTGCCAGCTAGCAGTGTTTATATACTAGCACTCCAACTGCGAATCAGTAGGAATGCCATTAACTTGTACACTGCCAGCTTTATAGTAGTATACTGGTACTCTTTATACATACCTGTAATTCATCAGGTGAGTGCGAAGATCTCCTTCTGAGAGGTATTCCATGATCAGCATCACCTACACATAATTATTTGGAAATTACATGCATTGCTACTTTATTAATGCAAACATTGTATTACCTTGCCTGGTTTATCAATGACTCCATACAACCTGACCACATTCGGGTGGCTAAACTGTCCCATAATGGCCGCCTCTTTGAGCAGTTTGTACTTGTTGTCTTTCTCCTGGCTGTGGAGGGACTTGACAGCCACCTGGAGCGGGCCCTGTGGTGAGCTGGCCCACACTCCTTTGTAAACCGTCCCAAATTCTCCTTCCCCCAAAGACTCCTGGAGAGCGATGGCCGCTAGTTCCAACTCAATGGAATCCTTAGCTTTCTGATTCATCTGAGCTTTGATTCCGTGGAGGCTGGTGGCCGGCTCCCAGTACAAGCCTTCTTCCAGGTCATAATGGCTTTCAAGAACTGGAAATTGCTACAAATAGCAACGTTTCAAAACATGAGTACAGGTAAGAGTCAATTCTTCACACTAGTAATTAATTAGTACGTATAGTCTATACATCATAAGAGATTAATTTTCAAAGAACACTGTTGGAATTCAAATTTTACCATTTTGTGGATTGTTGGGGAACTCAAATTCATACAGGTATATAAAAATCAAAATTGCACAAATATACATACGTACGTATCTGCACTATAATTATAATTACATGGACAGACGATGCACTACTAAATGAGAGTCTAGTAACATAGTACATGCTGCAGTGTAGTATGTGAATCTCTGCCTTCGCACTGCTACACTGCTGGTGGTGATTTGCCTCTTATCACTTCAGCCTTCCTACTCAAGTTTCCTCACAGGTTACCTAGACCACAACTGACACAACCACTATAGCCCAATCCTGAGGGACTAAAACACATAAAGAGCCTGCATTCATAGAGAAGATTGATTCACATATGGTGGTAGCTTATCTCTGTCTGTGTCCATTATTTTCGTCGATAATGCCAATCAATGTAGTGCAAACAGCACCAGTTCAAGATCAGTGTACCTTCATACCTGTATGGATCAGTTTCCAACTTAGCCGTGCATATGGAAGACAACACACTGAACAAGTGAGTCTAGTCTTTCTACACTGCTTGATTATACCAGAGTACTCTTGGCTATACTCATAAAACTCACACGTTAAATTATTCACAGATGGATTCTGAAACTCAAAGGTTCACAGTACTACAAAAATATCGGTAAAATTCCAAACATACTGGCACGGTGGTGCTGGTGTAGTCGTATTCAGGATCGCTCCTCTGTGCTTCTGGGAGGCTGTCAGTTGAGGTTCTTTGAGTAGTCTGTTCATAAGTGGTCAAGAAGACATATTACCTCAGTGCACAGGACATCATGATTAACGCATGAGCATTGTTTTGTGGCAAAGCTCTAGCCTTGCAATGCAAGCATGAGCATTCACCCAAAGCACGCAATAATCATAACAATATTTGGTAAAGTGTATCATAGCGTCATAGAGTCTTTGAGTTACGTAGTTGCAATTTAATCTGCACACACACGCATGCATGTTATTACATGAAAGAATGATATGGCTTCAATGCTGTCAATTCAATCAGATCTATAAGATAGCACACAGTACAAACTGACCATTTCAAACCCTTCTGGTGTATCATAGTAGTCCAAACTGGTTGGAACTGCATTGTCATCAGTGTCTTGTGCACAGGCATCATCATCTAGGGTGGAGAACCAAAGGGGTCTGCATAGCTAGCATGCCAATATTAATAAACGAATACAAAATTGTACACCAAATAGAATAACCTGGGCATGTGTGAGATTCTTCATCACGTGTGAAAAGTAGGTGGCATTACATGTACAGATATGTACATATGTACATCCAGTAATATTAGATAAACTCAGATACAAGCAAATTTTATTAGTACAAAATTCCACCTTACCTAATATTTCTCTCTTTGTTCTATCCTGTCGTCTCATCAAGCACATCACCAATGGCACTGCACCGACAATTAGCAGCACCAATAGAACAACACCTACTGCAACAATAGCCCCCACTATTGCAGCAAGAGGAGGAGCTGCTGGGACTGGTGTTGTGGTGGTCTCGTTAGGTTGCCTACAGTTTCCAAACCCGTTACACGTTCCGTCTTCTGCTGCAAAAACAGATGATGACAAGTATAATGTACCATCTTCCACTGACTTGGGCAATCCACTTTTGGGAGTGGTCCAGGACACAGTCAGAGTAAAATTTCCATCTTCCATTGGCCTGGTCACAGACACACCAGTGACTCTGGAGGGACCTGTCAGAGAGATGTTAGAATGAAGTATTCAATTACATGTACTACGTACATATAAACATGATAGGAAAGTGTATAATATATTTATGCCTTACACTAGAGAAACTAGCACCAGCTGTGTATTGTGTACATGTACATTGCAGCAGTTCTGCAATGTCAGCAAGGGTCCTGATATAACGCTGACTCGTGTCCCCAAATGGGAGAAAGATTTGCCAGCAAACAATTAAGCCAGTGTGTGACAATGGGAGTGTGTTGAGCTACACATCCTGTAAATAAATTTGCTAATGTGCATGATTATAATTATATAGAAGTATAAGCAGTGAAATGCATGTCAAACATTCTTGGCCCTGGTCTACAGGCATTTGATGATGCTTGGCTTGATCCTAGAGTGATGATGGGAGTTGTAGTTCATATGTATTCTGTGTTCAAGATAGTACTATGGTTCTTAAAAAGTTACTTTTAATTGTAGTTGAAAACAGTGATACAATGCAGCAAAATGGCTTTAATCTATAAATGACCTCAGGCTTACAAGGTTGTGTTCACTACTGGTAGGTCACTTGTATCGCTGTATACTACTGTACATGTATATATAGATGCGACCTTAACTTTAGTTATTATGTAGTACGTACATGTACATAGCAACAGCAAAGCCACAACAACACTGCTACATGTAGTATATGTATATTGTATATGCATAGATACATATGCATCATAGTATTATTGTGCTTTTTTTATGCTTTATATTGGTCAATGCAATGCTTTGTCAAGTGCAGAGAACAGCTGTGACACAGCAAGTTGATCTGCACTGAAAGAGATAATAATATGGGGATAACAGGATTTCTGCTCCATCACAACTGTCACAATGACAGATTATGCCTCTGAACTACTCCAGCAGCATTTGCAACAAGTTATAATAAACTGTGTTTGCGAAGTCATAATTGAGTGTGCGTGCAATGTACCATGCAGGTCTGGCGCCACGGGATTGATCATTCATGCAATATTTCACATTCCAACCCCCTGCATCTTATACGAATTAGTTATACCACACTTGAGAGTGGTATATATCAACTAATATATATCCCGTCCCAACCAAACAGTTCCCGAACTAGCTCCAGTTTATCCTGCGTGTAAGGTGTGATAGTGATGAGCAATTAATTAATTAATTAATCCCAAGGTGTCTCACTTATTAAAACCGACAGTGTGTCACAACTGTACGTAACTGCACTTATATCAGCTGATACTGTATGAACACTCACTGTCAGCAGCTCTCACTCTGTACTCTTCACTCCATGCTCCAGCTCCAATTTCAGACACTGCTCTCACTCTAACAATGTACTCCACCCCAGCATCCACTCCAGTCAGAAGAGTGGAGTTTGCAGGAGATGACACTGAAAGTGGAGTTGAATTGCTCCATGACCCCGTACCACTTGTTCTGTACTCCACCTCATACTGAGTGATGTGCGATTCATTTTTGGGAGTGGCCCAGGACACATTCAGAGTAAAATTCCCATCTTCCACTGACTTGGTCACAGACACATTCATGACTCTGGAGGGAACTGTCAGAGAGATGTTAGAGTGAATCATTCCATTACATCTACGTACTATACATCTACTATGGTCGTCGGTCGTATTTACACCTTACACCAGCGAATCTAGCACCAGCTGTGTATAGTGTACATATACATAGCTGTAGTTCTGTGATGACAGCAAGGGTCCTGATATATAACGTACGTGGACTCGTGTCCCCAAATAGGAGAATGACATACCAGCAAAAGGTTAGGCCGGTGTGTGAGGATGGAGTGAGTTGAGCTACACATCCTGTAAATGTGTATAATGATACAAGTTAAGCAGTGAAATGAAGCACATTATGATCTGCATAACATTATATGTATATGAGCAGTATGCACTAGAGGTACCCCATGGGAAGGCATATGCGGTGTAGTGATGGCGGAAGGTAAGGAGATCCAAAAGAAAAGGCTTGGGACATTGTTGAAAGGAGTTAATAAAAGGATTGAGCACAGCACAAGTAACTGGATGACAGATAGTTTGCCAACCTTCCCTCTAGATTGTTCTCTACAGCAGAGAAAGAAATCCTTGCAAGAGGCCTCAACAAGAATGGTCCCTGCAAGTGGTAGAGATTGTTGGGCTGTGGAGGATGGCTTCAGGAAGGCAAGTTGCCTCCCCTCCCAAGAGCAGCTAGCAAAAATGATAATTGACTGCTTGTCTTGCTACATCCATACAACCACCTATATACCAAACTCTGCCCAGCTGAGCAAAAGTCAAATAAATGCTGAACAAAAGATTTGTCGATTGTTATTGCACCACCTGACGAATGGAACTGTCACTGAGGTGATGGTCCATGAGGACAATGTCAGGAAGTTCAGAACTTTGTTTGCCGATACAGGCACCTACAAGTGTCTACACCACCAGGAAAGTAAAATGAATGCCATTCTCTTCCAGCTGTTGGGGTTTGGAGTGCTCCTCAAAAGACTCTACACTTGAGGTGTCCAACAGGAATATCCCACTCTGGGTGGTTTCTGGTGTTCTTGGGTGGAGTTCTTCACATAGGAATCAGTTGTTCCTTGCAGTGTGCTCATGATCCTGACCAGCTTCCTTGCTAGTCTGTGGATGGCTGATCTGATGGCGGAGACGATAGGTCAGAGATTGGTCCCTCGTTGGGGATTTTTGAAAGGCTATAGATTTGTGGAGCTGTGGAGAATGAAGGAGAGAAAAATAGACACTTTGTTTGAGAGATATCCTTTCTGCTCCAGTTCCGTCAGGGCTGAGGAGAATCTGGTTTCCACCCTGGTGATTGGGTTGCGTTTCAGCTTCTTGTGAGCTGACAGTCACCAGGTTTCCAGCTGTCTCCACTGTTCAGGGTCTACGGTTCGCCAGAGTAAGTCAGCATGATGGTCCTCTTCTGTTTCAATTCTGCTCTTCTTGGCTTGGGTGTCACGGATCACTTCACAAAGAAGGACGAGGCTCAAACATCTAGCCATTAAATAGGCTTGTGGGGAAACTACTGGGACAGTAAGTCTTAGGTCTTGGGAATAACATAGTTCTCCCGACAACGCATCAGGAATGTCAGGTGTTTCAGCTTTCCCTTGGCATGTTTCAGCCGATATGAAATATATACTGTGGCTTACTCTGCGTGTTAACGTTGAATGATTCATTTACCAGCTGATAAAGATCTACGAATTGAAACGTCGTCCTGGATAAAGATTGTTTATTAACTCCAGCAGCTACGCAATTGCTCAACAACTTCCCCCTCATTATCTGTACGTACGTAGCAATGACCCTGTACCAAATCACAGATGAGCTTCTAAATCTCCGATAAATATGAACAGAAAGACCAAGGTAAATGACTGCCATTCATCCTTCACAATCCTAACAGCTAATATTATTTAAAATGAAGTGATTATATAGTTTGACAATATTGATTCCAATAGCAAACTGGCAAAGAACCAGAAAGTCACTACATTAGATGCATTCAGTGCCCTGTACAAAACAGCAAAGATGTAGCACAACTTTAACAGATATTGAGACAAATGTAATCGAGTATCACATGATGATACAATTGAACATGCAACTGATTAAACTCACTTGCTGGGCTAATCTGTGGTAATTTTAACCCAAACCCAACTACTGCACTAGAGCAGGGCTGAGCAGCCTGGCGATGGTCACTCCTTCCTATTGACAGGGAACCAGTGATTGCCTCTCCAGTCATCTCAAACAAAAGATGAAAGAACCACAGGCAGCTGTTTTACCCCCACGTACTGATGACTGGCTGCCTACCTATCTACCACTAGTGCGTGTAAGCACTTGTGGTTCAACAAAGAGAGGCTACAGTCTACAGACTGGCGCCAGGTTGTAGGGAAGTTAATTGGACTGTATCAGACGTTGAGGCAATTCTTGCTGTCAATAAGGGTGAAATGGCTGTCTGTGGCTCTTCCATGTTTTGTTTGGAATGACTGGGCAGGAATTTACTGGTTCCCGGAAGGAGGAAGGAAGGAGCACCATCCCCCAGACTGCTTGGCACTGTTCTAGTGCAGCAGTCGGAGTAAGATTACCAGTGATTAGCTCAGCAAGTATCTCCTTGAGTGAATCGGGGGTGGTGTTCTTCCTTCTGCAGGTCATTGTTGGTGCTGGTGACACACTGGGCCCTGTCATACAGGCACCTGACTAGACTTCTCTTGATGTGGGGCGGATGGTGGGACCAGAAGTCCAGGTACTGGTCCGGGTTAGTGGGCATTCTGTAGACCGTGATCTCCAGGCTGCCGTCACCCTTCCTCCAGAGAATTGTGTTCAGAAACAGGAATGTTCTGTCCTTCTTGACTTCCATGGTTAACTTGATGGAAGGCTGCACTCTGTTGAGGTGGTCTAGGAGCGCAAAACGTCGGTACAGTTTTTAGCCCATTTCTAGCTTGTACAGAAATATCCTTTACCATTCAAGTATCTCCTCACTGTGTGATACAGTTCAACTCTCACAGTTTTCTCTGTGCACCCTTCAGTGAATTAGATCTACTACTGCTTGATGCAGGCCCTAAATTGGGTCAAAATGTTCGGTTATTTGTGACAATCGACATCTGTTGCCTGATTCTCGACTAGTGCAGTTTCTCATTCCCAATCATTCACTTCAGACAGGCCAGCTTCTCAATCTCCAATCTATCTTGTATGACTTAACAGACAGACCATAAGGTAAATGACTACCATTCATCCCTCACAACCATAACAGCTGATATGATTTACTTAAAGTGATTATATTGCTCGACATACTGATTTCAATATCAAATGGGCAAAGAAACGGAAAATACAACATTAGATGCAACTGTAAATGCAGGTGCAATGCAGTGAGTGCAATGATGAGGCACATTTTTGACAGGCACTGAGACAACTGTAATATCACAGAATGTCACAGGATGACACAATTGGACATGCAGACAAGTAAACTCACTGTCAAAGGTTGTCTCTGTGTGCACTTCACTCCACTCTCCCTCTCCAGCCTCAAACACAGCTCTCACTCTAACATTGTATTCAGTACCAGGAAGAAGGTCAGGCAGAAGGGTAGAAGTTGAATTAGGCTGAGCGTTCACTGTATCGTCCCAGTTAGACTGCCCATTAAGTCTGTATTCAACATGATACTCTGAGAGATTTGTGACATTTTGGAGAGCAGTCCAGGTCACCCTCAGACTTGGGTTCCCGTCTTTCACAGCCTTGGATACAGAAACACCAGTGACTTTGGGAGAAACTTGTAAACGATGTGGAGAATTGAAGTAAACAATAAAAGCAATATTCATCCACAATCATACAATTATGCATGAATGGTTGCAAAATATTATAGCAAGCCATTTCACATATAACGCTTACATATTTTTTGCATACAGTGAAGGTTACTATAATTATACTAGCAAGTATACATAAGAGAGAAGAGTATGCAACCGCATACCACATAAAGTGAGGCATGTTAAATTGCAATTTATAAAATGGCACAGCGAAACGACACATGTGGGCATAGTAACGCTATTAGTGTTCCAACGTAATACTATGCCTCCAGGAGCATCTATGACACGGCGCAACATTATGATTGGCAAAATATTATATTTGAGCAGTAAGCTTTTCTTCCACTAACAGTCATTCTAGATTGAACTGGCGGATTGAAGGGAACCTAACCCCAATCCTAACCCTAAAGTTGTTAGAGCTCGGTTAGTGCCAGGGCTTAAACATTCAGAGTTAAAGCATAGTCGACATTTGGAAAAAATAGCGACTCATGCTGGCACTCACTTCAGAAACTTCGGCCCAGCTCTATCAACTTTAGCATTAGTGTTACGGTTGGGTTGGGGTTGGGTTTCCATTCAAGTTGTTGATTCAATCTAGACCGCCGGAAAAACGGATTGTCCGTGTATTTATATCCGTGAAAAAAAACGCGAAGCTGCTCAGACCCTGAAGCAAGCTAAATCCAACCCATACTCCGTGCTTGGCTACTGTGATGACATCACAATGTTGTCCTCCTCACCTGATGCCCACCAAGCTGCCTTCTCTGATGTTGATCGCAAGTGCACAGATCTAGGTCTGCAAGTCCGCCCTGATAAGCGTGTGTCATACATATTTGATGGCAAGAAGACCACCAACCGCACCACCTTCAACCTCCAACGAGGAACAACTCACAACATCACCTCTGCCCCAACAAAATGTTTAAGCCAAACCATTGAAGCAAATGCCCAGACCACCACGTCTCTCTCTGCCAAGAAGATCACTGAGAAAGTGTACAGAGACCTTGACGAAATAGACAAGAGACCTACTCAAGGAGAATACAAAGTATGGATCTACGTACAAATCCTACCTGGTCCCCTCCCTCACCTTCAACCTTACAGATGAATGAATACCAAAGTCAGCCATCAGTAAACTCCAAACCTGAGCCACCTCCCTCATCAAGCGTTGGTTAAACGTCCCACACTGTGCAACGCTGGCGTCACTCTTCCACCCTGAGATAACAAATCTACCATACTTCCCCACACCCACGAAAAGGCCAAACTGAGGCTCCTCTCACAGGTCTATGTATCCCAGGATACTCGTATCCAAGACCCACAAAGCCTGATCCTCAACCCAGCATTTGGAGCGACAGAAGCTATCCCAACACGAAGTACAGACACCATGCTCACAAATGGCCGTCCCTCCAATGCTCAGTCAGCCCAGTCTGTCTTGAACACCTCAATACCGCTCTAGCCAGTCGCCACTGTGATGAATGGAACTCACACCTGGAGTCATTGTCTGTCCAAACGAAGCTCATGGATGTGGTCCAGTTAGAGCAGCAGACCCATGTGTGGTCCCGGATAATGTTTAGCCTCCCCGCTGGTCAAGTGTCTTTCCTGATTCTTTCCTGACTATTTTAACAGATATTGAGACAATTGTAATCGAGTAACGCATGATGATGAACATGGACATGCAACTGATTATAAACTCACTTGCTGTGCTAATCACTGGTAATCTTAACCCAAACCCGACTGCTGCACTAGAGCAGGGCTGAGCAGCCTGGGGGTGGTCACTCCTTCCTATTGACAGGGAACCAGTCATCCCAAACAAAAGATGAAAGAACCACAGGCAGCTGCTTTACCCCCATGTACTAATGGATGTGTTGGGATAACTGGATCCCTACCTATCCAACACTAGTGCGTGCAAGCTCTTGTGGTTCAACAAAGGGAGGCTACAGTCTACATATACTGGCGCCAGGTTGTAGGGAAGTTAATTGGACTGTATCAGACGTTGAGGCAATACTTGCTGTCAATAAGGGTGAAATGGTTGTCTGTGGCTCTTCCATGTTTTGTTTGGAATGACTGGGCAGGAATTTACTGGTTCCCGGAAGGAGGAAGGAAGGAGCACCATCCCCCAGACTGCTTGGCACTGTTCTAGTGCAGCAGTCGAAGTAAGATTATCTGCGATTAGCTCAGCAAGTATCTCCTTGAGTGAATCGGGGGTGGTGTACTTCCTTCTGCAGGTCATCGTTGGTGCTGGTGACACACTGGGCCCTGTCATACAGGCACCTGACAAGACCTCTCTTGATGTGGGGCGGATGGTGGGACCAGAAGTCCAGGTACTGGTCCGGGTTAGTGGGCATTCTGTAGACCGTGATCTCCAGGCTGCTATCACCCTTCCTCCAGAGAATTGTGTCCAGAAACAGGAATGTTCTGTCCTTCTTGACTTCCATGGTTAACTTGATGAAAGGCTGCACTCTGTTGAGGTGGTCTAGGAGCGCAAAACGTCGGTACAGTTTTTAGCCCATTTCTAGCTTGTACAGAAATATCCTTTACCATTCAAGTATCTCCTCACTGTGTGATACAGTTCAACTCTCACAGTTTTCTCTGTGCACCCTTCAGTGAATTAGATCTACTACTGCTTGATGCAGGCCCTAAATTGGGTCAAAATGTTCAGTTATTTGTGACAATCGACATCTGTTGCCTGATTCTCGACTAGTGCAGTTTCTCATTCCCAATCATTCACTTCAGACAGACCAATTTGTCAATCATCAATCTATCTTGTATGAATGAACAGACAGACCATAAGGTAAAATTAATGACTACCATTCATCCCTCACAACCATAACAGCTGATATGATTTACTTAAAGTGATTATATTGTTCGACATACTGATTTCAATATCAAATGGGCAAAGAAACGGAAAATACAACATTAGATGCAACTGTAAATGCAGGTGCAATGCAGTGAGTGCAATGATGAGGCACATTTTTGACAGGCACTGAGACAACTGTAATATCACAGAATGTCACAGGATGACACAATTGGACATGCAGACAAGTAAACTCACTGTCAAAGGTTGTCTTCGTGTGCACTTCACTCCACTCTCCCTCTCCAGCCTCAAACACAGCTCTCACTCTAACATTGTATTCAGTACCAGGAAGAAGGTCAGGCAGAAGGGTAGAAGTTGAATAAGGTTGAGCGCTCACTCTATGGCCCCAGGACAACGTCCCATTACGTCTGTGATCAACTTGATACTCTGTGAGATTTGTGACATTTTGGAGTGCAGTCCACGTCACCCTCAGAGTTATTTTCCCCTTATTCACGGCCTTGGATACAGAAACACCAGTGACTTTGGGAGGAACTTGTAAAAGATGTGGAAAATTGAAGTAAACAATAAAAGCAATATTCATGCTCAATCATACAATTATGCATGCGCATATCTTATTACATGAATGGTTGCAAATTATTATATCAAGCCATTTCATATATAATGCTTACATATTTTCGTGCATACAGTGAAGGTTACTATAATATGTAGTTTAACAAAGTTGAACGTAGTTAATGGCAGGCATTCGAAATGCCCGCACATGGGAACGTCATGGTAGCAGGAACTGCGCATGCGTGGTGCTCTAGCACGTGTTGACTGTCGCATGCAGGACCCGTTGGAGGCAACTGAGCACCACGGTCCGGCTCGTAAATTTTTTCTTTTTTTAGGATCTCTCCACCTTCACTAGGGAGGTGTGATTGGGTGTGTGGGCTGTGTCCCAGGTCGTTTGTGACCTCAGCGAAGAAGGTCAAAGGTCAAAGGTCAGGGCAGTGTCCCATGCTTAGGGATACCCCTGGTAGACGACCAGGCTTGACTATGCTGCGACTGGGGCATGGCCTGCATGCCCTAATTCCAAGACTGGCCATTAGGGCCCCAATTAGGAATTAGGCTGCATGCTCTGTGCATACACATAACACATTGTATGTGAGGCTGGCTGTATATATAGCCATATAGACAGCCAGCATCGTGTACCATGAATGGAGAATGCATAAGCCATTAATATCCTAGCAAGTGTACATAAGATATAAGAGTATGCAACCACATATACAAAGTGGAGCGTGTTAAACTACAATTTTCTAAAATGGCGCAGCAAAACGACACATGTGGGCATATAACGCTATTAGTATTCCGATGTAATACTATGCCTCTGGGAGCCTCTTTGACTCGGCGCAACATTATGATTGGCAAAACTTTATACATGAGCAGTAAGCGTTTCTTCCACTAACCGGCGTTCTAGATTGAACTGACAGATTGAAGGGAAACCTAATCCTAACCCTAACCCTAACCCTAACCTAAACGTTGTAAGAGCTCGGTTAGAACCGGGCTTAATCGTTCACAGTTAGAGCATAGTCGACATTTTGAAAAAATGGCCACTCGCGCTGGCGCTCACTTCGGAAACGATACTTCGGCCCAGCTCTAAAAACTTTAGTGTTAGTGTTAGGGTTAGGGTAGGGGTTGGGTTGGGGTTAGGGTTAGGTTTCCATTCAAGTTGTTGATTCAATCTAGAACGCCGGAAAAACGGCTTGTCCGTGTATTATACACGATTTCACACGGCTATTCGCTCAACTGCTGTTTATTATTGTTACGTATGCTGAGTACAAGGCTAAAGGACGGCCATTCTACGGAGCGATTTAGCCACAGCACGATTACGAAGTTATCCACGTGCGATAAAAGTATAATCTGCTATTAGTCCCAGATGACATTGATGCTCTGTCCTTCTTTAGTTAGGCATTCCGCTGACTCTATGGTCATGCCCTCTACAACGCACGAAGTACTGGTCCTACGATAAGTCAGCAGTGCCGTAGTAGATTATGACTAGCTATACAAAGAAACAGAGGCACGTATATTGGTGACCTACCTATGGTGACCTACTTATCTGAAGAGCCTATGACATACACCTTACCAGCTTGCGACATATACTTTACCTCCGTCCGTTATAGCCAGGTGGACCGCCAAAATAAGCAGGAGGCTGCTGAGAATAGCCGTCCTAGGGATCATCGGCATTTCTGTCCTGATCTACGCCGGACATTCACGTGTGGCCTGTCGTGAAAAATTTGAACCCCATAAAATGGTTTCCTGGAACAAAAAGATACCTGGATTTCAGGAAAACATTGAAATATTGGACTGCCTGTAAATTATAAGGACCCTCATGATCAGTTAATGTAGATAATTACTATGGTGGAACAAGCAGTGGAGGGAAGTGTATGTACGCGCATAGACAACGTAAGATTAGAGAAATAGTTCAGTGTGTGCAGTAGTACAGCACACACACATGCACAACACACACACATGCACAACACACACACATGTACAACACACATACATACATACACACACACACACACACACACACACACACACACACACACACACACACACACACACACACACACACACACAGACACACACAGACACACACACACACTGTAAGAATGACAGGAGGATTCGAAGTTGGGCACCTTCTTCATAATTATTATATATATATAATAGCTGCTGTAATCTTGCTTGGGGCACTTATGCATGTTACAAAATAGAGGGGCCGGCCAGCCACAGATAACCATGTACGTAGTCTCAATACTGATCTTTGACTGTACAGCAGCCAAAATGGTCAGTGGGTATATATATATATATATATATGGTACTCAACTATATATACACAACGTCTTGTATAATACACTGGTCTTGAAACAATTGGTGCTTCATTAGCAATGAACAAGTTATATATTGTTGTCTGCTTTGGTTTATAGAAAAATTCCTGTATGAGTGCTTTACAGATTAATTATACATGAGTGATACAGTACGCGTATATACGTACCTACATGAGGATCGTCCCTCACACAAACACATCATGCACATAATATGGTGTATACATGGTTCATCAGTGCATGTGCAGTTTATAAGACTGTCTGCAAGTGGAATGATTCACATGGAAACTCTATATAACATGTGAAGGACGATCAACATCCATGCAAAAGATCGATCAACAAACATAACATAGTATAGCATAATAAGAATCATTGTACTTATGCTATCTTTTAATCAATTGACAGAATATGTATCAACAACCAATGATCAACCATGCATGATTATGCAGTTAATGACAAGTGTAATGCAGTTGATGAGATGAGTGTCAAAGGTAGTGCGGACTGTGCACTATAACTGACTGCACAAAGCTATACTATAAAGAAAGTTTCACACAACACAACTACAAAAGTATTATTGAGTCATTGTGTAGTTCACTACGGTGAAAACTAAAAGTGTATACAGGACAGGATTTCAACTACATGTACTTGTTTTGCAGCTCTTGGTAGAGATGCTTCCCTTCCTCCAGAGGTGCTCCCAAGACAGAGGCTTTGAAAGACATTGCTTTGTCTTGTTGACTCCAGCTCAGCAGTGCTTCAGAGTCTGTGGACAGCTCCCTAGCGAGGTCTTCAAATGTCGGGCGTGAGAGGTGTTCAGGGTTCCTGGAGATCTAGAGAAAGGGGGATTGGTTGTAGACTTGTCCCAACAGGCGTGTAGATACAAAGTGTGTAATGAGTTGAAAGGACATGCATGTGGAGATGCACAGGCTAGCTTGCTAGAAGGAGATCTGGTGCATTTTAGCATCAGCAGTAGCAAGGAGCAATTCGTTTGGCTTCTGTACTGAATAACCAGACAGCAGGTAGTGTTAGCTGTACGAATTACAGTTAGCGCATGTACTAAAATATTCGAACGATGTTCAGCTTCAACACTTGACACCTAAACGAAGTCGCTGCATGAAAGCTTCGTTTTCCTTACCCCATATATGTACCCTCCAGTCACACTTTCAAGTTTCAGCAGCAGGTTCTGTAAAGCTAGCCACTGTTGTACTCACCAACAGTCCGCCATCAACTTGTAGATGTTTCTAGGACAGCCAGGAGGGGGAGGTTGGCAGTATCCTGTCTCCATAGCTCTTAGGACCTGCATTAGGAGAGAAGGGATTGTTCTGTGAACAAGGATGTGTGAGATGTTCTATGTAGACAATGTGGCTTCCACACACCCAGTTATTTGATTTGTCACCCCAAGCCATGTCTGAACAAGGACTGCCTAGTAAACAAATCATGTCAATAAGGGCTTCCAAATGGAGACTCGGAGACTGATGATAGAACCCATAGGCAGCACAGTCTGAAGGTGTGACCTTAGGAAGAGGCTGAGAACATATTGTATGTATGTATGTGTATTGTATTAGTGATCTAAAGTGACTGTATTCCAAATAATGCACCCTGGCGTCTCCATTGAATTGTAGCAGTGACATTTCGCTTCAAGACAAAGAGCCATGGTCTGTTTCAACAGCTTCATCCCACAGGCACTTGAGAAATATTGTGTTTCATTGTTCTGATGTGTGATGATTCACAAAAATAGCAAGAATTGCATCCACAAAATTTGCCAGCAAACTGAGTTGCAAGGCGCAGAACGATACACAGTACAAACATAAACAGTACGTATGCTTTCAGTGCTAGCAGTGAAGAATTTCATTGCAAAAACTAAACTCCATTTCATGGGAGAAAATTCAGCAGCCACCTTGACTACAAGAGACATACTATAGCTGCATAGCATGCTCTGCTTTGAGCCAGCTCCAACACCCTACCTACAGTCTGGTCTACAGTTGCGGTTAAGACTGGCTTACTACTGCCCTGTGAGGCTTCTTGCACTTGTGTGTATGCTCTAGTAATAGAATTATGTCTGAAGAAAGCCCTAACAATGATGCTACAACCTCCTTCACGGGTAGTGTATAAACTGACATGTAGGAATTCTTCATGACTGATGTACACAGACACGTACGTAGGTACAACAAGTTCAAACAATTTGCTCATATAGACTTACTTATAGAGCACACGAGAACATACATACATTGGCACATGGGCATATGGACACAGAAATGGAGAGTGACATGGTGACTTCAAAGATCATGACTACGAACACACAAACAAAGTAGACCAAGATGGATGCATGTGATCACAGACGCTATAGCATGTGCACGTACCCGCGAGCCTGAGGTGGTAACTCCTATCTTTCTGTGCAACTTAGTGAGTATTCGCAAGCTAGTGTTTAACTTGCTGCTATCTTCACAGATTGAAAGGAAAGTCTAAAATGTCTATGTTGGCCATAACTGCATTGCCTTTTGAATTAGTCATTTAGCTGCAAGTCTGCATGTGTACTGCCTCTTTCCACAAATGTTTCCACACTGTAGGAGGGCACACATTTCCATACACAATAAGATACAGCATGTGTTGTTAAGTGGCCACAGAGAAAGAGCATCTATCTACAGTCTCAGATCAAAATGTCATAGAAATCTTCCCGAGAGGAAAAAAATCTGTTCTAGTGTACTCCAATTGTGTTGCATTTCCTGCAATATTTGCTACATTGGCACAAATAAAGAACTTTAACTTATCATCTGCCACATGTTGCTGCATAGTTAGAAGGGGGAAACTCACATGCCTCTACCTTTCGTGCCTCTGTCCTGGACTTGCATATCTACATAAGTACAGCCATACAGCCTATCTTCTGACAGAAGGTCAGCAACTGATCTGGCAACATTTTACATCCTGGAGATGATCTAATGGGACAAAGTGAGAAGGACTTGTGACAATGACTACAGCTTGTATGGTTTGCCAGCTAAAGGTGCACTACGTCTTGCGCTCTACCTGCAATTCATCAGGTGATTGAGGAGGTCTCCCCTTGAGAGGTATTCCATGATCAGCATAACCTGTGTGTAATGGTTTGGAGAATACATAAAGTGCTACTCTATTACACTGGAGCATAGGTAGCATTACATAGAACACGAACGCAAAGTGACATAAGCTGATGTACATACGTATGTTTGCATGAGCACTTATTGTATCCACTGACACCCATCCCTTGCAGCCTTGGTCTTCTCCAGGACCCATGGGCACAATCAAACATAAACATATGCAATGGAACAAATGTATGTAGTTTATGGTTGATTGAAGCAAGGTTTGTAACATCGCACAGCCTTGAACGCGCATGCAAGAACATTGTTATATGGCCAAACATAGGGAGGTGGAAAAATAACACATTCATGAATCCAAAGGGAGTGGCACGAGAAATGGCATATGCTGATGTACAGAGGTTCGCATGAGCACTTACTGTATCCACTGACACCCGATCCTTGCAGCCTTGGTCTCCTCCGATGGCCTATGGAGGCAATCAAACGTAAGCATATGCAATGCAACAAATGTAAGCAAGCAAGAAACCATATGAGTGGAAATTAAGTGATAAATGGCCAGTCCTTGCTCGTGACTGCACACATACTTAGATGCACATACAGATGAATGCACGCATGTACACATTCATCAAGGCCAACAAAGCAACTACACACTACATCTGATCTACCCTTGCAGCAGACAACAGCCACCTTGACAAGACCTCCACACCCTCGTGTCACGCACACAGCTGGTGCACACTGCTACTACAGCTTGGCCTACAAGTACATGGTACATCAACAACCTTTTAGGTGCCCACACACCAGTTGGTACAAACCTAGCATGGAAGAAGGCTTATACTACACTACATAACATCACAAGCTTTATTGAGCCTTCAGATGGTGAAGTAAGACAAGTTGGTTATTTTACAAAGACCTCAAATAGCATTTCACTAGCATGCCCTTCAATACTAGGAGGTTACCTAATAACCTAAGTAAGTGACCTAATTGACGGCGCTGGAGAGTACGCTGAAGACGGCCACCATGTAGAGGAAGTAGCCACTGCCATAGTGCCTCTCGAGAGAGAGAGATGCCTTTCCAAAGGAAGGAGGCCATGTTGTAGTAGATGTGCCAGTCGTCCAGGTGGAAGAAAGGGGAGAGGAGGAGTCTACTCCAATGCTTGCTGTCGGTAAGGCGCCATTCCCGCCAGAAAGTGCATTCATCAGCTGAAATGCTAACAAAAGTAGAGGAAAGCCTCCGCCAGCCCTTCGAGAGCGAAACATCCTTTGTTAAGTAGGGAGAACCCCGTCGATCACGTGACATGCATGTAAGCTTAACCTATTTATACCATATATACACAACACACATATGACGTGACATATATGTACCACACACATATGCAGCACACACACTAAACACCATGCCAACAGTATTCATTACAGATCCGTGCAGACATCGTCCCTCGTATGTATTTGAACTGCAGGTTTCTATATACATGTGTAGAGTCCCTTCCCTCCCTGCATGCAACAAGCTAAAGATACTAGCTAGCTGTATAGTCTACTCCAATGCTTGTATAAAACGCACCCCGCGCTGATGCACACTTGGTCCACTTCGGGCCAGTGCCACCTACAGCGGCCGCGGGCTGCCAACCCTGTTAGTGCTCTAATCCCTATACTGTCTAGGAACGACTGAGATGAGGCAATTTTCCCATGCATGTCGCCCGGCAAGATGCCCGAGATTTGCATTCGTTATGTTCAGCCTGAGGTCCACAGTGAGACTACCACCTTATCAACCAATGATCAGGCATGCCCAAATAATTATGCAGTTGATGACATGCTTCAATGGTAATTCACACTGTGCAATGCAGACTGTGCTATCAAACTGAATTGCACAAAGCTATACTATACTGAATGTTCAACACAACACAACCATACAAACCTAATACATATTTTGTCATTGCGTAGTTAGCCATAGTATGAGCACTTTTAGAACAACACATCACAGGGAAGGATTTCAACTACTAATACTTGTTCTGTAGGTCTGGGTAGAGATGCCTCCCTTCCTCCAGAGGTGCTCCCAAGACAGCAGCTTTGGCAGAGGTTTCTCTGTCCTGTTGATTCCAGCTCAGCAGTACTACAGGGTCTCTGGCCAGATCCATAGTGATGTCTTCAAATGTCGGACGTGCATGGTGTTCTGGGTTCCTGGAGATTTAATTTAGGTAGGGCGAGGAAAATGATTGGCTGTAGACTTGTCCCAACAAGTGCGTAGACACAAAGTGTGTATAATGAGGTGAAACGCCATTGTGGGAGATGTGCATGCTTGGGAGAGGGAGGTGTGGTGTGGTATTATGTGAGCACAGACACTTTTAGAAAACAAAATCTACTGTTTGCTGTGCGAGGTTCATTGTTTTTACCCCATTTATGTACCCTCTAGTCACATTTGCAAGTTTAATCAGCAGATTCTGTGAAGCTAGCCACTGTATGCGTGTACTTTGTGAGCTGGTACTTAACTCTAAGGAAAGAACACAGCTCAAGAGAAAGGCGACATGGGGAAAAGGACTGACAACCAAGCCCCGAACCGGTGACCTACGCTGAAAGGTAGTCGAAGAGGCAGTTACACCATCCACCTCAGGCTTGCAGGTTGACTACCATTCAGCATACAAGTGCCAGCCTCGAGGTCATGGGTCTTTAGCAGTCGTGGATTCGGCACACCCGTGACTGGCACACAAGCGGCGATGTGGGACGAGGGAGCGTGGCCAACTCTGTAGCTTGTGTGGCTGAAACTCCACATTATAGCGTAGGTCACGGGTTCGGGGCTCGGTTGTCAGTCCTTTTTTCCATGTCGCCTTTCTCCTGAGCTGTGTTGTTTCCTCAGAGTTTAAACAATCTAGCCACTGTTGTACTCACCAACAGTCCACCATCAACTTGTAGATGTTTCTAGGACAGCCAGGAGGGGGAGGGTGGCAGTACCCCATCTCAAACGCTCTTAGGACCTGCATTATGGGAAGAAGAGATTGTTCTGTGGTTGAACATGCAGGTGGGTGTCATCCGTTGCATACTACGTATGTCAACAATGTGGCTTCCACACAGCTAATGATGAGAATATTCTACTTGTGATTAGTCTTATATACCAAGGCATGCCTTGATAAAGAATGCCTTGCAAACAAACTGTGTCAATAAGGGCTTCCTAAAATGAGATCCATCACTGAGGATAGAATCTCTATATAAACATATACCATGGTGATTGTGCAACCATAGGAACTTAAGTATTGCGAAGTAGTCGCATATATCCGATATACTTTTTGGGCAAAAATGGCGTCATTTCGCGAAGCATTTTTAGGCAAAAGGTTTGTCTGTTGCGCACTCACCATAGTATATAGTATATATAATACGGTAGGTCAGTCCATAGCCTCTATATACGACCTTGGCGGCATATGTCACCTCGGGTCGTATATATCGGCTATAGACCTCCCTACCGTACTATATATATAACATATATAATTATATAAAGAGCTTGAACTGTGTACACCCTTGGGAAACTGTGTATACCCTTAGGAAAGACTGAGAAACATGGTGTCATGTTATATAGATAGAGGGGAACTGTCCCACATGTGATCACATACGTATGCATAATTGCTTCAATCCCGTATGTTGCTTTGTTAAGGTTTCTCACCGAATTTATATCAAACTCCTCAAACGGCTTGCATCCCAGTGACCATATCTCGTACATCACCATCCCATAGCTCCATACATCACTCTTTGTGCTGTACTTCTTGTACAAAACAGACTCGGGAGCTGTCCACTTGACAGGAATCATACCTCCTTTGGATTTGTAGTAGTGGTCTTCATCCAAGTCATGGGACATGCCAAAGTCGGCAATCTATGAACAATACACAATGTTTGGATCATCAATATTCATTGTATGTACATTATGAAAGATGCACTTTCTAGATCGTATTGTCAACATTATGGTTAAATGCAGTTTATGGGTGTGGCTGGCCTCCATGGACTAAGCATGCATCTACGTGCATTCTTGTGTACATAAGAACTGATTTTGAATTTGACATGCAGCTGCCAGTCTGCATGTGCAGTGTCTCTCCACTATAATGTTTTCATACTGCAGGAGTTCCTTGCAATGCAGAGGGTAGTCTCTCTTGCCAGACTTCTACACAACCTTGGAGTGTAGAAACAGTCTGGTCACATGAGCCAGGGTGACCATTGCACAAGAGCGTGAAACAATTCAATAGCGGCTTCAATCGTGTGTTATATGGTATATTAATTAACTGGCACCATGTATGCCTATTGACATCTGCATGCAGAGGTTCAGGACTGAGCATCACTAGGTGTGGTAACTTGTTACATACATATTCATTACTTCTGCATTTCCTCTGATGTGGCTAGCAATTTGTCCTTTGTCAGCCCAGCGAGGGGGCTAGGAGAAACAGTGATAGATCGCTTTCCCTAGCCACTAAAGATACCTATACTAGGCACGAGCAGTTGACAGTAACTCTGCAGCTTTCCACCAATGAACGGGAGGCATGCCATCAAGACTCTGTAGAACTCGAATCATCTGTATTAGGCTAGACAATCAAAAATGCACCCTGCACCTTAGTAGTAGCTGCATACAGAGGTTACACACGAAATTGTACTACAAATTATTGCATGCTATGCTTATGTGGTAATAGATAAAGAGCATCCACTGTATAGTAGGAAAAATTCAGGAGGTTTATAGCTTGTGATTTTGTAAAACTTTTACTTTGTGAAACGCTCTCCCCTAAATGTGGCAAGGCTGCTTTTGAACATAATCTCAAACTTCAAAATCTTTGATTACGAACGAAATCGTGAAATTTTCTGTCGCAACATTTTTGTACTTCTGTACATTTTTACTTTCTTTTGCATGTCTATATTACGACCCGATTCCCAACCTCTGACTCGTTTCGAAATGGGTCACGGCCTACGATCTGGAATCGTTGCGGGCAAGCGCATGGCCGACAAGAAATTACGAGGAATTCGGGGACAGAATAAAAGCTGCCATCAAAGACCCATCTTCTGCAGACAAGAACTTGCGTTACTACATAAAGAAGAACAATTTTCAGTTGTTGAACCTCGCAAGTCTTGGTGTAACTTGATTTAAAACTGGGTTGACCTGGTGTAAAACCGGGCTGATCTGATTCAAAATTGCGTCGACCCGATATAAAACTGTGCTGAGATGTCATGCAAGTATTGATCATTTAAGTCAAGACGCGTTGCACACAAGTATCTAGCTAGCTACGTAGCTATTTTTCATTTGGTTCCACTCACACTGCTCACTGCGGATACTTGTCACTAAGATAAATTCATCAAATTGTTCGATCAATTCTTCTCTTAAGGAGGTCATTTCATGTACTGGTGGCGTTTTTCTCAGCCCGTTTTAGAGCAGCCAAGTTTCTCTGACCCATTCAAAGTGGGCCATTTCAGGTACCTCTGACCTGTTTCATGGCGAGTCGACTGGCTTTAAAACGTGTTGACCAGCTTTAAAGCGGGCGGCCGGTTTCGAAAGAATTTGGGATCAGGTCGACCGGCTTTAAAATGTGTTGACCGGCTTTAAAGCGGGCGACTGGTTTCGAAACGGGCCAAGTTGCGAATTGGGTTGTAACACCTACATATGCATGTCCCACTCTTGAACAAGATGGTCTTCAGATTTTGCACGTAAATTCTAAATGTTCAGATCTCTTTCATCGGAATTCTTAACTTCAATCTACATACATAGCAAGTTTCAGTGGTTGAATTATACAAAACAAAACTAATATATACTGCACGAAATGTGACAAATGATTAGAGGAGATTTGTACACGGTACTCACCTTGGCTATGTACTGCTCACTCAGCAGTATGTTCCTTGCAGCAAGGTCTCTGTGGATGAAACCCTTCTTGGAGAGGTAGTCCATAGCATCAGCTATCTCCTGGCAGAACCTCAGCAGCGTAAGTGACAATGTTTTATGTGCTGTAGGCGATCTAATGGGACAAGGTGAGAAGGATCACCATTAACTTGCACACTGATTACAGGTTCCATACATGTGTGGTATGCCAACTAGTAGTGTAGTTGTACTCTACATACCTGTAATTCATCAGGTGATTGTGAAGATCTCCTTCCGAGAGGTATTCCATAATCAGCATCACCTACACATAATTGTTTGGGAATTACATGAAGTGCTACTTTAGTAATGCAAACATTTGTATTACCTTGCCGGGTTTGTCAATGACTCCATACAACCTGACCACATTTGGGTGGCTGAACTGCCCCATAATGGCCGCCTCTTTGAGCAGTTTGTACTTGTTGTCTTTCTCCTGGCTGTGGAGGGACTTGACAGCCACCTGGAGCGGGCCCTGTGGTGAGCTGGCCCACACTCCTTTGTGAACCGTCCCAAATTCTCCTTCGCCCAGAGACTCCTGGAGGGTGATGGATGCTGGGTCCAACTCAACAGAGTCCTTAGCCTTCATATTCATCTGAGCCTTGATTCCGTGGAGGCTGGTGGCCGGCTCCCAGTACAAGCCTTCTTCCAGGTCATAATGGCTTTCAAGAGCTTGAAATTGCTACAAATAGCAACGTTTCATAACATGAGTACAGGTAAGAGTCAATTCTTAACAGTAGTAATTAATTAGCATGTATAGACTATCATAAGAGATTAAGTTTTAAAGAACACTGTCGGAATTCAAATTTTACCATTATGTGGATTGTTGGGTTTCTTAAATCAATACAGATATAATCAAAATTGCACATATACACATACGTATCTGCACTAATTACATGGACAGATGATGCACTACCAAATGAGAGTTTAGTAACATAGTGCGTGCTGCAGTGTGGTATGTGGATCTCTGCCTTCGCACTGCTACACTGCTGGTGGTGATTTGCCTCTTATCACTTTAGCCTTCCTACTTGGGTCACCTAGACCACGACTACACAACCACTATAGCCGAGGCAATCCTGATGCATAGAGAAGATTGATTCTCATATGGTGGTAGCTTTTCCTCGTCCGCATCCATTATTTTCATCGATGGTGACAATCAATGCAAACAGAACCAATTATGTTCCCTTATGTTCTCTGTACTGATATGCTGATGACATTCATAAGTTAAATTATTCACAGATGGATTCCGAAACTCAAAGGTTCACAGTACTAATATAATATCAAATGTGTAAAATTGCAAACATACTTGCAAGGTGGTGCTGGTGTAGTCGTATTCAGGATCGCTCCTCTGTGCTTCTGGGAGGCTGTCAATTGAGGTTCTTTGAGTAGTCTGTTCATAAGTGGTCAAGAATACATGTTACCTTACTGCAAAAGAGATATCATTAGCAATTGTTCGTGGCAAAGCTCTAGCCTTTGTATAGTGTATCATAGAGTCATAGAGTCTGTGAGTTAGTTGCAATTGACTCTGCACACACAGCAGTTCTTACATGAAAATATGATGTGGCTTCAATGCTACATACAGGTACGTATATAAGAAGGTACACAGTACAAACTGACCATTTCAAACCTTTCTGGTGTATCATAGTAGTCCAAACCAGTTGGAACTACATTGCTGACACAGACTTGTGCACAGGCATCATCATCTAGAGTGGAAGACCAAAAGTGCTTGTATGGGTGCAATGTGGCTGATGATATACCATAGTCGTATTTATTTTCACGTGAGACAAATTTTTGCTATTTTCATGATTTGTTTCGAATCCGCGAAAATTTGTACACGCAAAATACTTGTCACACGTGTACTCCATATTGGCGGGCTCCGGACGTTTTCCTTGCTGCTATTGGACTATGGCAACACTGTGTTACTTCAAGCCGGTCAACGGTCACCTTCCTGACCCTGCCGGCCCGCTTTCTGCCGATATCCCACCACCTGAGTTTTGGCAAGTGAACCATGATGTCTTGTCGGTTGAGAAACAATGCCAACGAGAAGACGCGGGCTCGGGGATCGTACGGTCGACTAACAGATAAACAGTGAGTAATGGATAAACTCGGATACAAGCAAGCAAACATAATCTTACATATACATACATAATTCCACTTTACCTATTATTTCTTCCTTTGTTCTTTCCTGTCTTCTCATCAAGCACACTACCAATGGCACTGCACCGAGGATTAGCAGCACCAATAGAACAACACCTACTGCAATAATAGCAACCACTATTGCAGCGAGAGGAGGAGCTGCCGGGACTGGTGATGGTGCTGTGGTGGTCTCGTTAGGTTGCGTACAGTTTCCAAAACTCTTACACATTTCGTCTACTGCTGCAAAAACAGATGATGACAACCATAACGTACCAGTAACTCCCAACAAATTAGAGATGGTATTAATATTTGTAGCCTAACTATATACCCATATTTTTGTATGGCTATTTATACCTTTCTATGAAAACCTATACTATAGCAATACAGTTTCAATAGTAGTAATGTTAAAAACAGAGAAATAATGCAGCAAAATTGCTTTAATTTGTAAATTCGCTTTATATCAGCAATACTCCATAAACACTCACAGACAACAGTCACTGTTGTCTGCACTGTACTCCAATCTCCAGCAATTTCAGACATTGCTCTCACTCTAACAATGTACTCCACCCCAGCATCCAGTCCAGTCAGAATAGTGGAGTTTGCAGGAGGTGAGACTGAAAGTCGAGTTGAATTAATCCATGACTCCGTATCACTTGTTCTGTAATCCACCTCATACTTAGTGATGGGCGATTCACTTTGGGGAGTAGTCCAGGAGACAGTCAGAGTAAAATTTCCGTCTGCCAAGGACTTGGTCACAGACACACCAGTGACTCTGGAGGGACCTGTCAGAGAGATGTTAGAATGAAGCATTCCATTACATCTACTACATACAAACATGCAAGGAAAGCACATAACTACACCTTGCATCAGAGAATCAAGCACCAGCTGTGTACTGTGTACATATATAAACATAGCTGTAGTTTTATGGTGACAGCAAGGGTCCTGATATAACGTTGACTGGTGTTCCCAAATAGCAGAAGAGAATACCAGCCAAAATTAAGCCAGTGTGTGAGAATTGGAGTGTGTTGAGCTACACAGTCTGTAAAGAAATTTATCTAACTGCTAATGTGTGTAAGCAGGTTCGAGGTCCTCGTCGATTATCGCAACGTCAGATGCACCAGTCAATGAATCAACAGAACCCCCCGGTTCCAGCAGTACAATCCATTATATGGGGTGTCTCAACAAAGAGTGTCCGGTTACAAAACAGCGGCGTGCGTGATATACTTCCTATGACGTAATGGCTATACGGGAAATAATAAGATAACTAACTTCCTAATGAACTGACATAAAGATATAAAACATGGATAACTACAATAACGCAAGTGAATACAGCCAAGTAGTGGTAGTGATCATGAGATATGCAAGTACTAACATACGCTAACAGTTTCACTGTCACAGCAGCACTGTTACACTGCCCCCCTCATTGAGAAACCGTCCCCGGTTTAGTGGCTCACAAAATTGCCATAACGGTCTGGAACATGACGGGCTCGACAGGGATAACGAGGGGGGACCTGGCGTCCCATGTTCTGATCACCTCGATTGGCACCTCTGGAGTCAGGGAGATATTGCTGGGAGCCGGCAGCACCATCTGTAGTCTCAGACTGACCAATGTCTAAGGTGGTACCTGGTGGAGGCAGTGGGGGGTGTACGGTATCCTCTGGAGGCTGGATACTAGGTACAGTACCACCTTGTCCCGCAATGGTCGAAGGATGACAAGGTTTCAAGCGGTCGAAGTGCACCACCAAACGCTTCCTTGGATGCTGTGTGTGTTGGATCCTGTAATTGACATCAGACAATCGCTTGATCACTCGATAGGGGCCAGTCCAAGGGTGGTGTAACTTCTTTGAGGAGCCTCTGGGCAGAGCAGACAGATGAAGCCACACCTGGGTACCAACTTCATGGGGAAGTCCATGTACCTGCTTGTCATAGTATTGCTTCTGGCGCTGTTGCTTCATTCCGGTACATTCGCGGACACGAGAATAAGCCTCCTCTAGGGAATATGTCAGCTGTGCAGCATACTCGGCCGGTTCCTTATCCTCTGGGGCCGGATGGTACATAAGATCCACCGGCAGGACCGCCTGTCTCCCAAACATCAAGTAGAAGGGAGTAAATGTGGTTGTAGAGTGCACACTGGTATTGTATGCAAAACATACCTTCTTCAAGTGGTCCTCCCATGACCATGGGTGGTCCTTGGCTGTCGTTGAGAGCATATGCAGGAGAGTGCGGTTGAACCGCTCGACCTGTCCATCACTTTGGGGGTGGTAAGGGCTAGTACGTGACTTCTTGATTTCAAGCCTCTCGCAGATCCCCTCCATCAGCTTGGATTCAAATTGTCTACCTTGATCCGAGTGTAGCTGTCGTGGAGGCCCAAAACGGCAAAAGAACTCATCAACCAGTACCCTGGCTACAGTGGAGGCTTCTTGGTTCGGAATGGCGTATGCTTCCACCCACTTGGTAAAGTAGTCACTCACTACAAGGATGTACTGGTTCCCTATCTCACTCTCTGGGAAAGGACCTACAATGTCCATTGCCACCAGCTGCATAGGGTGTCCAGCTTGGACACTCTGAAGAGGTGCACGGTACCGGGGTGCTGGAGTCTTGCGAGTGTTGCAAGTGGGGCAGGTCTGGCAGAACAACTCCACGTCATTCCAATGGCCAGGCCAATAATAGCGTTCCCTGAGCTTACCAATTGTCTTCTCGATGCCAAGGTGGCCCCCAGTGTCTACGCTGTGGAGCTGACGAATGATCTCAGTTCTTTGAGCACGGGGGACGACATACTGCAAGGCAGGTCCCTGGGATGCACCACTAGTGTCCATGTACTGTCGATAGAGAAGCCCATCTCGAACCTCCAGTTGGTCCCACAGCTGAAACAGTCTTTGGGCCTCGACAGAGTGGTGCTGCAAACTCCCCGCAACTGGTCGCTCCCCTGCATCCTTGGCCTGCAATACCAGTTTCAAAGTTGGATCGTTCCCCTGTTGCTGCTGCAATTCTGAAGCTGGGTGACCTGCAATTGGCTGTATCACTGCAACGGGTAGGCCCGCAGAGGACTCTCGACCGCACTGACGGCAGGGCACCCTGGACAGGGCGTCAGCGTTGGAGTGTGCCTTACCCGGTCTGTGGGTGATTGTGAAGTCATACTCCTGGAGCCTCTCCAACCACCTTGCCATCTGTCCTTCAGGTTCTCGGAAATTCCGCAACCAGGTCAAGGATCCATGGTCAGTCCGTAGTGCAAACTGACGCCCTAATAGGTAGGGACGGAAGTGCTGCAAGAACTCCACCACAGCCAATAGTTCCCGACGTGTCACACAGTACTGCCTCTCCGATTTACTCAGGGTGCGGCTTCCATAAGCAATGACATGTTCTTTGCCATCATCCCCCAACTGGGACAGCACTGCCCCAAGCCCTGTGGCACTGGCATCGGTGTCAAGGATAAATGATTTGGAGAAATCTGGGAATGCCAGGATAGGGGCAGAAACCAGAAGTTTCTTCAGCTTTTCAAAAGCATCCTTGCAGTCTGGGGTCCATTGGAATAACCTGCCCTTCTCCGTCAATCGGTGGAGGGGGCGGGCCACGGTGGCAAAATCCTGAATAAACCGACGATAGTAGTTGGCCAGCCCCATGAACTGCTGGACCTCACGAGTGGTGCTTGGGGTAGGCCAAGTGGCTATCTTGGTTGTCTTAGCTGGATCTGCGGCGATGCCCTTCTCCGACACAATGTGACCCAAGTAGTTCACTTGGGCCTGGCAAAGATGACACTTGGACGGTTTTAACTTCAAGCCTGACTGCTCCAGACGTCCCAGGACATGGCTTAGTGCAGCAAGGTGCTCTTCGAACGTCTTGCCCAGGATAATGATGTCATCGAGGTAGACTAGGCATCTGTCCCAGTGTAGTCCTGCAAGCACGGTGTCCATAAGTCGTTGGAAGGTGGCTGGAGCGTTGCACAGTCCAAAAGGCATGACATTGAACTGGTACAGCCCATCCGGGACACAAAACGCTGTCTTCTCCTTGTCGTCCTCGGCAATCTCCACCTGCCAGTACCCGCTGAGTAGGTCCAGGGTGCTGAACCAACGTGACCCAGCCAGGGTGTCCAATGTCTCGTCAATCCGAGGCAGGGGATAGGCGTCTTTCCTTGTCACAGCATTCAGCTTCCGATAGTCAATACAGAACCGAAGACTACCGTCCTTCTTGCGCACCAAGACAATCGGAGATGACCAGGGGCTGTTAGAAGGGGATACAATCTTCTTCTCCAGCATATCATGTAACGCCTTATGAACTTCCTCTCTCTGGCCTACTGGTATTCGCCGAGGAGCCTGGCGAACGGGAAGACTGTCCCCAGTATGAATGCGATGCTGAACACGGCTGGTGCGTCCCTGGTCCTGTGGTCCATCTGCGAATGCCTTACGATGCTCACTCAATACCTGCAGCAACTGCTCCTGCTGAGTTGGGCTTAGTCTATCGTCTTCCCCGCTGCATTGGGTCACCAACTCCCACAAGGTATCATCCGAGGGCCCACTTGAAGCGATATTTTCAGTGGCTGATGGGCCTGCCGATACTGCTGCCACAATGGAAAATTCCTGCAGCTTCTCAACCTGGCCTAGTTTGGCACCCTTGTACAAGCGGACTGCATGAGAATTAGGATTTATGACCCGAGCCACTACAACTCGTTCTGAGGGACACACTACAGCACGGGCAGTCATCACTTGTAACCTATCGTCTATGGGCCCTTCTAGCAACCAAGTACCTTCGGCACATTGAGGAGTCTCCACAACCACTTCTAGTTCACTATGGGCAGGCACCTCAGCAGTGGTAACACACATAACAGGCATTTGGGACATACCTCGCTCTTGACCCTTTTCACTGTGCAGTTCCAGTTGAAGTTGCTGTGATCGAATAGACAGGGTTCTTCGTCCAACATCAATTGCGCAGTCCTCGGCGGCTAGAAAGTCCATCCCTAGGATTGCCTCCGCTGTCATATCGTCGACAATGGTCACTGTGACAGTAAAATTCTTCCCACCCAGTGAGATGCAGGCAATTGCTGTGCCCCTTACACGTAGGGGATTCCCGTCTACTCCCACGAGCTGCTGCTGGGCAGGCGTCAATTCAGCAGGTGATGCGTTGAAGAGGTTCCAATGGTCAGTACGGACGAGAGTCAGTGCAGAGCCAGTGTCGACCAGAATCTTGGTGGGTCGGCCAGCTAGCCTGCCCTCTAGGTAGTACGACACTGATGGGCTGACAAGCAATACCTGGGGGTTGGTGTTCGGGCTTGGTTGCTCACTGAGGCTGGCTGGATTGGCGCCCTGCAGTGTGTGACCCCTCACACCGAGGGCCTCTGGTCCCTGAGGCATGTTGGCCATAGCTGTACCCCTCGGTGTGTGGCCTCTCACACCGAGGGTCTCCCATTTCCCTGCGCGCTGCGCTGTGCACACCCCCGTTGGTAGTGGCCCTCCTGGCCACACTTGAAACACACAACTGGCTTGGGATCACTAGTGGCCTTACCACGTACCTGGTAGGGTCTCCTCTGGTTTGCTCCCTGGTCAGCACCGGGTCCCATGCCATGAATCTCCAGCTTCTCGACCCTCTGCACCAGTTGAGACATCAGGTCGACCATGGTGTCCTGCTGGGTCTTGACAGCAGCGACTAGGGACTCTGGAGTGTCCTGCTCTTCAGCCCCCACTTGGGCCACTCTGCCTATTCCCCCAGCGGGTATCAGGAAAGATTCGACTTCCAACGTAGCAGCGACCGCCTCTTCCACCGTGGTCGGCTTCCTTTGGCGTACTGCAAACGACACCTGCGGGTTAGACAGGCTCGCCAGGTACTGGTGCAGCGCGAGTTGCTGCCTCCCATCGGTACCCAAGGTCGGGAAGGCCTTATCTGCTAAGGCGCAAAGATCATCGCCAAAATCGGCCCAGCTTTCCGTCCTTTTCTTCCTTCGAGTCTGAAACTCTGCCCCGTACAATTCACGGCGACTGTCCGGCTCAAAACGCTTACGCAGGGCTTCCGACAGGTTTTCAAATGACCCCTCGCGTACCTCCGGCTTTAGTTGCTTGTACGCAGATTGTGCTCTCCCCGTCAGGCGAACTCGTAACCACAGGACCTTGTCCTCCTCCTTCCACTTATTGAGTTTGGCAACTCCTTCGAAGTGGTCCAACCAGTCGCTAAACCCTCCCTCGCCGTTGAAGGGCTCTGGCGACACAATGGGTCTGCTGTTGGTGCCCATCCTGCCGACTACGCCAATGTAAGCAGGTTCGAGGTCCTCGTCGATTATCGCAACGTCAGATGCACCAGTCAATGAATCAACAGAACCCCCCGGTTCCAGCAGTACAATCCATTATATGGGGTGTCTCAACAAAGAGTGTCCGGTTACAAAACAGCGGCGTGCGTGATATACTTCCTATGACGTAATGGCTATACGGGAAATAATAAGATAACTAACTTCCTAATGAACTGACATAAAGATATAAAACATGGATAACTACAATAACGCAAGTGAATACAGCCAAGTAGTGGTAGTGATCATGAGATATGCAAGTACTAACATACGCTAACAGTTTCACTGTCACAGCAGCACTGTTACATGTGTATGATTATAGAAGCACAGTGGAATCGCGGTACTTCAACTATGGGTTAACTCAAACATCGCGCTAAATCGAACTAAGTTCAAAGCCACTGGACAAGCGCTATACAATAGTATAGAAGGTCTCCTAATATTTCAACTACCAATCCCGTTAATAGAATCACACTGCCATCGTTGTCAACTCCCTGCGTAGCCTCTGAAGGAAAGGATGGCCGCCGCTAAAACACAAGTTACACGGAACTTGCATGCCTATTTTGTCACCAAGGTTTACCGCTTCACCCAAAACAACCACTGTACATGTGCAGACATTCTTAGTGTCAGCCTGAAGCAAGAAGCTAATTGTCTTCGCATATCGCCCAATTTTGTCTTTAGGATGTGTACAACTACATCATCATCTAGCAGGACTGCAAATTAATCCAAAGGATTCACAGTTTCTGCCTTAGTAGCTAAACTCTGCCTAAGATATGGAGTCCAGAGATCGTTGTATTCATGATAGCCTCTGACATACAATGGCAAGGACAGCTCCTTTGCGATAGAATCGGCTTTTTTCACGCAGCGTTCAGCCACGTGTGCAGCACTCAGTTTTGCGAAAGGTTAGCCTTATATGGGGCGAAAATGTTGACATCAAAGTACAGGGCCCACAAGTCCTTTGCAATTCGCAACAAGTATAACAGCCATTATGGAGCTTCTTCGGAAAGGAATGAAAATGCAGTGGCGGCTGCCATACATCAACAAGAGTTTGCTCATCCATTGACATAGCAATAGCGCAACAAAACAGGCCAAGATTACTGATCTAGTGCTAGAACAGTGTAATAGCACAGTAGCTATCATTTGTAGGAAGTTCTGGGTGTGATATCATATAAGCGCTACTTAGTACTTATTGAATTTTATAGAATTCAATAAACTCTCAATAATTGAAAATTTTGTGAAGTCCTATGGAGGTTCGATATAATGAGAATCTACTGTATAATCAGTGAAATGCATGTCAAACATTCTTGGCTCTGGTCCCCAGGCATTAGATGGTGTTTGACTTGATCCTAGCCTGATGATGGGAGCTGTAGTTCTTATACGAACCTACGTATCTGTGTGTGTCTTCTTATGAAATATTGAAGTGGTTGCCAAGGTTCCCTTCTCTACCAGTACGTCAAGGAAGGTGGTCTTTCCATCCTCATATTTCTCCATTATGAAATGGATGGCTGGCATCTGGGAGTTCAGGTGTCCCAGGACTCATCCAGGAATTGGGTGTCATGTGGCCAGATGGAGAAGACATCACCCACGTACTTTACCCAGAAAGGTGGGTCTCTGGAGGGACACTTCTAAGGCCTGCTTCCCAAATGCCTTCTTGTAGAGGGGCTGGCTACTACTGGAGACAGTGCGGATCCTATCACTCATCTTCTACCTGCTCGTGGCAGGTGTCACCTAATCTGAAGTTCGATTGTGGTGGCACACACCTGGGGCAGGGATGGCAGTCCTATTCATGAGTGTGTCATCTTGTCTGAGAAGCTGATGACCTAAGGTCCTCCATCTTCCAGTACTTTCATGAAGAGGCTTACCACATAATGGTGTCAGTATCTCCAAGGGAGATTTGGGCGCTGCAACGAATGAATTCGGTGGAGCTCTTCACATAGGAATCAGTTGTTCCTTGCAGTGGGTTCAGGATCCTGACCAGCTTCCTTGCTAGTTGGTAGGTGGGTGATCTGATGACGAAGAAGATTGGTCAGAGAGGGGTGCCTTTTTTGTGAATTTTTGGGAGGTCGTCGCTTTTGTGGAACTTCGTAGAATGAAGGAGAGTAAAGTAGACACTGTTTGTCAGAGAGATAGCCTTTCTGTTACAGCTCCTTCAGGGCTGAAGGATTCTGGTTTCCACCGGTTAGGTTGGGTTTCACTTCTTGTACGCTGAATCTTCCAGCAGCTGCTTTCCATCTTCACTGTGTAGTCGCATCGATTAATGACTTTATACTGTCGCATAACCTTTGCCTGCTAAGAGGAAAATGATGTCTTTGTCTCTGATTGCTTTGTGCAGTTTCCCACTCAGGTTTGCACGCAGGTTCACACTGAGTTGAAATCTGAACTCACTCCTAGTCTGAGCAGCTGTGCCATCTCTTCATCCAGGTGGGAGGTCATGGCTTCAGTTGCTGCTACGTATATATGCACGATGTTTAGTGTTGGGATTACTTTGGGAGTAACCGCATAGTTTAATCCTACCTAGGGCTGGGACTTCTTCTTCTTCTGTGAGGGCTCTGTTGCTAAAGGTCCTTACTATACGATGTATGCATGTCTACTTTGACAAATTGCTGTGGGAGCGACGTTAGCCGTTTAAACTTCGAGATCTGTATGGTCGTGGTGTCAGTGGTCTCTTGTCAGAAGTAGAACACTATGTTTCCAGCTGTCTCCACTGTTCAGGGTCTACGGTTCGCCTGAGTAAGTCAGCATGATGGTCCTCTTCTGCTTCAATTCTGCTCTTCTTGGCTTGGGTGTCACAAATCACTCCATGAAGAAGGATGAGGCTCACACATCTAGCTATTTATCAGGCTTGTGGGGAAACTACTGGGACAGTAAGTCTTAGGCCTTGGTAATAACATAATTCTCCCAACAACGCATCAGGAATGTCAGGTGTTTCTTCAGTCATGCCAGCTTTCCCTGGGCATGTTTCAGCCGATAGGACATCTACACCATTGCTTACTCTGTGTGTTGAATGATGCGCTCATTTACAGCTCATAAAGTTCTACAAATTGAAACATCCTGGATATAGATTGTCTATTAACTCCAGCAGCTGCGCAATCGCTCACCAACTTCCCTCTCATTAACTGTATGCAGCAATGAGCCTAATATGTAGAGGCTCATTGTTGCGTCTGTACTAAATCACAGACCATCTTCTCAATCTCCAATAAATATGAACGGACACACCATAAGGTATATGATGACCATTCATCCCTCACAACCCTAACAGCTGATATGGTTTAAATAAAGCGATTATATAGTTTGACAATTCCAATACCAAACAGGCAAAGACACTGAAGGCCACTACAATAGATGGTTTCAGTGCCCTGTACATCGGGATGACTGGGGAGGTGATTACTGGTTCCCGGTCAATAGGGAGGAGCGACCATCCCCCAGACTGCTCAGCACTGTTCTAGTGTAGCAGTCTAGTTCGGAGTAAGATTAACAGTCATTAGCTCAGCTAGTATCTCCTTGCTCGAGTGAAGCGGGGGTGGTGTTCTTCCTTCTGCAGGTCATCCTTGGTGCCGGTGACACACTGGGCCCTGTCATACAGGCACCTGACCATGACCTTGCTTGACGTGGGGCGGATGGACCATAAGTCCAGGTACTGGTCCGTGTTAGTGGGCATTCTGTAGACCGTGATCTCCAGGCTGCCGTCACCCAGAGAATTATGTCCAGAAACGTGAATGTTCTGTCCTTCGTGACTTCCATGGTGAGCGTAATGGAAGGCTGCACAACGCTGAGGTGGTCTTGGAGAGCAAAACGTGGCAAGGTTGTCAGTCCATTTGTAGCTGGTACAGAAGAATCCTTTACCATTCAAGTATCTCCTCACTGTGTGATACAATTCAACTCAATTAACTCACTTTTAAAAGTTTTCTCTGTGTGCGCTTCAGTGAATTCGATCCGCCACTGCTAGATGCAGGCCCTAAATTGGGTCCAAATGTTCGGTCATTTTTGACAATCGACATCTGTTGTCTGATTCCCGACTAGTGCAGTTTCTCATTTTCAATCATTCCTTTCAGACAGACCAGTTTCTCAATCTCCAATCTATCTTGTATGAATAAACATAAAGACCATTAGGTAAATGACTACCATTCATCCCTCACAACCCTAACAGCTCATGTGGTTTAAATGAAGTGATTATATTGTTCGACATTACTGATTTCAATATCAAATGGCAATTAAAGAAACAGAAAACACAACATTACATGTTACTGTAAATGTAGATGCAGGTGCATTAGTGAGTGGAATGATGAAGCACAATTTTGACGGGACTGAGACAACTGTAATATTACAGAATGTCACCTGATGACACAATTGGACATGCAAATGGATAAACTCACTGTCAAAGGTTGTCTCTGTGTGTACTTCACTCCACTCTCCCTCTCCAGCAGCAGACACTGCTCTTATTCTAACATTGTATTCAGTACCAGGAAGAAGTGCAGGCAGAAGGGTAGAAGTTGAATAAGCTTGAGCGACCACGGCATTGCCCCAGTCAAACTCCCCATTATGTCTGTATTCAATACGATGCTTTAATAGATTTGCAACATTTTGGAGAGCAGTCCAGGTCACATTCAGAGTTGGTTTCCCATCTTTCACGGCCTTGGATACAGAAACACCAGTGACTTTGGGAGGGACTTGCAAAAGATGTGGAGAATTGAAGTAAACAATAAAGCAATATTCATGCACAATCATACAATTATACAAGCGCATATCATTATACATAAATACGTAGTTGTGAAATACGTATTATATTAAGTCATATTAAGGCAAGATGGGGATGTATACATTGTACTCGCCAGTCGCCTTCCCAGTCATCCAACAACCAAAGAGCCACAGACAGTTGTTTCGGCCTTGTTGAGGCTCATCAGTATGGCGCACTGATGGTCGATGTGTCAGATATCTGGGAAGGCGATCACTGGTTGCCGCAGACTTCATGTCCCAGTGTGTGGCTATGGATCAATTATATTGACCTGGTCAGGTAGTGATAATACACCCAGTGATTACTACTGCCATTCATCACTAATGCTCCACACCAAGTATGTACAGTGTATATATAAATGCCCATCCCTATAGCTAGAGTGAGCAGTCACACTTTGACTGTTAGCCTCTACCTTTTCTGTTGAATTTGATCTGGTAAGGTTGCCGTAATACCCACTGTCTATATACTGCTATTAAATATCAGGTAAGAACTATTCAATCGGTAGTTACATAGCTGTATATTTGCACAGAACAAAACTGATCAATTATTGAAATGATCTTGACGAGTATATACATAGCAGAATCAATCAATAGCATCCTGATTACTGGTCAATTCAACCACTGGGCCTTCATAAACCACATGTGGTTCACTAACGCTAATTGGCATGTGACATTAATTGATTGAATAGTGTGTCGCTCGTTTTACAGAGCAGCAGCTGCATGCCTGGACACAGTCTATCCCTACAGAATCACACAGCACAAGCAATCTACTGTGTGTTTCAGCAAAGGGCTGCCTGGGCACTCTCTTAGAGCAACACAGCACAGCTGAGTCACAAGGCAGAAGGGAGTGGGTTCGAATCCATTAATAGGCACACCTAAACTCTTTTTTCTGTTGACATATTGTCTTCATTTATCTTTTTTTTTATTGGTTATTTGCTTGCCCCACGCATGCATGCACAGACACACAATACATGACACACACACCACAAACACACTGCACACACAGCCACGCACCCATCCACCCACCCACATCCATACCGGTCTTGACCCTCTAGATCTGTAACTTGCACTGGTGGTGTTTTTTCTTATCAACTAAAGCAAAAGTGGTTACACTAGTGGTGATAATTAACTGCAACGTGCACTGGTGGTGTTTTCCTTATGCCAACTTGCCCATTTACTGGTGTGCACAAGCATGCATATATGGGTGCGCATTGCAACTTCATTGTTGGGCACTAGTAGAAGCAGGAACCCAGTGCAGCTTGCACAAGGGCAGAAGCCCTGACCAGAACTTGCCCTTGTGCTACCTGCATTTGGTTGCTGCATCCTGCTCCTACTTGCTTCTAAGATGGTCTTGACCTTCTGGGCACTATCTTAGAGCAATCACAGGAAGTCACTTTCCTCACTAAAACACGGTGCAATTTCTCCGTTGATCAACCACTCTGCAAGTCCCATTAGGTCACTTAGCGACTACTTTAGACAACAAGCCTACAGCATGTACGTGCTGTACAACCATTGGACAGGACAGGAGTACGCTTAGGCGTTATCCAAGTCTCACTAGAGCACGCAGTACCTGGATCATGTGAAACTGATTAATACAGACAGCTGTTCACTCAACTGCTGCTTAATCGTTATGCTGAGTAAGTCGCTAAAGAGCGGCGATTCTACGGAGCGATCTACAGCGCCGCGAATACGAAGATATCACGTGCGATAAAAGCGTGACCTGGTATTAGTCCCAGATGACAGTAATACTCTGTCCTTCTTCAGAGAGGTATTCCGCCGACTCTATGGTCATGCTCTCTATATACAACACACGAAGTACTGACCCTACGATAAGTCGGCATTGCCGTAGTAGATTTATGACTAGCCATACAAAGAAACAGAGGCACGTATATTGGTAGCCTATATGCTTATCTGACGACATTCACCTTACCTTCGTCCGTTACGGCAAGTTGGACCGCCAAAATAAGCAGCAGGCTGCTGAGAATAGCCTTCCTAGGGATCATCGGCATTTCTGTCCTGATCTACGCTGGGGATATTCACATGTGGCCTGTCGTGAAAAATTTGAACCCCATAAAATGGTTTCCTGGAACAAAAAGACCCCTGGAGGAAGACGTTGAAAAATACTTGGACTGCGAGGCCTGTGAATATGAACCCTGAAGTGAAGTTAATGTAGCTAACTACTATGGTGGAGCGAGCAGTGGAGGGAAACTTATAATTTAGTGTATATAGACAATGTAAGATTAGATAAACAGTTCAAGGATTGCATCTCATTACACACACTCCAACACGAATGACAGGAGGAAGTTGGACACCTTCTACACATAGCCGCTGTCCTGTTGCTTGGGGGTCTTATTGCTCTCCGGCCTGTTACAGAATGGAGGAGATGGCCACAGATACATATAACCATGCAGTCTCAATACTGGTCTTCAGCTGTACAGCAGCCAAAATGGTCAGTAGTACTCCACAATACACAACGTCTTGTACTGGACTTCGAACGATTGATGCAATAAACAAACTTATTATGCATGGTAATGGTGTCTGCTTTAATTTGGTATGTACAAATATTCCAGTATATATGATTGTTAATAGATTATACATGTGTGATACAGTACGTACGCATACCTACATGCATGCATGACATGCAAACATGCATAATATTATGCATAATTATTATACAGATACCTATATACAGTCATGCATGGGATCGCCCCTCAAAAAAGTGCATCGTACACATGGTGTATATTATATATACATGCACAATGGATCCGGATCATGCATGCATCAATCAGTGCATGTGCAGTGTGTGTATATGACTACATATGCATATAATATTATATACAATAGAGTGTGGCCAGCGGCCAGGAATTTATGACTGTCTGCAAATGAAATGATTCACATGGAAACTCTATAAATCATATAACATGTACAGGATGATCAACATGCATGCAAAAGATTGATCGATCAAATGCTTCAGCAACCTGCAGTTGCTTTAATCATTTTCATTGATCAGTGAATATTGAAGATACATATATAATATCCAGTATGCTGAGTATAATTATATTATAATAATTACTGTACTTATAATGCTGTCAAACTCTGATCCTTTAATCAATTGACAGAATATATATCAACACCCAATGATGAACCATGCATGATTATGCAGTTAATGACAAGTGTAATGCAGTTGATGAGATGTGTGTCAAAGGTAGTGCAGACTGTGCACTATAACTGACTGCACAAAGCTATACTATAAAGAAACACAACTACAAAAGTATTATTGAGTCATTGTGTATTTCACTACGGCACAAACTAAAAGTGTATACAGGACAGGATTTCAACTACATGTACTTGTTTTGCAGCTCTTGGTAGAGATGATTCCCTTTCTCCAGAGGTGCTCCCAAGACAGTGGCTTTGGAAGACATTGCTTTGTCTTGTTGACTCCAGCTCAGCAGTGCTTCAGAGTCTGTGGACAGCTCCCTAGCGAGGTCTTCAAATGTCAGGCGTGAGTGGTGTTCAGGGTTCCTGGAGATCTAGAGAAAGGGGGATTGGTTGTAGACTTGTCCCCAACAGGCATATAGATACTAAATATGTAATGAGTTGAAAGGACATGCATGTGGAGATGCACAGGCTAGCTTGCTAGAAGGAGATCTGGTGTATTTTAGCATCAGCAGTAGCAAGGAGCAATTCGTTTGGCTTCTGTACTGAATAACCAGACAGCAGGTAGTGTTAGCTGTACGAATTACAGTTAGCGCATGTACTAAAATACTCAAACGATGTTCAGCTTCAACACTTGACACCTAAACGAAGTCGCTGCATGAAAGCTTCGTTTTCCTTACCCCATATATGTACCCTCCAGTCACACTTTCAAGTTTCAGCAGCAGGTTCTGTAAAGCTAGCCACTGTTGTACTCACCAACAGTCCACCATCAACTTGTAAATGTTTCTAGGACAGCCAGGAGGAGGTGGTTGGCAGTATCCTGTCTCCATAGCTCTTAGGACCTGCATTAGGAGAGAAGGGATTGTTCTGTGAACAAGGATGTGTGAGATGTTCTACGTAGACAATGTGGCTTCCACACACCCAGTTATTTGATTTGTCACCCCAAGCCATGCCTGAAAGGGCTGCCTAGTAAACAAATTGTGTCAATAAGGGCTTCCAAATTGAACAAATTGTGTCAATAAGGGCTTCCAAATGGAGGCTTAGCACTGATGATAGAACCCATAGGCAGCACAGTCTGAAGGTGTGACCTTAGGAAGAGGCTGAGAACATATTGTATGTATGTGTATTGTATTAGTGATCTAAAGTGACTGTATTCCAAATAATGCACCCTGGCGTCTCCATTTAATTGTAGCAGTGACATTTCGCTTCAAGACAAAGAGCCATGGTCTGTTTCAACAGCTTCATCCCACAGGCACTTGAGAAATATTGTGTTTCATTGTTCTGATGTGTGATGATTCACAAAAATAGCAAGAATTGCATCCACAAAAATTTGCCAGCAAACTGAATTGCAAGGCACAGAACAATACACAGTACAAACATAAACATTACGTATGCTGTCAGTGCTAGCAGTGAAGAATTTCATCGCAAAAACTAAACTCCATTTCATGGGAAAATTCAGCAGCCACATTGACTACAAGAGACATACTATAGCTGCATAGCATGCTCTGCTTTGAGCCAGCTCCAACACCCTACCTACAGTCTGGTCTACAGTTGCCCTTAAGACTGGCCTACATACTGCCCTGTGAGGCTTCTTGCACTTGTGTGTATGCTCTAGTAATAGAATTATGTCTGAAGAAAGCCCTAACAATGATGCTACAACCTCCTTCATGGGCAGTGTATAAACTGACATGTAGGAATTCTTCATGACTGATGTACACAGATACTATGTACGTAGGTACAACAATTTCAAACAATTTGCTCATATAGACTTACTTATAGAGTACACGAAAACATACATACATTGGCACATGGGCATATGGACACAGAAATGGAGAGTGACATGGTGACTTCAAAGGATCATGACATACGAACACACAAACAAAGTAGACCAAGATGGATGCATGTGATCACAGACGCTATAGCATGTGCACAAACCCGCGAGCCTGAGGTGGATGGTGGTAACTCCTATCTTTCTGTGCAACTTAGTGAGTATTCGCAAGCTAGTGTTTAACTTGCTGCTAACTTCTCAGATTGAAAGGAAAGTCGAAAATGTCTACATTGGCCATAACTGCATTGCAACTTGAATTAGACATTTAGCTGCAAGTCTGCATGTCACTGCCTCTTTCCACAAATGTTTCCACACTGTCGGAGGGCACACATTTCCATACACAATAAGATACAGCATGCTTTGTTAAGTGGCCACAGAGAAAGAGTATCTATATACAGTCTCAGATCAAAACTTCATAGAAATCTTCCCAAGAGGAAAAAAATCTGTTCTAGTGTACTCCAATTGTGTTGCATTTCCTGCAATATTTGCTACATTGGCACAAATAAAGAACTTTAACTTATCACCATCTGCAACATGTTGCTGCATAGTTAGAAGGGGAAACTTATGTACATGCCTCTACCTTTCGTGCCTCTGTCCTGGACTTGCATATCTACTTACAGCCATACAGTCTATCTCCTGACAGAAGGTCAGCAACTGAACTGGCAACATTTTACATCCTGGAGATGATCTAATGGGACAAAGTGAGAAGGACTTGTGACAATGACTACAGCTTGTATGGTTTGCCAGCTAAAGGTGCACTACGTCTTGCACTCTACCTGCAACTCATCAGGTGATTGAGAAGGTCTCCTATTATTATTCCATGATCAGCATAACCTGTGTGTAATGATTTGGAGAATACATAAAGTGCTACTCTATTACACTGGAGCATAGGTACATTACATAGAACACGAACGCAAAGTGACATAAGCTGATGTACATACGTATGTTTGCACGAGCACTTATTGTATCCACTGACACCTATCCCTTGCAGCCTTGGTCTTCTCCAGGACCCATGGGCACAATCAAACATAAACATATGCAATGGAACAAATGTATGTAGTTTATGGCTGATTGAAGCAAGGTTTGCAACATCGCACAGCCTTGAACGCGCACACAAGAACATTGTTATATGGCCAAACATAGGGAGGTGGAAAAGTAACACATTCATGATTCCAAAGGGAGTGGCACGAGAAATGGCATATGCTGATGTACAGAGGTTCGCACGAGCACTTATTGTATCCACTGACACCCGATCCTTGCAGCCTTGGCCTCCTCCAATGGCCTATGGAGGCAATCAAACATAAACATATGCAATGCAACAAATGTAAGCAAGCAAGAAACCATATGAGTGGAAATTAAGTGATAAATGGCCAGTCCTTGCACGTGACTGCACACATGCTTAGATGCACATACAGATGAATGCACGCATGTACACATTCATCAAGGCCAACAAAGCAACTACACACTACATCTGATCTACCCTTGCGGCAGACAACAGCCACCTTGACAAGACCTCCACACGCTCATGTCACGCACACAGCTGTTTCACACTGCTACTACAGCTTGCCCTACAAGTACATCGTAGATCAACGACCTTTTAGGTACCCACACACCAGGTGGTACAAACCTAGCATGGAAGAGGCTTATACTACACTACATGACATCACAAGCTTTATTGAGCCTTCAGATGGTGAAGTAAGACAAGTTCTGTTTTTGTTACAAAGACCCCCAAAATAGCATTTCACTAGCATGCCCTTCAATACTAGGAGGTTACCTAATAACCTACGTAAGTGACCTAATTGACGGCGCTGGAGAGTACGCTGAAGACGGCCACCATGTAGAGGAAGTAGGCACTGCCATAGTGCCTCGAGAGAGGGAGATGCCTTTCCAAAGGAAGGAGGCCATGTTGTAGTAGATGTGCCAGTCGTCCAGGTGGAAGAAAGGGGAGAGAAGGAGTCTACTCCAATGTTTGTTGTCGGTAAGGCGCCATTCCCGCCAGAAAGTGCATTCATCAGCTGAAATGCTAACAAAAGTAGAGGAAAGCCTCTGCCAGCCCTTCGAGAGCGAAACAGGCTTGTCAAGTAGGGAGAACCCCGTCGATCACGTGACATGCATGTAAGCCTAACCTATTTATATATATATACACAACACACATATGACGTGACATACATGTACCACACACATATGCAGCACACACACTAAACACCATGCCAACAGTATTCATTAAAGATCCGTGCAGACATCGTCCCTCGTATGTATTTGAACTGCAGGTTTGTACATATGTAGAGTCCCTTGCATGCAACAAGCTAAAAATACTAGCTAGCTGTATAGTCTACTCCAATACTTGTTGTATAAAACGCCCCCTGCGCTGATGCAGACTTGGTCCACTTCAGGCCAGTGCCACCTAAAGTGGCCGGGCTGCCAGCCCTGTTAGTGCTCTAATCCCTACTGTCTAGGAACGACTGAGATGAGGCACTTTTCACCACCCCCATGTCGCCCGGCAAGATGCCCGAGATTTGCATTCGTTATGTTCAGCCTGAGGTCCACAGTGAGACTACCACCTTATCAACCAATGATCAGGCATGTCCAAATAATTATGCAGTTGATGACATGCTTCAATGGTAATTCACACTGTGCAATGCAGACTGTGCTATCAAAATGAATTGCACAAAGCTATACTATACTGAATGTTCAACACAACACAACCATACAAACCTAATACATATTTGTTATTGTGTAGTTAGCCATAGTATGAGCACTTTTAGAACAACACATCACAGGGAAGGATTTCAACTACTAATACTTGCTCTGTAGGTCTGGGTAGAGATGCCTCCCTTCCTCCAGAGGTGCTCCCAAGACAACAGCTTTGGAAGAGGTTTCTCTGTCCTGTTGACTCCAGCTCAGCAGTACTACAGGATCTCTGGCCAGGTCCATAGTGATGTCTTCAAATGTCGGACGTGAGTGGTGTTCTGGGTTCCTGGAGATTTAATTAAGGTAGGGCGAGGAAAATGATTGGCTGTAGACCTGTCCCAACAAGTGTGTAGACACAAAGTGTGTATAATGAGGTGAAAAGCCGTTGTGGGAGATGTGCATGCTTGGGAGAGGGAGGTGTGGTGTGGTATTATGTGAGCACAGACACTTTGCAAACAAAACAAAATCTACTGTTTCCTGTGCGAGTTTCATTTTTTTACCCCATTTATGTACCCTCTAGTCACATTTGCAAGTTTAATCAGCAGATTCTGTGAAGCTAGCCACTGTATGTGTGTACTTTGTGAGCTGGTACTTAATCTAAGGAAAGAACACAGCTCAAGAGAAAGGCGACATGGGGAAAAGGACTGACAACCTAGCCCCGAACCGGTGACCTACGCTGAATGGTAGTCGAAGGCTTGCGGGCCAACTACCATTCAGCATACAAGTGCCAGCCTCTAGGTCATGGGTCTTTAGCAGTCATGGATTCGGCACACCCGTGACTGGCACATAAGTGGCGATGTGGGACGAGGGAGCGTGGCCGATTCTGTAGCTTGCGTGGCTGAAATTCCGCGTTAGAGCGTAGGTCACGGGTTCGGGGCTCGGTTGTCAGTCCTTTTTCTCATGTCACCTTTCTCCTGAGCTTTGTTGTTTCCTTAGAGTTTGAACAAGCTATATAGCCACTGTTGTACTCACCAACAGTCCACCATCAACTTGTAGATGTTTCTAGGGCAGCCAGGAGGGGGAGGCTGGCAGTATCCAGTTTCAAACGCTCTTAGGACCTGCATTATGGGAAGAAGTGATTGTTCTGTGGTTGAACATGCAAGTGGGAGTCATTGATGAGTAGTATACTATGCATGTATGTCAACAATGTGGCTTCCACACAGCACACAGATAATGATTATGTGATTAGTCTCCCCAAGGCATGCCTTAAAGAATGCCTTGTAAACAGACTGTGTCAATAAGGGCTTCCTAAAATGAGATCCATCACTGACGAGAGAATCTATATATAAACATATATAATTATATATACCATGGTGATTGCACAACCATAGGAACTTAAGTATTGCGAAGTGGTCTTATATATCCGATATACAAAAATGACGTCATTTCGTGAAGCATTTTAGGCAAGAGGTTCGTCTGTTGCGCACTCACCATAGTATATATAGTATATATAATAATACGGTAGGTCGGTCCATACCCTCTATATACGATCAGAGGCGACATATTTACCGCAGCGTGGATCGTATATATCGGCTATGGACCTCCCTACCGTACTATACATATAACATAAAGAGCTTGAACTGTGTACACCCTTGGGAAAGACTGAGAAACATGGAGTTGAATGAATGGTGTCGTGTAATATAGATAGAGGGGAACTGTCCCACATGTGATCTCATACGTATGCATAATTGGTTAAATCCCTTATGTCGGCTTGTTAAAAGGTTTCTCACCGAATTTATATCAAACTCCTCAAACGGCTTGCATCCCAGTGACCATATCTCGTACATCACCATCCCATAGCTCCACACATCACTCTTTGTGGTGTACTTCTTGTACAAAACAGCCTCAGGAGCCGTCCACTTGACAGGAATCATACCTCCTTTGGATTTGTAGTAGTGGTCTTCATCCAAGTCATGGGACATGCCAAAGTCAGCAATCTATGAACAATGCACAATGTTTGGATCATCAATATTCATTGTATGTACATTATGAAAGATGCACTGTCTAGATCATATTGTCAACATTATGGTTAAATGCAGTGAGCAAATTGTGTACTGCAAGACTGTTTATGAGTGTGGCTGGCCTCCATGGACTAAGCATGCATCTACGCGCATTTTTGTGTACATAAGAACATGATATGATAAGTGATAAGAATATGATAAGTGCCCACGCTAGCTTATAATTATCTTCGCCCTGAAGAAGGCCAGAGGCCATCTGGTCGAAACGTCGGCAAGGTTTTCAACCCTGTTTTTGAAGCTGGTATTACAGAACTACCCTTTCTCATACAATGTCATAAGAACTGATTTTGAATTTGACATGCTGTCTGCATGTGCAGTGTCTCTACAAAAATGGTTCCATACTGCAGGAGTTCTGTGCAATGCAGAGGGTAGTCTCTCTTGCCAGACTGTTATGCAACCTCAGAGCGAAGAAATAGTCTGGTCACATGAGCCAGGTGACCATGGCACAAGAGCGTGAAACGATTCAATAGCGGCTTCACTCGTGTGTAACTGGTACCATGTCTGCCTATTGACGTCTGCACACAGAGGTTCAGGACTGAGCATCACCAGGTATGGTAACTTGCTACACACATATTCATTACTTCTGCATCTTCCAGTGCTGACATCTCTCTGATGTGGCTAGCAATTTGTCCTTTGTCAGCTCAGCGAGGGGGCTAGGAGAAACAGTGATAGATTGCTTTCCCTATAGCCACTAAAGACACCTCTACTAGGCCGAGAAGTTGACAGTAACTCTGCAGCTTTCCACCAATGAACGGGAGGCATGCGATCAAGACTCTGTAGAACTCCGTCATCATCCGTATTAGGCAAGACAATTAGAAAATGCACCCAGCACCTTTGTAGCAGCTGCATTATACAGAGGGTACACACAAAATTGTACTACAAATTATTGCATGCTATGCTTATGTAGCCATAGAGAAAGAGCATCCACTGTATAGTAGGAAAAATTCAGGAGGTTTATAGCTTGTGATTTCGTAAAACCTTTACTTTGTGAAACGCTCTCATTAAAATCTAAATGTTCAGATCTCTTTCATCGGAATTCTTAACTACAATCTACGTACATAGCTAGTTCCAATGGTTGAATTATACAAAACAAAACTAATATATACTGCACAAAATGTGACAAATGATTAGAGAAGATATGTACACGGTACTCACCTTGGCTGTGTACTGCTCACTCAGGAGTATGTTTCTGGCAGCAAGGTCTCTGTGGATGAAACCCTTCTTGGAAAGGTAGTCCATAGCATCAGCTATCTCCTGACAGAACCTCAGCAGCGTAAGTGACAATGTTTTATGTGCTGTAGACGATCTAATGGGACAAGGTGAGAAGGATCAGCATTACCTTGTACTGACTATATGTTGCATACATGAGTGGTATGCCAACTAGTAGTGTACTTGTACTCTATATACCTGTAATTCATCAGGTGATTGTGAAGATCTCCTTCCGAGAGGTATTCCATAATCAGCATCACCTACACATAATTGTTACAAAAATACATGAAGTGCTACTTTATTAATGCCAACATTTGTATTACCTTGCCCGGTGTATCAATGACTCCATACAACCTGACCACATTCGGGTGGCTGAACTGTCCCATAATGGCTGCCTCTTTGAGCAGCTTGTACTTGTTGTCTTTCTCCTGGCTGTGGAGGGACTTGACTGCCACCTGGAGCGGGCCCTGTGGTGAGCTGGCCCACACTCCTTTGTAAACTGTCCCAAATTCTCCTTCCCCAAGAGACTCCTGGAGAGCGATGGCCGCTGGGTCCAACTCAATGGAATCCTTAGCCTTCAGATTAATTTGAGCCTTGATTCCGTGGAGGCTGGTGGCCGGCTCCCAGTACAGGCCTTCTTCCAGGTCATAATGGCTTTCAAGAACTGGAAATTGCTACAAATAGCAACGTTTCAAAACATGATTACAGGTAAGAGTCAATTCTTCACACTAGTAATTAATTAGTACGTATAGACTAGACTATCATAAGGGATTAATTTTCAAAGAACACTGTCGGAATTCAAATTTTACCATTTTGTGGATTTTTGGGGAACTCAAATTCATACAGGTATATAAAAATCAAAATGGCACAAATATACATACGTATCTGCATATCTGTATCTGCACTATAATTATAATTACATGGACAGATGATGCACTACTAAATGAGAGTCTAGTAACATAGTAAGTGCTGCAGTGTGGTATGTGGATCTCTGCCTCCGGACTGCTACACTGCTGGTGGTGATTTGCCTCTTATCACTTTAGCCTTCCTACGTATACTCGAGTTTCCTCACAGGTCACCTAGACCACAACTGACACAACAACTATAGCCCAATCCTGATGCAATGTGTAATGATTCACTGACGAGAGGGACTAAAACACATAATTAGCCGGCATGCATAGAGAAGATTGATTCACATATGGTGGTAGCTTATTCTCGTCAACGTCCATTATTTTCATCGATGATGCCAATCAATGTAGTGCAAACAGCACCAGTTCTAGATCTGCGTACCTTCATACATGTTGTACGGATCAGTTTCCAACTTAGCCTTGCGTATAGAAGACAACACACTGAACAACCAAACAGTCTAGTCTTTCTACACTGCTTGATTATACCAGAGGACAAGACTGCTTGATTACATATCAAAGTGTAAACATGATATCTCTTATGTACTCTTGGCTATATATACTCATAAAACTCACAGGTTAATTATTCACAGATGTATTCTGAAACTCAAAGGTTCACAGTACTACAAAATTATAGTTAAAATTGCAAACATACTGGCATGGTGGTGCTGGTGTAGTCGTATTCAGGATCGCCCTTCTGTGCTTCTGGGAGGCTGTCAGTTGAAATTCTTCGAGTAGTCTGTTCAAAAGTGGTCAAGAAGACATATTATCTTAGTGCAAGGGACATCATGATGAACGCATGAGCATTGTTTTGTGGCAAAGCTGTAGCCTTGCAATGCAAGCCTGAGCGTTCACCCTGAACACGCATTAATCATAGCAATATTTGGCAAAGTGTATCATAGAGTCATAGAGTCTTTGAGTTACGTAGTTGCAATTTAATCTGCACACACACGCAGCCGTGGTTACATGAAAAATGATATGGCTTCAGTGCTGTCAATTCAATCAGGCACATAAGTACACACTACACAGTACAAACTGACCATTTCAAACTCTTCTGGTGTATCGTAGTAGTCCAAACCGGTTTGAACTGCATTGTCGTCAGTGTCTTGTGCACAGGCATCATCATCTAGCGTGGAGAACCAAAGGGAACTACATAGCTAGTAACTACGTAGCATGCCAGGTAGCCAATACTAATAAACGAATACAAAATGGTATACAAAATAGAATAATCTGGGCATGTGTGAGTTTCTTTTATTATGTGTGAGAAGTAGGTGGCATTATACGTACATACATCGAGTAATGTTGGATAAACTCGGATACAAGCAAGCAAAAATACATATACATACATAATTCCAATTTACCTATTATTTCTTCCTTTGTTCTTTCCTGTCTTCTCATCAAGCACATCACCAATAGCACTGCACTGATGATTAGCAGCACCAATAGAACAACACCTACTGCAACGATAGCCCCCACTATTGCAGTGAGAGGAGGAGCTGCCGGGACTCGTGCTGGTGTCGTGGTGGTCTCGTTAGGTTGCCTACAGTTTCCAAAACTGTTGCACGATCCACCTTTTGCTGCAAAACAGACGATGACAACTATAATGTACCAGTAACTCTCAACAAGTATGAGATGGTATCAATTTGTAGCCTAACTATATTAATACAATGTCACAAAATGGCTTTAATGTGTAAATAACCTCAGGTTGTGTTCACTACTGGAAGGTCACTTGTATCGCTGTATACTACTATATAGATGCTATTTGGTTTGGTATATTGGGTGGTACATGTACACAGCAAAAAACAAAGCCACAACTACCTGCTACATGTAGTGTATGTGATGAGCACCATTCATTTTATGCTTTGTGTGTCTTATAGGGGTCCATGCAATGTTTTACAAAAGCCAGAGAACAGCTGATATGCACTGGAAGTGATATATTTCTTTCACAAAAACCAACAGTGTATCACAAGTGTAAGTGCACTTTATCTATTAGCAGATACTCTATAAACACTCACTGTCATCTGTTCTCACTCTGTGCTCTTCACTCCATGCTCCAGCTCCAATATCAGACACTGCTCTCACTCTAATAATGTACTCCACGCCAGTATTCAGTCCAGTCAGAAGAGTGGACTTTGCAGGAGGTGAGACTGAAAGGCGAGTTGAATTAATCCATGACTCCGTATCACTTGTTCTGTACTCCACCTCATACTCAGTGATGGGCAATTCACTTTTGGGAGTGGTCCAGGACACATTCAGAGTTAAATTCCCATCTTCCACTGACTCAGTCACAGACACGTTAGTGACTTTGGGTCCTGTCAATGGGATGTTAGAGTGAAGCATCCCATTCTATCTACTATACGTACAAACATGGTAGGAAAGCATATATTTATACATTACACCAGCGAATCCTGCACCAGCTGTGTATAGTGTACATATACATAGCTGTAGTTCTGTGATGACAGCAAGGGTCCTGATATATAACGTGGACTCGTGTCCCCAAATAGGAGAATGACATAACAGCAAAGGTTAAGCCGGTGTGTGAGGATGAAGTGAGTTGAGCTAGACATTCTGTAAAGAAACTCATCTAACTGCTAATGTGTACAATTATACAAGTTTAAGCAGTGAAATGACGCACATTATGATCCACATAACATTATATGTGGGCAGTATGCATTAAAGGGAAGAAGTAATGACAAAAGGTAACGAGATCCAGAATAAAAGGTTCTACACATTGTTGGAAGGACTGAATAAAGGCACCGAGCACGGCACAAGTAACTGGATGACAGATAGTGTGCCAGCCTCCCCTCTAGATCGTTTTCCACAGATAATTGTTCTCTGCAGCAGAGAAAGAAATCCTTGCAAGAGGCCACAACAAAAATGGTCCCTGCAAGTGGCAGAGATTGTTGGGCTGAGAGGATGGCTTCAGGAGGACCAGTTGCTCACTCCTCCACATACACACACCCCAAGAGCAGCTAGCAAAATGATAATTTACTGCTTGTTTTGCTACATTCATACAACCACATACCAAACTCTGCCCAGCTGAGCAAAAGTCAATTAAACGCTGAGGAAAGATTAGTCGATTGCTATTGCACCACCTGACGAATGGAACTGTCACTGAGGTGATGCTCCATTAGGACTATGTCAGGAAGTTCAGGACTGTGTTCGCCGATACAGGCACCTACAAGTGTCTACACTACCAGGAAAATAGGATGAATGTCATTCTCTTCCAACTTAAGAGGGTTGGAGTACTACCCGAATGACTCTACTCTTGAGGTGTCCAGCATGCAGGAATATCCCACTCTAGGTGGTTTCTGAGAGTAAGGTTCACCATCTACGCTGGTACCCATTTACTTGAAAGAGTTGCCTCAGGTGGTTCTTTCCTCCTTCAATCAGCTTCGACATTCTTGGCTCTGGCTTTGATGATGCTTGACTTGATCTTATAGCGTGATGATGGGAGTTGTAGTTCATATATTCATCCCTCACATCCCCAGCAGCTGATATGATAAATAAAGATGGGAGTTGCAGTTCATATACCTGTCCATGAGTGTCTCGTCCTGTCTGAGAAGCTCGCTGATGACCTGAACTCTTCTGTTTTACCGGTACTTTCATGAAGAGGCTTACCACATCACGATGTCTCCAAGGGAGACTTGGGTAATGCAATGGATGAATTCGGTGGTGTTCTTCATTGTTACTTGCAGTGTGTTCAGGATCCTGATCAGCTTCCTTGCTAGGCGGTGGGTGGGTGATCTGATGGAGGAGACGGTTGGTCAGAGAGAGGTGCCTCGTTGTGGATTATTGATTGGCCATAGATTTGTGGAGCTGTGGAGAATGAAGGAGAGAAAAATAAATGCTGTTTGTTGGAGAGAGATATCCTTTCTGCTCCAGTTCCTTCAGGGCTGAGGAGATTCTGGTTTCCACTGGTTGGGTTGCGTTTCAGCTTCTTGTAAGCTGAGTCTTTCCGCAGGCTTTTCACCTTCACTGTGTAGTCTTATCGATTCATGACTACTGTCACATTACCTTTGTCTGCTGGGAGGATGATGATGTCATTGTTTCTCCTTAAGCTCCGGATCACTTTATGCAGTTTCCCACTTAGGTTTTCCCGCAGGTTCCCACTGAGTTGAAAACTGAACTCACTCCTAGTCTGTGCTGCTGTGCCGTCTCTTCATCCAGGTGGGAGGCCATGGCTTCAGTTGCTGCTATATATGATGTTTAGTGTGGGGATTACTTTGGGAGTAACCGCGTAGTTTAACCCTAGGGCTATGACTTCTTCTTCTGTGAGGGCTCTTTTGATAAAGGTCCTTACTATATGATGTATGCATGTCTACTTTGGGGTATCAGTGTGGGAGCAACGTTAGCCGTTCAAACCTCGAGATCTGTCTGGCCTTGGCTTCAGTGTAGACTCTCTTGTCAGAAGTAGAACACCAGGTTTTCAGCTGTCTCCATTGTTCAGGTTCTACGAGTTGCTGGAGTAAGTCGGCATGGTCTTCTGTTTTAATCTCCTCTTCTGTTTCAATTGTGCTCTTCTTGGCTAGGGTGTCACGGATCACTCCACGCTATAAATTGGGCTCATGAATGCGAACAGACAGACCATAAGTAAATGACGACCATTAATCCCTCACATCCCCAGCAGCTGATATGATAAATAAAGTGATTCTATAGTTCAACTATACTGGTTTCAATAGCAAACTGGCAAAGAAACAGAAAGCCGCTATACATTAGATGCATTCAGTGCCCTGTATAAAATAGCAAAGAAGTAGCACACTTTTGACAAAATTGAGACAAATGAAATAAAATATCATGATGACAAAATTGGACATGCAACTGATTAAACTCACTTGTTGAGCTAATCACTGGTAATCTTAACCTGAACCAGACTGCTGCACTGGAACAGTGCTGAGCAGTCTGGGGGATGGTCATTGGACCTATTGACAGGGAACCAGTGATCGCCTTCACAGTCAACCCAAACAAAAGATGGAGGAGCCACAGGAAGCTGTTTCACCCTTATTGGAGCTCATCAGTGTGGTGTACTGATGGATGTGTTGGGATGACTGGCTGCCTACCTATCTACCACTAGTGCAAGCACTTGTGGTTCAACAAAGGCAGACAGCTAGGGAGGCTACAGTCTACAGACTGGTGCCAGGTTGTCGGGGAGTTGAACCGTATCACACGCTGAGGCAATATTTGCTGTCAATAAGGACAAAACAGCTATCTGTGGCTCGTCCATGCTTTGTTTGGGATGACTGGGGAGGTAATCACTGTTTCCAGTCAATAGGAAGAAGTGACCGTCCCCCGGACTGCTCAGCACTGTTCTAGTGTAGCAGTCTGGTTTGAAGTAAGATTACCAGTGATTAGCTCAGCAAGTATCTCCTCAAGTGAATTAAGTGGGGGTGTTCTTCCTTCTGCAGGTCATCCTTGGTGCTGGTGACACACTGGACCATATCATTCAGGCACCTGACCAGACCTCTCTTGACATGGGGTGGATGATGGGACCAAAAGTCCAGGTACCGGTCTGTGTGAGCGGACTCTGTAGACTGTGATCTCTAGGCTGCCATCATCATTCCTCTAGAGAAATGTGGCCAGAAATGGGAGTGTTCCATCCTTCTTGACTTCCATGGTGAACTTGATGAAAGGCTGCACTCTGTTGAGGTGGTCTAGGAAGGTAAAACGTCGGCAAAGTTTTCAGCCTATTTCTAGCTGGTACAGAAGTACCTTTCAAGTATTTTCTCACCGTGTGATACGGTCCATCTAAATTAACTTACTTTAAAGTTTTTTGTGTGCGCTTTAGTGAATTTAGATCTATATAACACTGCTTGGTGCAGGCCGTAAATTGGGTCGAAGTGTTCGGTCATTTGTGATAATCGACATCTGTTCCCCGATTCCCGACTAGTGCACTTTCTCATTCCCAATCATTCCCTTCGGACAGACCAGTTTCACAGTCTCCAATCTATCTTGTATGAATAAACAGACAGACCATAAGGTATATGACGACCATTCATCCCTCACAACCCTAACAGCTGATTTGATTTAATTATATAGTTTGACAATACTGATTTCAATAGCAAACGGGCAAAGAAACAGAAAACACAACATTAGATGCATTGAGTGAAGGCAATGATGAAGCACAATTTTGACAGGCACTGAGGCAACTGACAGAACTGTTACAGAATGTCACAGAATGATGACACAATTGGAAATGCAAATGAGAAAACTTACTGCTAAAGGTTGTCTCTGTCAGCACTTCACTCCACTCTCCCTCTCCAGCAGCAGACACTGCTCTCATTCTAACATTGTATTCAGTACCAGGAAGAAGTGCAGGCAGAAGGGTAGAAGTTGAATAAGGTTGAGTGCTCACTCTAGTGCCCCAGTTAAGCTCCCCATTACGTCTGTAATCAACATGATACCGTGAGATATTTGCAACATTTTGGAGAGCAGTCCAGGTCACCCTCAGACTTGGGTTCCCATCTTTCACGGCCTTGGATACAAAAACACCAGTGGCTTTGGGAGGGACTTGTAAAAGATGTGGAAAATTGAAGTAAACAGTAAAAGCAATATTCATGCACAATCATACAATTGTACATGCGCATATCTATATAATTATGTGGATGGTTGCAAAATATTATATCAAGCCAATTTGCAATGCTTACATAGTTTTGTATATACAGTGCAGGTTATTATATACTAGCATATTGCAAAAGAAATAAGAGTATGCAACTGCATATCTGCATACATATAACTGCAATTTTCTAAAATGGTGTAATGAGTCTCCTGTACCTAAGCACCCTATTAACACCTTCTGTACAGTACATGCCTCGCTCAGACTATCAATCAATCAATCAATCAATCATTCAAGGCATTATCCTCTGTGCAGGGGATCGCCAACAAACGGGATATGTAAATTCATGACTCAACATATCATATCAGACTATTATCAGTTTTAATGAATAACATTATAGCCGTAGGCCGCTGAACGGGCCGCACTTGGCCTCCATTATCACCATTGTCTTGCACATTGTCTACACCCTTATGTTGCAGTGTGTACCACCTCACATGCTACATAAGTGCCCTGTGGTTTCAGTTTAGTAGAGTTCCTTGTGCTACAAGCACATACGCAGCTCCGTATATCCCACATACAACTATTGATGGTTAACATGGTGGCAGTGAACAGCTGGGACGACGAGTAGAAACTCCTGTGGTTGCAGGTCTGCATGACGAGGAGAGCTCAGACAGCATTCAAGAAGCTGCTCGACAACGCCAAGGGGGCCTTCAAGGCCGCAGTTACAGCCCTTGGTGAAAGGTTTGAGCCCTAGAGTAAGCTGGAGTTGTATGTTGCCAAATTTCAGACACCTCACAAGAGGAAGACGGAAGGCTGGGAAGATCTGCGGGTGCTAGCTGATCGCGTTTCCCAAGTTGAACACGAAAGCGAAGCAGCTCTTAGTGTTCCAACAGTTTGTGAGTCAGATCGACAACCCACAAGTCGTTTTTTTGGTGAAGCAGTATCACCTGACCACTATGGAGCAGGCAGTGATGATGGCCCTCGAGCTGGAGTTGTTCCTGGGACCCAAGCAGCGTGTTGCCTAATTAGAAATGGATCACATCAGCACGAAACAAGAGGATTCATTGCTCCAAGCCATGACAGACATCCTGGGTTGACAGGAAAAGCTCGAGGCCCAGAGGCATGAACTTCCCTTGTACACCAGCACTTCCAGATACCAAGGGAGGGGCTGAGGACAGCAGACCAGCGGTAGTGCTCAAGGCATCAAGTCCAAATCATCTGGCCTGTTCATCTGCCATAAGTGTCACAAGGAGAGACACACAGTGTGGATGGGACTCATTTGGCTGTGCATGGGTCACGTGTAGTACCTGTGGGCATTGATGGGAAGGTGTTAAATCAATGTGTATATGTCATGAGTGATATCACCACCGAAGCCCTTCTGGGACTAGAATCACACCAGTGTTCATTTGATGCTGGAAAGAAGACCCTTACCTTCTCAGGGAGTGGGACCAAAGTACTACTCCAGAAAGGTGATGACGTAGAGACCATCAACTCCGTAGACACAGAGTCACCCACTTCTGCTGCTGGCGGTCAAGTCAGCCTCCCATATGAGTATTTCCATGAAGGCTACGCAAGGCACAACTTGACGACCTCATCATTGAACCCATCCTCTGTACCAAACAGGAGAACCGCAGACTTAGTGACGAAGCAGCCAAGGGTAAGTCAAGTCACTATCAACGCCTTCTGCAACTGTGGGATCAGTAAATTGTGGAAGACCAGCTCCTGTTCTAGCATTACGAGAATGATGAGGGCTCCAGTCATCATACCCAGCTGGTAGTTCCACGAAGCCTGAGGGACCAGGTACTTCGAGACTTGCATGGAGGATCCATGTCAGGTAACTTTGGGGAAGACAAAACTCTGGGCAGACTAAGGGAGAGATTTTACTGACCTAGATTTCACACAGATCTTAAGCTATGGTGCCAGTCTTGTGAGGAATGTGCCAGAAGATGGAAACACCAAAGCACAGGGCACCTCTGAAGAATGTGCAAGTACGGAGACCAATGCAAGTAGTTGCAGTCGACATTCTTGGACCATTGCCCAAGTACTCCAATATGGAAACCAGTACATCCTTGTAGCTGGTGACTACTTCACATAATGGATGGAAGCTTATGCCATCCCAAATCAAGAAACAGACACAGTGGCTCAGAAACTAACGGAAGAAATGTTCCTGAGATTCTCCCCTCCAGAACAGCTCCATTCAGACCAGGGACGACCAAGGTCCTTAGTATCAAGAAGACCAGACCAATTTTGTCCCCCTCAAGGACATAGTATGGTGGAACAATTCAATCGCAACCTTATCAGCTTGTTGTCAACAGCCATTAATTATGGACCACCACAGCGAGTGGGAAGATCATCTCAGAACAACTTGCATGGCATACAACACCAGTGAACAGTCAACAACTGGATTCACACCGTTTTTCTCATGTTTGGCAAAGAAGCTAGAATACCAATTGACATCATGTTTGGTAGGCCGCCAGAAAATGAGGGACTGGTCACTAAGAGTATGCCATCAAACTCAGAAACAAGTTGGAGAGTTCGTACAATGCACTACAGCACCACCACCAGCGAGCGTTTCAGCACCAGAAGGACCATTACGATAAGAAAGTGCATGAAAATCCACAAAAAGGAGGCGCTCTAGTGTGGTTCCATCTGGGCAATCTTGGGAATTCCAACAGCCATGGACTAGACCTTTCAGAGTGGCACGACAGATGTCTGAATGCACCTACAGGATCCAGGACACTATACAGGTCGGAAGAAGCAACTTGCTGTTCACTTCCATCAACACCGGATCCCCATCCTGACACAGAGCTTGCCAACACTCCACTTTCTCAGCAACCAGCAAGTGACAGTGAGAACACCATCAGTAACTTTGGAGACCATTTACAGATTGTAGAAGATGATCAGGAAACAGCACCAGTGGAGAGAGAACTGAGGTACCCTCAACGCCAACAGTAACCACCAGAAAGATTGCTGGACGTTGTCAAGCACTGAATGTGGGACACAGATTTCGTAAAAGGGAGCAGTGCAATGAGTCTCCTGTACCTAAGCACCCTATTAACACCTTCCGTACAGTACCCCGCTCAGACTATTATCAGTTATTGAATAGCATTATAGCCGTAGGCCGCTGAACGGGCTGTGCCTGGCCTCCATTGTCACCATTGTCTTGCACATTGTCTACACCCTTATGTTGCAGTGTGTACCACCTCATATGTGCTACATAAGTGCCCTGTAGTTTAGTAGAGTTGAGTTGATTAATCTGTGATCCTGGTGACGAAGTGCTACGTGCACGTACGCAGCTCCGCTTTAAGGTCCCGCATACAGCTATCAAGAGTTCCACTTACTACAATGGCACAGCAAAATGTCACACATGATGACACTATTAGTATTCTGACGTAATACATACATACATACTATGCCCCAGGGAGTATGATTTGGCTCAACTTACATATTACGCAGCTCTTTGGTTTGCTAGTCGGGACTTATAACAATGCCTAGGACACCCCTGGAATGCTCGTGAGGAAAGCAACATTTGCAACAATAATCAAACCTTGCTTTGGACCACTTAGGATCATTGCTGCCAGCCACGACTCTACATCTCTCTCCTAAATAGGATTTTCATAGTGGATATGCTGGGCTCGTATTCGTACTTGGTAGAAGTCGTTCCATCGGCATAATTGTCTTCAGTAGGTGTAACATCCCTACTCTATACGAAGCTACGAAGCTATTGCCATGAAGTCAGTACACTAATACATGCTAACGCGTGACGTTTTACTACGTCATTGTTACAAAGCTGTGTCTGCAACTATGTCTTTCTTATGATTGATGTAACCTGATGGAATGTGTTGCATGATTGTATGATTGCATAAGTGAATTGTACTTCTGTTCATGTTGCATGATTCATCCTGTGTATGTGTTTAATTGGTTTTCTTTGTTTTTATTGATTTATGCTCAGCTGTTCAGAGACAGTGTGTTTCATGTACTTCCCGCAAGATCCTTGTTTTAGCCTCGAGCACAGGTCTGGCTACCCTCTGACGCATCGGGCTTTTCATCACAGTCATTTTTCGTTAGTTACAGATGAGTATACGTGGTTGCATGCTCTTATCTCTTATGTAGTCTTGATATTAGTGAAAATGGCAACATAAAGTAAAAAGTCGATAATAATTCCTGGTATACTCCCAATATAGCTCCCTAAGCCTTCAAGGCATGCAGGTACTTAAGTCACCTGTTAGAGAAAGGTAGAGTTATGTCATTTTGCGTGTAAAGAAGCTTTATAGCAGACTACTGTACATGTACATATAGGTGTCACTTCAAGTTCAGTTTATCTGGTGGTACATGTACACAGCAACAACAAAGCCACAGCAATATCGTTACATTGCATGTATATATGCATAGATATGTATGCACCATATTATTGTGCTTGTGTTTTATAGGGGTCAATGCAATGCTTTGACAAGGGCAGAGAACAGCAGTGACACAGCAAGTTGATATGCACTGGAAGAGATAATTTCTTTTACAAAAAGCGACAGTGTGTCACAAGTGTAAGTGCACTTAATATCAGCAGATAATCTATAAACACTCACTGTCATCTGTTCTCACTCTCTGCTCTTCACTCCAGGCTCCACCTCCAATTTCAGACGATGCTCTCACTCTAACAATGTACTCCACCCCAGCATCCAGTCCAGTCAGAAGAGTGGAGTTTGCAGGAGGTGAGAGTGAAAGGCGACTTGAATTAATCCATGACTCCATATCACTTGTTCTGTACTCCACCTCATACTCAGTGATGGGCAATTCACTTTGGGGAGTGGACCAGGACACATTCAGAGTAAAATTCCCATCTTCCACTGACCTGGTCACAGACACACCAGTGACTCTGGAGGGACCTGTCAGAGAGATGATAGAATAAAGCATTCCATTACATCTACTACATATAAACATGGTAGGAAAGCATATTTACACCTTACACCAGAAAATCTAGCACTAGCTGTGTATTGTGTACATATACATTGCTGCAGTTCCGTGGTGACAGCAAGGGTCCTGATATAACGTTGACTCGTGTCCCCAAATGGAAGAAAGATTAACCAGCAAACAATTAAGCCAGTGTGTGCCAAATGGAGTGTGTTGAGCTACACATCCTGTAAATAAATTTATCTAACTGCTAATTTGTATGATGATATATAGAGTATAAGCAGTGAAATGCATGTCAAACATTCTTGGCTCTGGTCCCCAGGCATTTGATGATGCTTGACTTGATCTTAGCATGATGGGAGTAGTTCATATGTAGCCTGTGTTCAAGATAGTACTACGGTTGTTAAAAAGTTAGTTTTAATTGCAGTTAAAAACAGTGATACAATGCAGCAAAATTGCTTTAATGTGTAAATGACCTTAGGCTTACAAGGTTGTGTTCAGTACTGGTAGGTCACTTGTATAGCTGCATACTAGTGTACATGTATAATATAGATGTCACTTCAAGTTCGGTTTATTTGGTGGTACATGTACACAGCAACAACAAAGCCACAGCAATGCCGTTACATTGTATGTATATATGCCTAGATACGTATGCACCATATTATTGTACTTGCCAAGAGCAGAGACAGCAGTGACACAGCAAGTTGATACGTATGCACTGAAAGGGATGATTCTTATAAACCGACAGTGTGCCACAAGCTGTAAGTACACTTTATATCAGCAGATACTCTATAAACACTCACTGTCAGCAGTTGTCACTGTTGTCTCCTCTTCACTCCATGCTCCAGCTCCAATTTCAGACAAAGCTCTCACTCTAACAATGTACTCCACCGCAGCATCCAGTCCAGTCAGAGTAGTGGACTTTGCAGGAGGTGAGACTGAAAGGTGAGTTGAATTAATCCATGGCTTTGTATTGATTGTTCTGTACTCCACCTCATACGCAGAGATGGGCAATTCACCTTGGGGAGTGCTCCAGGACACATTCAGAGCAAAATTCCCATCTTCCACTGACTCAGTCACAGACACATTAGTGACTTTGGGTTCTGTCAGTGGGATGTAAGAATGAAGCATCCCATTACATCTACTATACATACAAACACGGTAGGAAAGCATATATTTTCACCTTACTCCAGAGAATCTAGCACCAGCTGTGTAGTGTGTACATATACATAGCAACAGTTCTGTGATGACAGCAAGGATCCTGATATAACGTTGACTCGTGTCCCAAAAGAAGGGCATACCAGCAAATGGTTAATATAAGCCAGTGTGTGAGGATGGAGTGAGTTGAGCTACACATCCTGTAAATGTGTATAATTATACAAGTGTAAGCAGTGAAATGAAGCACATTTTGATCTGCATAGCTATATATGAGCAGTATGCACTAGAGGTACCCTATGGGAAGGCATATAAGGTGTAGTGATGACGGAAGGTAAGGAGATTCAGAAGAAAAGGCTTGGCACATTGTTGGAAGGAGTTAATAAAAGGATCAAGCACGGCATGGATGACAGATAGTTTGCCGGCCTCCCCTCTAGATTTCTCTCTGCAGCAGAGAAAGAAATCCTTGCAAGTGGCCTCAACAAGAGTGGTCCCTGCAACTGGCAGAGATTGTTGGGCTGCGGAGGATGGCTTCAGGAGGGCCAGTTGCCCCCCCCCCCCCTTCCAAGAACAGCTAGCAAAAATGATAATTGACTGCTTGTCTTGCTAGGGTTAAGCTTAGGGTTAGGGCTCAGCAAAAGTCAATTAAACGCTGAAGAAAGATGAGTAAATTGTCATTGCGCCACCTGACGAATGGAACTGTCATTGAGGTGATGGTCCATGAGGACTATGTCAGGATGGTGATGTCATTCTCTTCCAGCTTATGAGGGTTGGAGTGCTCCCCAAATGACTCTTCACTTGAGGTGTCCAGCAGGAATATCCAACTCTGGGTGGTTTCTGAGAGTCAGGTTCACCATCTGCGCTGGGTACCCATTTACTTGAACGACTTGTCTCAGTTGGTTCTTTCTCCACAATCTGTTTGGAGGCATGTCAAACATTCTTGGCTCTTGTCCCCAGGCATTTGATGATGCTTGACTTGATCCTAGCGCGATGATGGGAGTTGTAGCTCATATACCTGTCCATGAGTGTCTCATCTTGTCTGAGAAGCTCACTGATGACCTGAACTTCTCCGTTTACTGGTACTTTAATGAAGAAGCTTACCACATCATGGTGTCAGTATCTCCAAAGGAGATTTGGATAATGCGATGCATGCAGTCGGTGGAGTTCTTCATACAGAAGTCATTTGTTCCTTGCAGTGTGTTCAGGATCCTGACCAGCTACCTTGCTAGTCTGTGGATGCTGATCTGACAGTGGAGGGGTGCTTCGTTGTGGATTTTTTAGAGGCCATAGATTTGTGGAGCTGTGGAGAATGAAGGAGAGAAGAACAGATGCTGTTTGTTAGGGAGATATATGCTTTCTGCTCCAGTTCCTTCAGGGCCGAGGAAATTCTGGTTTCCACTCTGGTGGTTAGGTTGCGTTTCAGCTTCTTGTAAGCTGAGTCTTCCCGCAGGGTTTCCATCCTTGCTGTGTAGTCTGATCGATTCATGACTACTGTCACATTACCTGTGTCTGCTGGGAGGTGATGATGTCATTGTTTCTCCTTAGACTTCTGGTCGCTTTATGCAGTTACCCACTCAAGTCTTCCTTAGGGGTGTCACTGAGTTGAAACCTGAACTCACTCCTAATCTGTGCTGCTGTCCCGTCTCTTCATCAAGGCAGGAGGCCATGGCTTCAGTTGCTGCTATATATGCATGATTTTCAGTGTGGGGATTGCTTTGGGAGTAACTCCGTAGTTTTATCTTGGACTTGGACTAGTACTTCTTCTTCTGTGAGGGCTCTGTTGCTAAGGTTCCTTGCTACACGATGTTTTGTCTGCTCTGGGGAGTTCGTGTGGGAGCAACGTCAGCTGTGCAGCTAAACTTCGAGATCTGTCTGGCCTTGGAGTCAGTGTAGACTCTCTTGTCAGAAGTAGAACACCAGGATTCCAGCTGTCTCCATTGTTCGGGTTCTACGAGTTGATGGAGTAAGTCGGCATGATGGTCCTCTTCCGGTTCAAATCTGCTCTTCTTGGCTTGGGTATCACGGATCACTCCACAGCACATCTAGCTATTAATTGTGGAGAAACCACTGTGACAGTAAGTCTTAGGCCTTTGGGAATAACATGGTTCTCCTAACAATGTATCCAGAACATAATGTAATACTACAGTTGTGCCAGCTGTCCATGGGCATGTTTCAGCCAATAGGATATCTATACTGTGGCTTACTCTGAGTGTTGAATGATTCATTTACCAGCTGATAAAGATCTACGAAATTGAATGTCTTGGGATATAGATTGTTCATTAACTCCAGCAGCTGTGCAATCGCTCAATAACTTCCCCCTCATTAACTGTATGCAGCAATGAGCCTGTACTAAATCACAGACCAGCTTCTCAATCCCTGATGAATATGAAGAAACATACCAAGATACAGTAAATGACTACCATTCATCCCTCACATCCCTAACAGCTGATACAATTTAAATAAGTGATTATAATAATTATAGTTTGACAATACTGATTCAATAGTACGTAGTTTCAATAGTAAACTGGCAAAGAACCAGAAAGCCACTACATTAGGTGCATTCGGTGCCCTGCACAAAGCAGCAAAGCTGTAGCACAATTTCACAAATATTGAGATGTAATATAATATCACATGACAAAATTGGACATGCAACTGATTAAACTCACTTGTTGAGCTAATCACTGGTAATTTTAACCTGAACCAGACTGCTGCACTGGAACAGTGCTGAGCAGTCTGAGGGGTGATCACTGGACCTATTGACAGGGAACCAGTGATCGCCTTCACAGTCAACCCAAACAAAGTATGGAAGACCCACAGGAAGCTGTTTCACCCTTATTGGAGCTCATCAGTGTGATGTAATGATGAGCTTGTGTTGGGATGACAGGCTACCTATGTATCCACCACTAGTGCCAGCACTTGTGGTTCAACAAAGGCAGACAGATAGGGAGGTTACAGTCTACAGGTTAATTGGACTGTATCACACGGTGAGGCAATACTTGGTGTCAATAAGGGTGAAACAGCTGTCAGTGGCTCTTCCATGCTTTGTTTGGAATGAATGGGGAGATGATCACTGGTTTTCCAGTCAATAGGAAGAAGTGACCGTCCCCCGGACTGCTCAGCACTGTTCTAGTGCAGCAGTCTGGCTCGGGTTAGGATTACCAGTAATTAGCTAAGCAAGTATCTCCTCGACTGAAGCAGGGGGGGTGTTCTTCCTTCTGCTTGTCATCCTTGGTGTTGGTGACACACTGGACCTCTCGTGACATGTGGTGGATGGCCCAGGAGTCCAGGTACTGGCCCGGGTTAGTGGGCATTCTGTAGACCGGCACCCATCCTCCAGAGAATTGTGTCCAGAAACAGAGTGTTCTGTCCTTCTTGACTTCCATGGTGAATGCGATGGAAGGCTGCACACCACTGAGGTGGTCTGGGAGTGTAAAACATCGACAAGGTGTTCAGCCCATTTCTAGCTCTTTACTGTTCAAGTATCTCCTCACTGTGTGATACGGTCCAATTCACTCGGTTTTCTCTGTGTGCGCTTCAGTTAATTAGATCTACCACTGCTTGATGCAGGCCCTAAATTGGGTCAAACTGTTCACAGTCATTTGTGATAATTGACATCTGTCGCCCGATTCCCGACTAGTGCAGTTTCTCATTCCCAATCATTCCCTTCGGACAGACCAGTTTCTCAATCTCCAATCTATCTTGTATGAATAGACAAACATGCAGACCAATGTCTGATGAATATGAACAGACAGACCATAAGGTCATCCCTCACAACCACAACAGCTGATATGATTTAATTAAAGTGATTCTATAGTTGACAATACTGATTTCAATAGCAAATGGGTAAAGAAACAGAAAACCACATTAGATGCAACTATTAATATAGATGCAGGTGCATGAGTGAGGGCAAAGATCAAGCACATTTTTGACAGGCACTGAGACAACTGTAATACTACAGAATGTCACATGACACAAGTCCGAATACAAATGAGAAAACTCACTGCTAAAGGTTGTCTCTGTGTGCACTTCACTCCACTTTCCCTCTCCAGCAGCAGACACTGCTCTCACTCTAACATAGTATTCAGTACCAGGAAGAAGTGCAGGCAGAAGGGTAGAAGTTGAATTAGGTTGAGCGTTCACTGTACTGCCCCAGTTAAACTCTCCATTACGTCTGTATTCAACACGATACTCCAAGAGATTTGAGACATTTTGGAGAGCAGTCCAGGTCACCCTGAGGCTTGGTTTCCCATCTTTCACAGCCTTGGATACAGAAACACCAGTGACTTTGGGAGGAACTTGTAAAAGATGTGGAGAATTGAAGTGAACAATAAAGCAATATTCGTGCATGCACAATCATACAATTATACATGCGCATATCTGTATACATAAATGGTTATGAGACATTATAATTTATAATAGATGAAGCCAATCACAACATTATGATCGGCAAAACATTGAATATGAGCAGTAAGCGTTTCTTTCACTAACCAGCGTCCTAGATTGAACTAACGGATTGAAACCCAACCCAAACCCTAACCTAACCTAAAAGTTGTGACGGACCTCGGTTAGAGCCGGGCTTAAGCTAAAACACAGTCGATATATTGACAAAATGGCAACTCGCGATGGGACACTCACACTTCGGAAACGATACTTCAGCCCGGCTCTGCCAACGTTAGTGTTAGTGTTAGGGTTAGGGTTAGGGTTGGGGTTAGTTTTCCATCCCGGAAAAACGACTTGTCCGTATATTATACATGATCTCACACGGCTGTTCGGTGTTCGCTCAACTGCTGCTTGATACGATTTAAGTCGCTAAAGGCGGCGATTCTACGGAGCGATTTAGCTACAGCGCGATTACGATGTGTCATTCACGCGCAATAAAAGTGTGACCTGCTATTAGTCCTAGATGACATTGATGCTCTCTGTCCTTCTTCAGATAGGCATTCTGCCGACTCTATATATGGTCATGCCCTCTACAACACACGAAGTACTGGTCCTACGATAAGTCGGAATTGCCGTATTAGATTATGACTAGCTGTACAAAGAAACAGAGGCATGTATATTCGTGACCTATAGCTATATACTTATCTGACGACATGCACCTTACCTTCGTCCGTTATAGCCAGTTGGACCGCCAAAATAAGCAGCAGGCTGTTGAGAAGAGCCGTCCTAGGGATCATCGGCATTTCTGTCCTGATCAACGATTCACGTGTGGTCTGTCATGACAAAATTTGGACCCCTAAAATAGTTTCCTGGAACAAAAATATACCTGGAATTTCAAGGACATTGAAGTATTGGACTGCCTGTGAATTAAAGACCCCCAGTTAATGTAGCTAATTACTATTATGGTGGAACAAACAGTGGAGGAAGTGTATATACGCGCATAGACAACGTAAGATTGGAGAAATAGTTCAAGGATTGACACAAACACACAAGCTGTAACACAAATGACAGGAGGAAGTCGGGCACCTTCTTCATAATTGCATATAGCTGCTGCATTCTTGCTTGGGGCTCTTATAACTCTCCGGCATGCATGTTTTGGAATAGAGGGGATGGCCACAGAGAATCGTGTACGTAGTCTCAATACTGATCTTCGACTGTACAGCAGCCAAATGGTCAGTGGGCGTATATGGTACTCAACAATATATACACAACGTCTTGTATATACTGGACGTGATATAAGTGATGCTTCATATATATGCAATAAACAAGTTTTATGGTAGTGTTGTCTGCTTTGGTTTGTAAAAATATTCCAGTATGAGTGCTATACAGATTAATTATACATGAGTGATAGAGTATGCGTATAATTTATACCTACATGGAGATCACCCCTCGAACATCATGCACATAATATGGTGCATACCTGGCTCATCAGTGCATGTGCAGTTCATAAGACTGTCTGCAATTGGAATGATTCATATGGAAATTCTATGTAACACAGGACGATGACCAGTGAGAAATGCCATGCAATATATGCATGCATGCAAAAGATCGATCAAATGTTTCAGCTGCAGCTGCTTTCATCTACTGAATATTCAACTAACATAATCTCCAATAGTATATATACCGAATAATAATCATTGTACTTATGTTGCTAGAATCTGATCTTTTAATCAATTGACAGAATCTATATCAACCAATGATCAACCATGCATAATTATGCAGTTAATGACATGCTGCACAAAGCTATGCTATAAAGAAAGTTTCACACAACCGAACTACAAAAGTATTATTGAGTCATTGTGTATTTCACTACGGTGAAAACTAAAAGCGCATACATGCAGGACAGGATGTCAACTACTGGTACTTGTTCTGTAGGTCTTGGTAGAGATGCTTCCCTTCCCTCAAGAGGTGCTCCCAAGACAGCAGCTTTGGAAGAGGTTGCTTTGTCTTGTTGACTCCAGCTCAGCGTGCTTCAGAGTCTGTGAACAGCTCCCTAGCGAGGTCTTCAAATGTCGGGTGCTTGTGGTGTTCAGGGTTCCTAGAGATCTAGAGAAAGGGGGATTGGTTGTAGACTTGTCCCAACAGTCATATAGATACAAAATATGTAATGAGTTGGAAAGACTGCATGTTGAGATGCGAAGACTAGCTTGCTAGAAGGAGATCTGGTGTATTTGAGCATCAGCAGTAGCAAGGAGCAATTCGTTTGGCTTCTGTACTGAATAACCAGACAGCAGGTAGTGTTAGCTGTACGAATTACAGTTAGGGCATGTACTAAAATATTCGAACGATGTTCAGCTTCAACACTTGACACCTAAATGAAGTCGCTGCATGAAAGCTTCGTTTTCCTTACCCCATATATGTACCCTCCAGTCACACTTTCAAGTTTTAGCAGCAGATTCTGTGAAGCTAGCCACTGTTGCACTCACCAACAGTCCACCATCAACTTGTAGTTGTTTCTGGGACAGCCAGGAGGGGGAGGCTGGCAGTAGCCTGACTCAAAAGCTCTTAGAACCTGCATTAGGAGAGAAGGGATTGTTCTGTAAACAAGGATGTGGGAGATGTCCTATGTAGACAATGTGGCTTCCACATACCAAGTTATTTGATTTGTCACCCCTAGGCATGTCTGACTGAACAAGGGCTGCCTAGTAAACAAATCATGTCAATAAGGGCTTCCAAATGGAGGCTTAGCACTGATGATAGAACCCATAGGCAGCACAGTCTGAAGGTGTGACCTTAGGAAGAGGCTGAGAACACGCGTACCAATTAGTGATCTTACGTGACTGTATTCCAAATAATGCACCCTGGCGTCTCCATCGAATTAGAGTGAAATTTCGCTTCAGGTATTCTTATTTAAACTGGGGAACCGTTAGCCATTGGCTACTGTGAGACAAAGACAAAGAGGCCTGTTCTGTTTCAACAGCTCCATCCTGCAGGCACTTGAGAAATATTGTGTTTTATTGAGCAGGGGTAGTTCACGCAGGGAGAAGAAGGCCAGAGCATCTGGCCGAAACGTAGGCAAGGTTTTCAACCCTGTTTTTAAGCTGGTATTAGAGAACTACCCCTTCTCATGCCTGAGCCAGCTGAGAAGCCCTCACTTCATTCGTACCTGCGTGAACGCTACGGAAGTAGCACCCAGAAGCTAGTACGAGAGGCACGAGAGGAGCCTACACATTGTGTTTTATTGTTCTGATATGTGATGATTCACGAAAATAGCAGGAATTGCTTCCACAAAAATTTGCCAGCAAACTAAATTGAAAGGCGCAGAACAATACACAGTACAAACATAAACATTACGTATGCTTTCAGTGCTAGCAGTGAAGAATTTCATCGCAAAAACTAAACTCCATTTCATGGGAAAATTCAGCAGCCACATTGACTACAAGAGACATACGGTAGCATGCTCTGCTTTGAGGCAGCTCCAGCATCCTACCTACAGTCTGGTCTACAGTTGTGGTTAAGACTGGCTTACTTACTGCCTTGTGAGGCTTCCTGCACTTGTGTGTATGCTCTAGTAATAGAATATGTCTGAAGAAAGCCCTAACAATGATGCTACAACCTCCGTCACCGGTAGTGTATAAACTGACATGTAGGAATTCTTCATGACTGATGTACACAGACACGTACGTAGGTACAACAAGTTCAAACAATTTGCTCATATAGACTTATAGAGTACACGAAAACATACATACATTGGCACATGGGCATATGGACACAGAAATGGAGAGTGACATGGTGACTTCAAAGGATCATGACATACAAACACTCAAACAAAGTGGACCCATCCAAGATGCATGCATGTGATCACAGACGCTATAGCATGTGCACATGCCCACGAGCGTGAGGTGGATGGTGGTAACTCCTATCTTTCTGTGCGATTCAGTGAGTATTCGCAAGCTAGCGTGTAACTTGTACAAGCTGCTAACTTCACAGATTGTAAGGAAAGTCTAAAATGTCTATGTTGGCCATAGCTGCATTGCAATTTGAATTAGACAGTTAGCTGCAAGTCTGCATGTGTACTGCCTCTTTCCACAAATGTTTCCACACTGTAGGAGGGCACACATTTCCATACACAATAAGATACAGCATGCTTTGTTAAGTGGCCACAGAGAAAGAGCATCTATCTACAGTCTCAGATCAAAACGTCATAGAAATCTTCCTGAGAGGAAAAACATATGTTCTAGTGTACTAGTGTGCATTTCCTGCAATATTCGTTACATTGGCACAATTTAAGAAATTCAACTTATCATCTGCAAATGTTGCTGCATAGTTAGACAGGGAAACTTACGTACATGCCTCTACCTTTCGTGCCTCTGTCCTGGACTTGCATATCTACTTACAGCCATACAGCCTATCTCCTGACAGAAGGTCAGCAACTGATCTGGCACCGTTTTACATCCTGGAGATGATCTAAAGTGGGACAAAGTGACAAGGACTTGTGGCAATGACTACAGCTTGTATCGTTTGCCAAACAAAGGTGCACTACGTCTTGCGCTCTACCTGCAACTCATCAGGTGATTGGGAGGTCTTGCAGCCTTTGTCTTCTCTGGGGTCCATGAGCACAATCAAACATAACCTTATGTGATGCAACAAGTACAAATTAAGTGATAAATGGCCAGTCCTTGCCCGGACTGCACATACAGATGGATGCACATACAGATGGATGCACATACAGATGGATGCACATACATACACATTCATCAAGGTCAACAAAGCAACTACACACTACATCTGATCTACCCTTGCGGCAGACAACAACCACCTTGACAAGACCTCCACACCCTTGTGTCACGCACACAGCTGGTGCACACTGCTACTACAGCTTGCCCTACAAGTACATGGTACATCAACAACCTTTTAGGTGCCCACACACCAGGTGGTACAAACCTAGCATGGAAGAGGCTTATACTACACTACATAACATCACAAGCTTTACTGAGCCTTCAGATGGTGAAGTAAGACAAGTTCGCTTTTTACAAAGACCCTCAAATAGCATTTCACTAGCATGCCCTTCAATACTAGGAGGTTACCTAATAACCTACGTAAGTGACCTAATTGACGGCGCTGGAGAGGACACTGAAGACGGCCACCATGTAGAGGAAGTAGGCACTGCCATAGTGCCTCGAGAGAGAGAGATGCCTTTCCAAAGGAAGGAGGCCATGTTGTAGTAGATGTGCCAGTCGTCCAGGTGGAAGAAAGGGGAGAGAAGGAGTCTACTCCACTGCTTGCAATTGTTGTACCACACGCCCCCCGCGCTAATGCAAACTTGGTCCACTTCGGGCCAGTGCCATCGAAAGCTTCTCCCAGCGATATTTGGCTGGAGATAGGCAAGCAAGTTACCGATAATGATGCCAAACGTTGTCGGATAGGCGCCATTCCCGCCAGAAAGTGCATTCATCAGCTGAAATGCTAACAAAAGTAGAGGAAAGCCTCCGCCAGCCCTTCGAGAGCGAAATATGCTTGTCACGTAGGGAGAACCTCGTCGATCACGTGACATGCATGTAGCTTAACCTATATTTATATATACATTATATATGTATATAGCTACTTAGCTATTGTAGCCCTCTGTACACTAGCTAGCTACATTTTTGATGTCTAGGCTGGCCATATACGTACACTCATTACATGTTCAACTAGTTTAGCTCCCAGGCTGCCAACCTTGTTAGTGCGCTCCAATCCCTATAGTAGCTACTGTCTAGGAATGACCGAGAGGAGGGACGTTTTCGCCATTCTCATGTCGCCCGGCAAGATGCCCAAGATTTGTGTTCGTTATGTTCAGCCTGCAAACGTCGACCACAGTGAGACTACTACCTTATCAACCATCGATCAGCTATGCACAAATATAATTATGCAATGCAATTGATGACATGCTTCAATGGTAATTCACATTATTGTGCAATCAAACTGAATTACACAACGCTGTAATGTTCAACACAACACACCCATACAAACCTAATACATGTTATTGCGTAGTTAGCCATATAGTATGAGCACTTTTAGAACACAACATCACAGGGAAGGATATCAACTACGTGTACTTGTTCTGTAGGTCTGGGTACAGATGCTTCCCTTCCTCCAGAGGTGCTCCCAAGACAGCAGCTTTGGAAGAGGTTGCTTTGTCCTGTTGACTCCAGCTCAGCAGTACTACAGGGTCTCTGGCCAGGCCCATAGTGATGTCTTCAAATGTCAGACGTACGTTGTGTTCTGGGTTCCTGGAGATTTAGGGTATATAGGGTGAGGTAAAGATCTGGTTGTAGACTTGTCCCAACATGAGCAGTGTAGACACAAAATGAGGTGAAAGGGCCGTCGTGGGAGATGTGCATGGTAGCTTGGGAGAGGGAGACGTGGTGTGGTATTATATGAGCATGGACACTTTGCAAACAAAAAATTCTACTGAAATATATACCAGGCAGGCCTTGAGTTAGCAGACAGCAGGTACGTAGGCCTGGCTGTAGGCACTGCATCTTGTAATGTTCATTGAATTTGCTGTGTGACAGTTGCATTCTTTTACACTATATATATGTACCCTCTAGTCACACTTGCAAGTTTAAGCAGCAGATTCTGTGAAGCTATATAGCCACTGTTGTACTCACCAACAGTCCACCATCAACTTGTAGATGTTTCTAGGACAGCCAGGAGGGGGAGGCTGGCAGTAGCCTGTCTCAAATGCTCTTAGGACCTGCATTATGGGAAGAAGTGATTGTTTTGTGGATGAACATGCAGGTGGGTGTCAATGAGTAGTAGTACACTACATATGTCAACATACTATGCATGTATGTCAACAATGTGGCTTCCACACAGCTAATGATGAGAATATTCTACTTGTGATTAGTCTTACCAAGGCATGCCTCAATAAAGAATGCCTTGTAAACAAAACGTGACAATCACATGACTTGGAAGACTAGGCTACTCACCTGATCAATGCTCAACTCCTCAAATGGCTTGTGTCCCAGTGACCATATCTCGTACATCACCATCCCATAGCTCCACACATCACTCTTTGTAGAGTACATCTTGTACAAAACAGCCTCAGGAGCTGTCCACTTGACAGGAATCATACCTCCTTTGGATTTGTAGTAGTTGTCTTCATTCATGTCATGGGACAGGCCAAAGTCGGCAATCTATGAACAATACACAATGTTTGGACCACAAATATTCATGTGCATACATTATTATGATGCACTGTCTACATAGGCGTAGGGCAAGGTCCGGCCGACCGGCCATGGCCGAAGCAATTTGTCAAAAACCAAAATTTAAAATATCCCAAAATGATCAAGTCTTTACTTGTGATGGTTTATTCATTGGTGTAAAGACACATATTTACTATAATTTACTATGCACATTCTTAGGTACGTGAGAACTGATATTAATATTGACATGCAGCTGCGAGTATAATTATAATTATATATACACTAATAATGCACAAAATGTGACAAATGATTAGAGGAGATTTGTACACGGTACTCACCTTGGCTATGTACTGCTCACTCAGCAGTATGTTCCTGGCAGCAAGGTCTCTGTGGATGAAACCCTTCTTGGAGAGGTAGTCCATAGCATCAACTATCTCCTGGCAGAACCTCAGCAACGTAAGTGACAATGTTTTATGTGCTTTAGGTGATCTAATGGGACAAGGTGAGAAGGATCGGCATTAACTTGCACACTGACTGTAGGTTGTATACATGGTGTGCCAGCTTTATAGTAGTGTACTGGTACTCTATATGCATACCTGTAATTCATCAGGTGATTGCGAAGATCTCCTCTTGGGAGGTATTCCATGATCAGCATCACCTACACATAATTGTTACAAAAATACATGAAGTGCTACTTTATTAATGCAAACATTTGTATTACCTTGCCTGGTTTGTCAATGACTCCATACAACCTGACCACATTTGGGTGACTGAACTGTCCCATAATGGCTGCCTCTTTGAGCAGTTTGTACTTGTTGTCTTTCTCCTGGCTGTGGAGGGACTTGACAGCCACCTGGAGCGGGCCCTGTGGTGAGCTGGCCCACACTCCTTTGTAAACCGTCCCAAATTCTCCTTCCCCCAAAGACTCCTGGAGGGTGATGGCCGCTGGGTCCAAGTCAACGGAATCGTTAGCCTTCTGGTTCATCTGAGCCTTGATTCCGTGGAGGCTGGTGGCTGGCTCCCAGTACAGGCCTTCTTCCTGGTTGTAAGGGCTTTCAAGGTCTGCAAATTGCTACAAATAGCAACATTTCATATCATCATTACAGGTGTAAGAGTGAATTCTATTAATTAGCATCTGTATAGAGTATCATGGATCTAATTTAAAGGACACTGTGCAAACTTCACCATTTTGTGGATTGTTGGTGTTTCGCATTATATACAAAAATCAAAATTGTACAAATATATCTGCACTAATTATATAGACAGATGATGTACTAAGTAAATTTAATCTAGCACCATAGTATATGTGCCACAGTGTAATATGAGGTTCTCTGCCTTCAACTACTACGCTGCCGTTGCCTCTTATCGCTTCAGCCTTCCTACTCAAGTTTCTTCACGGGTTACCTAGACCCCACGACTGACACAGCTTCTGTAGCCCAATCCTGATGCAATTTGCAATGCTTCACATCAACAGGAACTAAAATGCATAATGAGCCTATGCATAGAGAAGATTGATTGATATACGTATGGTGACATATACGTATATAGATTATCCTCGTCCGCATCAATTATTTTCGTCAATGATGCCAATCAATGAAGTGCAAACAGCACCTGTTCTATATACGCACAGTAGATTTAACTTCATATTATACCTCTTGCATACGGATCACTTTCCATGTTAGCCTTGCTTGTTGAAGACAACACACAGAACAACCAAACTTCTACTATTTCTACACTGCTTGGTTATACTCATAAAAGTCATAGGTTGAATCATTCACAGATGGATCCCGAAACTCAAAGATATATAGTACTACATATATATATATATATATATATATATAATAGAAGTACATAAATTAATATGGTACATATGGTACATGTTATAATTGCAAACACACTTGCAATGTGGTGCTGGTGTAGTCGTATTCAGGATCGCTCCTTTGTGCTTCTGGGAGGCTGTCAGTTGAGGTTCTTTGAGTAGTCTGTTCATAAGTGGTCAAGAATACATGTTACCTTAGTGCATTATTATGTATACGAGGATTGTTTTGTGGCAAAGCTGTAGCCTTGCCGTGCAAGCATGAGCATTCACCCAAAACACAATAGAATGCACTAATTGTAGCAATATTTGGTATAGCATATCATAGAGTCATGGAGTCTTTGAGTTAGTTGCAACTGAATCTGCACACACAGCAGTGGTTCCATGAAAATATGATGAAGCCTATAAACGCTACATACAGGTCTATAAGACAGCATACAGTACAAACTGACCATTTCAAACCTTTTCGGTGTATCGTAGAGGTCCAAACCAGTTGGAACAGCATTGTTGTTACTGTCTTGTGTACAGGTATCATCCTCTAGCATGGAGGACCAAAGGGGGGTGTATAGCTAGCATGATTAGCAAAATCAATGAATAAATACAACATAGTACGAATACAAAATAGTTCACCAAAACATATTCTAAGGCAATATAGTAGAAGCTATCATAATGCACGATGAAATCATACAGTACATCAAAGCACCACCTAAAGCAATACCGCATGTATGTCCCATGCAAGAGGGACTTCTCCACGCCAACTGGAGACATCCGATGCAGACTAAAAATGGTGCAAACCGTACTGTCCTGGTTTGCACTTTGAGTATAGGTATATATATACTGCCACATTTTACCTAATGACTTTGAAAACAAAGAGCAGGGAGGTCTTGGACACCCTTGGCTGGGAGCTGCTGATTCACACTTTCCAAGTGAGCTAAATGATCATTGATATAATCCGGGCATGTGTGTAGTAAGTAGGTGGCATTATATGTACATACCGAACCTCGCAACATTTTCGTGACCAAAATATTTCGTGAATCGCTGCCAAAAAGGGGGAGAAATATTCGCGACAAAAATATTCGCGAAGGCGGCTCTGATACATTGCGTAATACTATAACATGGTTTCTGTGTTTGTTCGTCGGATCTTTAAAATGGACAAACACGTACGTATGTTATAAATGCGTTAGATCTTTTGTTCTTTTGTTCTAGTGCGTCGTTCTATGATCCCATTGAACTTCGCCCAGAGGAGGGCTTCATCAAGCAAAGAGCTTCCTTCGACGTCCGCCATCTTAATGTAACATCACCAGTGGTAGTTTACATGCGACTGTAATATACCGTGCATAAATGTGCGAACATTAAAAGTTCACACAATAATATTCGCGAATGTGCTCCAATCGCGTAATTCGCGAAAATTATTGATCACGAACATTTTGCGACGTCGGTATATACATACATCCAGTATTGATGGACATAGTCAGATACAAGTAAACAAACACATAAGTACGTACATTATTCCACTTTACCTATTATTTCTCTCTTTCTTCTTTTCTGTCTTCTTATCAAGCACACCACCAATGGCACTGCACCGACAATTAGCAGCACCAATAGAACAACACCTACTGCAACAGTAGCCCCCACTATTGCAGCGAGAGGAGAAGCTGATGTGGTGGTCTCGTTAGGTTGCCGACAGTTTCCAAAACTGTTACAAAATCCACCCTTTGCTGCAAAAACAGACAATGACAACTATAACGTACCAGTAACTCCCAACAAGTAAGAGACGGCATCAGTGTTTGTAGCCTAACTATATTATTGTATGTCCAACTATAGAACGTTCACTTTTGCATTATTATTGTATATATGTCCACATGTAGAACATACACCTTGCATGAAAGATAGTACTACGGTTCTTAAAAAAGTTAGTTTTAATTGCAGTTAAAAACAGTGAAACAGTGCAGCAACTTTGCTTAGTATATATATTAGGTGGTATATACATGTATATACACATGCAGCAACATGTTACACGTAGTATACATGTTACATATAGTATATATGCTTAGATACGTATGCACCATTCTGTTTTGTGCTTCGCGTGTCTTATAGGGGTCCATGCAATGCTTTGCAAGGGCAGAGAACAGCTGACACGCACCGGAAGTTATAATTCTTTAACAGAAACTGACAGTGTGTCACAAGTGTAAGTGCACTTTCTATCAGCAGATGTCTATAAACACTCACTGTCATCAGTTCTCACCTTCTTTCCATGCTCCAGCTCCAATTTCAGACAAAGCTCTCACTCTAACAATGTACTCCACCCCAGCATCCAGTCCAGTCAGAATAGTGGAGTTTGCAGGAGGTGAAACTGAAAGGCGAGTTGAATTAATCCATGACTTCGTATCACTTGTTCTGTACTCCACCTCATACTCAGTGATGGGCAATTCACTTTGGGGAGTGGTCCAGGACACAGTCAGAGTTACCTTCCCATCTTCCACTGACTCAGTCACAGACACATTAGTGACTTTGGGTTCTGTCAACAGGAATGATGTTAGAGAGAAGCATTCCATTACATCTACTATGGTCGTCGGTCATGTTTACACCTTACACCAGAGAATCTAGCACCAGCTGTGTATTGTGTACATATACATAGCTGTAGTTCTGTGATGACAGCAAGGGTCCTGATATATAACGTGGACTCGTGTCCACAAATGGGAGAATGACATACCAGCAAAAGGTTAAGCCGGTGTGTGAGGGCAGGAGTGTGCTGGGATGCACATACTGTAATAACTCATCTAACTGTTAATGCATGCCATTATGTAGAAGTATTAGCAGTGAAATGCAGAACATTATGATTGGCAAAACATTATGAGCAGCATCCACTGGAGGTAGCCCATGGGATGGCATATGCGGTGTAGTGATGGCGTTAGGTAAGGAGAGCCCAAAGAAAATGTTTGACACATTGTTGAAAGGAGTGAATGAAGGCTGGAGCATGGCAGAAACAATTAAGTTCCTACGTAGCTGGTTTGTAAATGTCTGACTATGCAAGTGCATGACTCTTGTCCTAACATTTTCCACATTTCCTGCCGTATGTCACCCCTCCACATTTTGTACGTAAATAAGTCACCATGCCGTGAACTATATACATAGATCTATCACTAATGTAGGCCCTAGGTTGGACCAAAATGCTGATTTTTCATGACAATTGATATCTGTCCCTCGATTCCTGGCTATATAGGGCAGTTCTCAATCATACTATCTATTATCAATCTCATATGAACAGACATAGTATAAGGCAAATGACTACATCTGCTCTAATTTTGCTTCCGATCCTACTTGATTCACAATTCAACGTGCAAATGATAAAACTCACTGGTAAAAGTTATCCCTGTCACCTCCTCACTCCATTCTCCAAATCCCATATCATGAGACTTTGCTCTTACTCTAACATTGTATGCAGTACCAGGATCCAGTCCAGGCAGATGGGCAGAAGTGGCAAAATCTTCAACTAGCATTTTATGACCCCAGAATAAAGTCCCATTTTCTCTGAATTCAATCTCATACTGTGAAACATTTGTATCACTTTGCGGAGAAGTCCAGTGCACCCTCAGAGACGGTTTTCCATTATTCACGGCTTTGGATACCAATACACCGGTAACTCTTGGAAGGGCTTACGGAACATGTAGAGCATTGAAGTAAAAGAAAATTAAGCAATCTTTAAGCACATACATTAATTATACATGCACATTAGTCCTACATGAATGCTTATGGAATATTTATCAGGCTGCAACAGCCCAATAAAGTTTAAGGTAGATAATATTACTCCTGTTATATATTACTATATATACTCTATTTCCCAATGCCCTATCATCAAGGTATGCAGGTACGTATATACACTTAAGTCATGTGTCAGCAGAAGGATATAATTCAATGCAATTCTGCACATCAAGAAAGTTAAGAGCAGACATTTACTCGGTACGACTATGCAGTTGTGTAGTCCAAGGTACAATCCGTAGAAGTATAGCTGAAGGACAAAGCGTAGATAGAGGCAAAGAAACAGAATGAACCTAACAGCAAATGGTGTATACCAAAAATGACTACAGATGCTCTATAATATAGGAGGTCCAAAATAAAGTCTTAAAGGAAGTCACATATATAAACCTTCACTAAAACTGAGGGTGAATCTTCTGTACTAACACATCTACTAGAGCCTAGAGACTACTACTACTCATGGATCTAGTAAATCTTCAAGAATGTAAATAGTCACTAACACCATCCTACATCTGTGTTACACAGATTTGTATGTGGATACGAACATCCCTGGTTCATGTTGAAAATTCAACTAATACAGGTTAGCCATGCAAGAATTCCATAGTACAGGTCAGAACTGTTCAATCTGTCACTAGGTGCGTACATTTACAGCTTTAATTGCACAGAACTAAACGCATCAAACACCTCTAGTATACAATGTACGTACTTCATGGGAATTGACATTCATATAATAATGGGACTATATTTGCTCCCATGTCATAGGAGGAATACGTACGTACAAACCAAATATTAAACTAGACTTGCATTTTTATTTAAACTTAAAGCTGCATTGAAGGTCTACGCCTGTGGCATGTTGCTAATGGCATGTGATGTGGATTAGATATTGTGTACTTGTCTTTACAGAGCAGTTGCACATTTCAACACAGCCTCTCCCCTACAAGTTCATACAGCACAAACAATTTACTGTGCTTCAGGGTTGCATGGGTGCTCTCTTAGAGCAAACACAGGATGATATACTTTCCGTCAATAAAACATGTACATAGCAACTTACTTCATTGATCAACCACCCACGGTACTATGTGATGGACTGAGTGCATTGCTTGCCTGAAGAGTAGTCCCACTTAACAAGACCCACCTTGCTACCATGTTGAACAACTGCTACCTGGCAACAAGTCGACTATATATTTGTGCGAGGTGAAGGTGAGATAACCTCACAGAAGGGCACAATGCAAGGAATCCCGCTGGGTATGGTTATGTTTGCCCTCTCAGTCCTCTCTCTTGTCCCTCTAATGGGGTCAAATTGAGTGAGGTTTGTGAATCCCTAATTCAGGTGTGGTTCACAGACGATGTTTCCGAAGCAGGATCGTTTCACAGACTTAGGCCGTGCCGATGCCCTGTCCACTTTGGATCCAGCCTATGGGTATCACCCTAAAGCATCCATAACCTGCCTTGTCATGACACACAGTGTTCAGGGAGTCAGGCTTCACCATTACCATCGAAGGAAAGAGGCACTTGGGAGCAGCACTCGGATTAGCCTCTTTTGTGGATGACTTTGATTGCCACAAGGTAGATGAATGGAGAGAGGAGGCGGAGAAGCTTGCTGCAGTGGCTGGTAGTCAGCCAGAGGCTGTCTATGCAGCTTTTGTGCATGACACAAGGAACAAATGGAACTAAGTACGTATGTAGAGCAGTTGCCAAATAAGCCCATCTCTTGCAACCGGTCAAGGAGGCAATACGATAGAAGCTCTCTCTGCTATCACTGGAAGACCCCCTTATTCACGAGACGAGAGGACCCTCCTGGCTCTCCCTATTAAATTGGGTGGACTAGGTTTGATGGATCCAATTTCCATGGCTAATCATGAACGTGAAGCCTCCAGGCAGATGAGATCATTGTTAGTTCAAGGCATCATCCAACAAAAAGTGGCCTTTAGTCAAGACCTTAATGAAGCTAACCTATGCATACGTGATGCGAAGACAAGGAAAGAAGAGACACAAGAGAGGGACTTTGTCAGAATCTAAGAGAACCTGGAGCCTCCACGTAAGAAGCTGTTGGACTGCATACTTGTGAGCCTTGGGCCTCTGCATGGCCATATATCTGTGTTACCTGTGGAGGAGCATGGCTTTGTCTCTGTAAGAAATTGAATTTAGAGACTCAGCCTGTGATATAGCTGCATGGCCATTGCCGAACTTGAGCTCACAGTGTGCCTGCAGCATGCTCTTCTGGGTCGACCACGCAATGATGTGCCAGAAAAGGTTACTGCAATCTACAAGCAACATGAAAGTGAGAAGAGGAGATGTTACGATGAGAGAATCCACGAGGTAGAGAGAGCATCTTTACACCTTTAGTATTTTCATCAACAGGAGGAATGGCAGTAGAATGTACGATGTTCTTTTAATTAAGAAACTTGCTGACATCTTGGTCAAGAAGAAGATTTGCTTCTCCAAGTGATGTTTCTAATCCGATTCAAGATCTATTTTGTCCATCTCAGATCATCAATTCGCGTTGTCAGAGGGTCAAAATCTCAGTACCATGCTATGCCTCATTTGACTTCACTCGCATGTATGATGACCCACGTGATAGGCTAACTGTATAAATAATTATAACTCGGTCATGGATTTGCTTTCAATTTGTTTTGTTATGCAAGATGTACCTTTATTACCAACCACTCTGCAAGCCCCATTAGGTCACTTAGCGACTACTTTAGACAAGCATGTGTTTTACGATCATGCGACAGGACAAGAGAACGCTTAGTTGATCACCTGTTTATACGTAGTGCCGTGCAGAGCTCTTTACTACGCTAAACCTTGCGTTGCCCAAGAGCATGCAGTGTCCGCAGTTCATGTGAAACAATGAATACAGACAGATGTTCGGTTAACCGTTTGGCCGTTATGCCCGGGAAAGTCACTAAAGTAAAGGACGGCGATTCTTCGGAGCGATTTAGAGCTAGACACAGTACAACCACATATTTATCTACACTCAAGCAAAGATGATCTGCAAGCTATTACTCCTAGATGACACTGATGCTCTGTCCTTCTTTAGTTAGAGATTTAATCTACTCTATGGTTATGCTCTCTACTGGAAGTCGGTACGTAAAGCAGTAAATGATGACTATACAAAGAAACAAAGGCACGTACCCGACCTACTTATCTGTTCAACTTGCGACATACATCTTACCTCCGTCCGTTATAGCCAGTTGGACCGCCAAAATAAGCAGGAGGCTGTTGAGAAGAGCCGTCCTATAGCTAGGGATCAGCGACATTTCTGTCTGATCTATGTCGGACATTCACGCGTGACTTGTCAGGAAAAGTTTAGACCCCTAAAATGGTTTCCCGGAATAAAACGACCCCTAATTCCACATTGGGATCATAGATAATAGAATTCCTTCTATTATCTATGTTGGGATTGACTGTGCATCTACGTGTACTCGTACTTGCACCTTGGACTCGTGTACGTATATAGACAACGCACAGGATCAGAGAAACACACTTCAAGGATTGATTACTCACACTGTACATATCACCATGGCAGGAGAAATTTGGACACCTTCTACATATACAAGTCATATATTCACACCGAGCCTTACATTTATAGTCCATTATAAACATTCCAATCATTACCATATAATTATATCAGTGTTACCAAAAAGGTTCCATATCTCCGGAATATATATAATATTATTTGATATATAATTTTATCAAATATATAGCAAGTTTGTCAGTAAGTGCAACATTGGCACATTAATATTATAGGATACTGAAGATCGCAAACTTCAAACACGAATTTTACAATGACTGTACGACAAGGCATTCCATAAGTGGTGACCACCTTAAGAGCGAATATGACCCCAGAGAAACCGGCCGCACACTGCCACAGGTATGAGGCCTGGTCAAAGAACTCAGTCAGTGCAAACTGAAGCGCGCAATAGACAGCGCTGGGGAGTACGCTGAAGATGGCCACCATGTAGAGGAAGTAGACACTGCCATAGTGCCTCGAGAGAGAGATGCCTTTTCAAAGGAAGGAGGCCATGTTGTAGATGTGCCAGTCGTCCAGGTGAAAGAAAGGGGAGAGGAGGAGTCTACTCCATTGCTTGTTGTACCACACGCCCCCCACACTGATGCAGACTTGGTCCACTTCGGGCCAGTGCCACCTACAGCGGGCTGCCAACCCTGTTAGTGCTCTAATCCCTACTGTCTAGGAACGACTGAGATGAGGCACTTTTCACCACTCCCATGCATGTCGCCCGGCAAGATGCCCGAGATTTGCATTCGTTATGTTCAGCCTGAGGTCCACAATGAGACTACCACCTTATCAACCAAAGATCAGGCATGCCCAAATAATTATGCAGTTGATGACATGCTTCAATGGTAATTCACACTGTGCAATGCAGACTGTGCTATCAAACTGAATTGCACAAATCTATACTATACTGAATGTTCAACACAACACAACCATACAAACCTAATACATATTTGTTATTGCGTAGTTAGCCATAGTATGAGCACTTTTAGAACAACACATTACAGGGAAGGATTTCAACTACTTAATACTTGTTCTGTAGGTCTGGGTAGAGATGCCTCCCTTCCTCCAGAGGGGCTCCCAAGACAGCAGCTTTGGAAGAGGTTTCTCTGTCCTGTTGACTCCAGTTCAGCAGTACTACAGGGTCTCTGGCCAGGTCCATAGTGATGTCTTCAAATGTCGGACGTGCGTGGTGTTCTGGGTTCCTGGAGATTTGATTAAGGTAGGGTGAGGAAAATGACTGGCTGTAGACTTGTCCCAACAAGTGCGTAGACACAAAGTGTGTATAATGAGGTGAAACGCTGTTGTAGGAGATGTGCATGCTTGGGAGAGGGAGGTGTGGTGTGGTATTATGTGAGCACAGACACTTTGCAAACAAAACAAAATCTACTGTTTCCTGTGCGAGTTTCATTCTTTTACCCCATTTATGTACCCTCTAGTCACACTTGCAAGTTTAAGCAGCAGATTCTGTGAAGCTAGCCACTGGGTGTGTACTTTGTGAGCTGGTACTTAACTCTAAAGAAAGAGCACAGCTCAGGAGAAAGGCGACATGGGGAAAAGGACTGACAACCAAGCCCCCGAACCGGTGACCTACGCTGAATGGTAGTCGAAGGCTTGCGGGCCAACTACCATTCAGCATACAAGTGCCAGCCTCGAGGTCACATCTTTAGCAGTCGTGGATTCGGCACACCCGTGACTGGCACATAAGTGGCGATGTGGGACGAGGGAACGTGGCCGATTCTGTAGCTTGTGGCTGAAACTCCACGTTAGAGCGTAGGTCACGGGTTCGGGGCTCGGTTGTCAGTCCTTTTTCCCATGTCACCTTTCTCCTGTGCTGTGTTGTTTCCTTAGAGTTTGAACAAGCTAGCCACTGTTGTACTCACCAACAGTCCACCATCAACTTGTAGATGTTTCTAGGGCAGCCAGGAGGGGGAGGGTGGCAGTACCCCATCTCAAACGCTCTTAGGACCTGCATTATGGGAAGGAGTGTTTTTTCTGTGGTTGAACATGCAGGTGGGTGTCATTGAGTAGTAGTACACTACATATGTCAACAATGTGGCTTCCACACAGCACACAGATAATGATTATGTGATTAGTCTCCCCAAGGCATGCCTTGATAAAGAATGCCTTGCAAACAGACTGTGTCAATAAGTGCTTCCTAAAATGAGATCCATCACTGAGGATAGAATCTCTATATAAACATAATAATATTAGAATTATAATTATGTAAAGAGCTTGAACTGTGTATACCCTTGGGAGAGACTGAGAAACACGGAGTTGACCGAATGGTGTCGTGTCATATAGATAGAGGGGAACTGTCCCACATGTGATCACATACGTATGCATAATTGGTTCAATCCCTTATGTTGCTTTGTTAAGGTTCCTCACCGAATTTATATCAAACTCCTCGAACGGCTTGCATCCCAGTGACCATATCTCGTACATCACCATCCCATAGCTCCACACATCACTCTTTGTGCTGTACTTCTTGTACAAAACAGACTCAGGAGCAGTCCACTTGACAGGAATCATACCTCCTTTGGCTTTGTAATAGTGGTCTTCATCCAAGTCATGAGACATGCCAAAGTCGGCAATCTATGAACAATACACAATGTTTGGATCATCAATATTCATTGTACATACATCATGAAAGATGCACTTTCTAGATCGTATTGTCAACATTATGGTTAAATGCAGTGAGCAAATTGTGTACTGCAAGACTGTTTATGGGTGTGGCTGGCCTCCATGGACTAAGCATGCATCTACGCGCATTCTTGTGTACATAAGAACTGATTTTGAATTTGACATGCAGCTGCCAGTCTGCAAATGCAGTATCTCTCCAAAAATGTTTCCATACTGCAGGAGTTCTGTGCAATGCAGAGCGAGGGTAGTCTCGCTTGCCAGACTGTTACACAACCTCAGAGTGGAGAAACATTCTGGTCACATGAGCCAGGTGACCATGGCACAAGGGCATGAAATGATTCAATATCGGCTTCACTCGTGTGTAACTGGTACCATGTCTGGTCTGCCTATTGACGTCTGCACGCAGAGGTTCAGGACAGGGCATCACCAGGTGTGGTAACTTGCTACACACATATTCATTACTTCTGCATTATCCAGCGCTCACATCTCTCTGATATGGCTAGCAATTTGTCCTTTGTCAGCTCAGCGAGGGGGCTAGGAGAAACAGTGATAGATCGCTTTCCCTATAGCCACTAAAGACACCTCTACTAGGTGCGAGCAGTTGACAGTAACTCTGCAGCTTTCCACCAATGAACGGGAGGCATGCCATCTCGACTCTGTAGAACTCCGTCATCATCGGTATTAGGCAAGACAATTAAAAATGCACCCAGCACCTTTGTAGCAGCTGCATTATACAGAGGGTACACACAAAATTGTACTACGAATTATTGCATGCTTTGCTTATGTGGCCATAGAGAAAGAGCATCCACTGTATTGTAGGAAAAATTCAGGAGGTTTATAGCTTGTGATTTCGTAAAACCTTTTACTTTGTGAAACGCTCTGCCCTAAATGTTCAGATCTCCTTCATTGGAATTCTTAACGTCAATCAACGTACATAGCTAGTTTCAGTGGTTGAATTATACAATACAAAACTAATATATACTGCACGAGATGTGACAAATTAGAGAAGATTTGTACACGGTACTCACCTTGGCTATGTACTGCTCACTCAGCAGTATGTTCCTTGCAGCAAGGTCTCTGTGGATGAAACCTTTCTTGGAGAGGTAGTCCATAGCATCAGCTATCTCCTGGCAGAACCTCAGCAGCGTAAGTGACAATGTTTTATGTGCTGTAGGTGATCTAATGGGACAAAGTGAGAAGGATCGGCATAAACTTGCACACTGACTATAGGTTGCAATTGTATACATGGTGTGCCAGCTTTATAGCAGTGTACTTGTACTCTATATACATACCTGTAATTCATCAGGTGATTGTGAAGATCTCCTTCCGAGAGGTATTCCATAATCAGCATCACCTACACATAATTGTTTGGGAATTACATGAAGTGCTACTTTAGTAATGCAAACATTGTATTACCTTGCCTGGTGTATCAATGACTCCATACAACCAGACCACATTTGGGTGGCTAAACTGTCCCATAATGGCCGCCTCTTTGAGCAGTTTGTACTTGTTGTCTTTCTCCTGGCTGTGGAAGATCTTGACAGCCACCTGGAGCGGGCCCTGTGGTGAGCTGGCCCACACTCCTTTGTAAACCGTCCCAAATTCTCCTTCGCCCAGAGACTCCTGGAGGGTGATGGATGCTGGGTCCAACTCAACAGAGTCCTTAGCCTTCATATTCATTTGAGCCTTGATTCCGTGGAGGCTGGTGGCCGGCTCCCAGTACAGGCCTTCTTCCAGGTCATAATGGCTTTCAAGAGCTGGAAATTGCTACAAATAGCAACGTTTCATAACATGACTACAGGTAAGAGTCAATTCTTCACACTAGTAATAAATTAGTATGTATAGAGTATCATAGAGATCAATTTTTAAAGAACACTCACAGGTTAAATTATTCATAGATGGATTCTGAAACTCAAAGGTTCACAGTACTACTAAAATATTGAATGTGTAAACTTGCAAACATACTTGCAATGTGGTGCTGGTGTAGTCGTATTCAGGATCACTCCTTTGTGCTTCTGGGAGACTGTCAGTTGAGGTTCTTCGAGTAGTCTGTTCATAGGTGGTCAAGAATACATGTTACCGTAGTGCAAGGGACATCATGATGAATATACGAGCATTGTTTTATGGCAAAGCTGTAGCCTTGCAGTGCAAGCATGAGCATTCGCATGTGGGACATGTCCGTTCGAAGCCAGAGTTATTCGTCCCGGAATTTGCATTACCAATCAGTACTAGTAGTTTTCTTGCTGTAATTTCTCAACGGGGTTCTGTAACAACTTATGACACATGGAAAAGTTAGGTACTATGATTTCGCAGTGATTGATGCCATCCTTGTCTGTCTGAACCTTTCCGAACGTTACCACACGGGCATTTACTACTATTCTACTTGCTTCATTTGCGCCGACATTTCTCGACAGAGAGAATTATTATTACCACAAATCATATGCCGGGTTACAGAGGGTTTCTTTCTCTTCTGTTTGGTACTAGTCTTGCTCTGATCCAACAAAGCTTGCAGGAGAAACAAGCAAAAATACGAAGGTAAAAATCAGCCGCGCACAGAAGCCATATTGCTGCAATTGGACATGTCCCACATGCATTCAACCAAAACACAATTGAATGCATTAGTTATAGCAATATTTGGTATAGCGCATCATAGGGTCATAGAGTCTTTGGGTTAGTTGCAATTGAATCTGCACACACAGCAGTGGTTCCATGAAAAAATGATATGTCTTCAGTGCTACATACAGGTCTATAAGATTCTACAGGTGAAACAGTACACAGTACAAACTGACCATTTCAAACCTTTCTGGTGTATCGTAGTAGTCCAAACCCGTTGGAACTGCATTGCTGATACAGACTTGTGCACAGGCATCCTCATCTAGCATGGAAGACCAAAAGTGCTTGTATGGGTGCAATGTGGCTGATATATTGCTTCAGGTCGTGCATTATGATAGCTTCTCTTGCCCTAGAATATGCTTTTGGTGTACTATTTTGTATTCGTTTATTAATATTCATAACCTGGCATGCTACATAGCTATGCAGCCCCTTGTAATGAACCTAATGCCTTTTGTAAACAAAGAGCAGAGAGGTCGTAGAGACCCTGGGCTGGGAGCTGCTGATTCAACTTCCCACGTGGAATAACCTGGGCATTTGTGAGATTCATCATCACGTGTGAGAAGTAGGTGGCATTATACATACATACATCCAGTAATAATGGATAAGCTCGGGTACAAGCAAGCAAACATAATCTTATACGTAAGTACATTATTCCACTTTACCTCTTATTTCTTCCTTTGTTCTTTCCTGTCGTCTCATCCAGCACATCACCAATGGCACTGCACCGATGATTAGCAGCAGCAATAGAACAACACCTACTGCAACGATAGCCCCCACTATTGCAGCAAGAGGAGGAGCTGCTGGGACTGGTGTTGGTGTTGTGGTGGTCTGATTAGCTGAAGGTTGACTGCAATTTCCAAATCTGTAACACAATCCATTGTCTGCTGCAAAAATGGATGATGACGATCTACCAGTAATTCTCAACATGAAACAGTATCTATCATTATAGCATATCTATATTATAATATGTATCCTAGCCACATTCTGTGTACTGTGGGACTGGTGTCCAAGTTTGTCAACTACACAGCTTGAAAGTAGCAACTGGAGAAACTAGTTGACAAACTTGGACATGTTACACACCAGCTTGCATAACACTTATTGACAATGGGGGACTGGTGTTGTGGTGGTCTCATTAGGTTGCCTACAGTTTCCAAAACTGTTACACGATCCACCTTTTGCTGCAAAAACAGACGATGACAACTATAACTTACCAGTAACTCTCAACAAGTAAGAAATGGTATCAGTATTTGTAGTCTAACTACTTACACTACATGCTTACATTGACTTAAAGCCGCTTTAGATCGTCAAACCGACTGGTGTAAACGCAATCCGAAGTGACTCAGAAGTGGTTCGGCCAAACCACTTACGGAAGTAGTTTGAAGTTGGCTTTGACTTGCTTTGCTTGTCATGTGAACGCGAACTTCAATGCGGTTTAGCAGTTAGTTCCATCCCTAGTTTCATCGTGTGTTCATGATTGCGTGTTACGCGTGGTACATACGTACGGTGTGCACAAAGCAAATCGGCATGGCGAATCGTGGCATACGTAGGATGGACAGATGCTGAGGTGAGGGCGCTGATAGGCTTCTGGGGAGACTCTAGAATACAGGCTGAATCGGATGGTGCAGTGAGGAATAAGGCTATATATGAGAAGATAGCAAGGAAGATGGCAGAAGCAGGCTTCATAGAGATTGGAAACAGTGCAGAGCAAAGATCAAGAATTTCAAGAATGCTACAAGAAAAGTGGTCAAGGGCGCCAGGTGATGCAGTTTTTTCATCAGCTAGATGCAATCCTAGCAGTACGTGATGCCACATGACCTCCTCAAGTGCTTGAGAGTTCTGAGAGTCTGGAATCCGACAGTGAACCTGAGGAGGAGGAGGAAGTGACTGATAATGCTGATAGTCCAGATGTGGAAGGCTCAGATGCTTCACAAGGCCAAATGCAGTCTGTAGAGACAGAAGTGTCCACTCCTTCACTGAGCTTATCATCAGCCACTAGTGTGACCTCTGAAGTTCCAGATGAGGAGGCCAGCATGGGGCGGATGGGACATCTGCAGCTGAAGGGCCACCCAGCAAGAAAAGCAAGGCAGTGAAGAAAGTTTCAAAAGCAGAGAAGATGATAGGAGGGATTATGGAAAAGTTTATGAGTATCAACAGAATGCAGAATCTCGCTTTTTGAAATGACGAAGAAGAACGGTGCAAAAGTGATAGAGAGCATGAGGAGAGGATGATGACAATGATATCTATGATGTGCCAGACACAGATGCCCCCTCCATTTCAGATGCACATACTATCCTCATGCTCCTCCACAGTATCCATACCAGCAGTGTACAGGTAACAATGCTACCCACATGAAGCACTAAAGTGCAGAACCCTCGGCGCGTGTTATGCAACGAACTTTGCTGGCTAAATTAACATTGTTCTGATTCTTAACTGTATCCACTATATAAGAGTCTAGTGTAGAAGCTCAACATATGCATGTGAACTCACAGGACAGTTTTCTTGTCCTCTTCCAATGTTATTTACATAGTCACACAGGAAGTGACGTCATATGGATATTTTATACACGAGGCAGGCGTAGTCACAATACCACAAAGTATGCAATAATAAATGATTCCAATCCGATTACGCAGTGTAGAGTATCTATGGTGGAGATGGACGGTTATAGCTTTGCCCCGTGCTACCACCAGACGCCGCAGCGAGGGCTCGCAACGCCAGAGTAGAACGCTGGACTCGGCACCTCTCGATTACATCCCGCCATTGAGCACGATTTAGCCGTTCTCGGAAAGAGTAAGCCGCATATTGGCTCTCGCTTTTTTCACGCCATATCTCTTGAACGCAGTCATTTTGAGGCAATCGCCTTTTTTAAACTTCTTACTTTGTCGTTCTGAATCCACTGTTATTGCTAATAAGTTGCCTTGTAGCCTGCAGTGCCAGGTTAGACTCGGACACACACACACACACAGACAGACCAATTACCGTAACGCCTCGCTGCGCTATGCACCGCCGAGGGTTAAATATAGCACCACCCCTGCGGTACCCACACCCTGCTGGTGCAGAGTCAGTGGACGATTTTCCAGCATTTGATGCCAACACCGATGAAGACAGTTGACATCATGCATTCTGTTATAGTTTGAGTTAGGGATACAGTGTTAGCCATTAGAGTGCATGACATAAATTGTGTACACACCATATGTACACATGAACAGCATTAGCTACATACGTATGCTTACATACTACTGGTACGTAATATAGTTTTTGTGTTATCATGTTCACAATGGATCAGTGTTCTCTCTAGGCCGTTTTTGGGGGGTGCTGCACCCCCTATTGTGCAAATATACCCCCCTATCAGTGTTTCAGAGGCTGCTGCACCCCCATAAGAGTCATGCAATACCGATCTATAGTCAATAATTATTACCAAACAGTTATACACATGCAAGTACATGGCAATCCATTGTGCAATAGGTCATGACACTAGCGGAGGATATAGGCCGGATTTGAGACTAGTGTTTTGAACTCCGCCCCCCTGCACCCCCCTATTTCAAAATTCTGGCGAGAACACTGCAATGGATGTGCAATAACGTAATCCCTCAGTGTTTCTCTAATAGCTTCAGCAGTTGGGTCACTTCTGTGAATCGTATTGTGCTGCTCTGTGGCTGGCAAGGTGTCGTTATGATTGCTTGTAAGCCATTCATCATAGAAGTGCTCTTTATGAATTTCACATAATATGTTGTGAAGGGTGACACAAGCAGCAATTACAGGTGGTATGTGTTGGAGCTGTGCATCATTGCGCTTCAACAACCATCGCCATCGGCCTTTGAGTCTGCCAAAGGCATTTTCAACCACAATGCGGGCTCAACTTAATCTGTAATTGAAGGGTTTTACAGCAGGTGTTAATCTCCCATTTTCTGTGTAAGACTTCATTAGCCAGGATAGGAGTGGGTAGGCAGGATCTACAAGTACTACTAAGGGAACTCCATTAATTATCTTGCCTGTAGTAGGATCTAGCGATCCATTCTGGCCTTTTCTGTAAAGGTCTGAGTTCCTAAAGGCTCGGGCATCATGTACTGAGCCTGGCCATCCAATATAAATGTTGGTAAAGCAAGAGGGGTGGTCTGCTACAGCTTGCATGATGACAGAATGAATACCCTTTTGATTGTAGTAGTCGCAGTAAAGGCCTGAGTGGCTAGGTAGGGACATAGTACGATTTTCGGGAACACTAGCCAAGTCACTTTGATAAATCAAACGTTTCGGCAGCACTACGGCTGCCTTCATCAGTGAATAATGGCACTTACAAGCGGGTGTGTATAAATAGAGATGGTCACGTGAGGCACAGGTGAATACAGGGAGCAGAAAAGGCGGGGAAAGAAAATAAAATATGCATGTCACAATAACACTATATAACTGGAAACGGGCTAAAGATGTGTGTGTGTGTGTGTGTCAGTCAGATAGCATGGTTGCATAGAGTCCTGGCAAGGGGCCCCTTTCTCTGTTGAGAGGGGCCTGATGGTGCTGAATGTGCCAGGACTCCAGTAGGCAGCGAGTTTGTGTGTGTGGATGCGAGTCTATCACTGATGCCTTGGACAGGTTGAACCGGTGGCCAGCTTCAAACAGGTGTTCTGCGACAGCAGAGGCCGCGACGTCTGCATTCTTGAGGGCCCGGCGGTGTTCCTGCAGGCGAAGGTCAAGAGACCTCCCAGTCTGCCCGATGTAAGTGCGAGGGCACTCAGCACACGGGATGCTGTAGACTACTCCTTTCCTCCTGGACGCTGGGACTGGATCCTTGGGGTGGACTAGGACCTGTTTTAGGGTCTTGAGAGGGCGGAACGACACCTGGATGGAGAGTGGGCTGAGGATTCGACTGATTGACTCAGACAGGCCACTGATGTAGGGAAGGGTCAGGTTGGCCCGTGTCTCATTGTCCTTCTGGGAGGCCTGGTCAGTCCTTGGGCAAGTCTGCTTATGGATGAACCCCTTGGGGTACCCATTCCTCTGAAGGGCCTCCACCACGTGCTTCTCCTCTGCTACCCGGCTCACTGCTGATGAAGACAGACCCTCAGCCCTGCACATCAAAGTCCTGACGACTGCCCGCTTGTGTGCCACTGGGTGGTGCGACTGGAAGTTCAGGTATTGATCCGTGTGCGTGGCTTTTCGGTAGACTGAAGTGCTGATGGAGCCGTCACTTTCCCGGCTTAGGAGGATGTCCAGGAAGGGGAGTTGGCCACCATTCTCCTTCTCTACGGTGAACTGGATGCTAGGATCCACACTGTTAAGGTGTTGGTGGAGGGAGTCCACCATATCCAGGGGTAGTGCAGTGCAGGTGTCGTCCACATACCTTCTCCAGAAACGTGGAGGGGTGTGGAAGGTGGACAGAGCACACACACACACACACATCTTTAGCCCGTTTCCAGTTATATAGTGTTATTGTGACATGCATATTTTATTTTCTTTCCCCGCCTTTTCTGCTCCCTGTATTCACCTGTGCCTCACGTGACCATCTCTATTTATACACACCCGCTTGTAAGTGCCATTATTCACTGATGAAGGCAGCCGTAGTGCTGCCGAAACGTTTGATTTATCAAAGTGACTTGGCTAGTGTTCCCGAAAATCGTACTACTGATTGTAGTAGTCGTTGGCACATTCCTGTGGTGCTAATATAGGTAAATGTGTCCCGTCAACTGCCCCAATGCACTGGGGAAATCCACATTTCGTCTCAAACTCATTCAGTCTGCTTGCAGATGGGAATTTGACATACCTCTTCAGGAGTACCTTCGCAATGGCCTGGCAAGCCTCATTCCTTAAGCTACACCAAACATGTGACCAATTCTTTGGTAGTCCCCATTGGTGGCTAAATGTCACAAAGCAATGGCAACCCTTCTTTCAACACTCCCTGCACTTCTCATTTGCGTACTGTTCCTTTCTAGCTCACCTCTCAATTCACAGCATAAGTAATTAAATGTAGCTTGACTCATTCTAAAATTCTCCCTCCACTGTTGATCACTGAAAGAACCATAAACGATTCTATCCCACCAGTCACAACTCCTGTCCTTCATCCAAACTGTTCTCTCGATGTAGCAACGAGAATAAAACACTGCGAGCCCAACCGCCATCATAGCAAACAGAAAGCATTTGCGCTGCTGATGTCGACGGAATCGTCTAACTCTCGCTCTTCCGGCAGCTTCCTCCTTCGTTGCAGGGTTTGTGCGGTCAACAACAGCTGCAAGAATCTTTCCATGCTTGCATGTACTAGCGCTAGCGACTATCGTGCGAAGTTCGCATGCGAATTTCACGTGCGGCTCACAGCTGTTTACACACAATTAGCTTGCTGTGTGTGAACGCTCACTAAACCGGTTTGGCCGAATCGACTCTAAATCGATTTCAAACCTACTTCGCTCCAGCGTAAACGCGGCTATAGTGTATGTCCATAATATAGATGTACACTTTTGCAAGAAACTTAGTACTGCAATTCTTAGAAATGGAAGCTATATTTGCAATCAAAAACAGTAGTGAAAATGCAGCAAATTTGCTTTAACTATAAATGTGCAAATGACCGCAGGCTTACAAGGTTGTGTTCACTACTGGAAGGTCACTTGTATCCTTTATACTAGATGTCACCTTAATTGGGTTTCGCTTAATTAATTAGCTAGGTGGTACATGTACACAGCAACAACAAAGCAATTAGCAATTAGCAATTAGTCACGCAATGCTTTGCAAAGGGCAGAGGCAATGGGTGTGATAATTCTTTTACTAAAACATGTAGTGTGCCTAAAGTACAAATGCTCTTTTAACATTGCATACTCCATAAACACTCACTGTCGGTAGGTGACACCATTAGTTCTTCACTCCATGCTCCAGCTCCAATTTCTGAAACTGCTCTCACTCTAATAATGTACTCCACCCCAGCATCCAGTCCAGTCAGAAGAGTGGAGTTTGCAGGAGGTGAGCCAGAGAGTATAACATTCATCACCTCCGAAGCATCTTCATACTCCACCTTATACTCAGTGATGGGCAATTCGCTTTGGGGAGTGGTCCAGGACACATTCAGAGTTAAATTCCCATCTTCCACTGACTTGGTCACAGACACATTCATGACTTTGGAGGGAACTGTCAGACAGATGATAGAATAAAGCATTCCTACATAATATTAAAATTATATGCATCTACTATAATTATACGTATGTATGTAGTAGGAAAGCGTATTATATACACCTAGCACCAGCTGTACAGAGTAGATATAAATGTACATAGGTGAATTGGCTCGAGAGGACCTTCCCCCCACTTCACCCTCAACCACAGCTATAGTATGGATAAGGATAGTGGGAAGCCGTGCTCGATCCAGACCACTCCCTAGCAAACTCTGCCCAGCTGAGTAAAAGACAATTAGACAGCTGAAGAAAGATGGTCAATTGTCATTGCGCCAGCCAACAAAGGGAATGGTCTCTTGTGGGGATGGTCCATGACTGGAACATTGGAGCTTGCTCGCCAATACAGAAGGAACTCCAAAATACCCTACTGCTCCTACCCCTAGGAAGTAAGATCACTGCCAGTTTATGAAAGCACCTTGCCACCAGCTTACAACCTCTTCCTCATCTTCACTAAGGCATAGTATACTGTCCTATATAATATAATGTAAATCTTATTTCCCATAGCCCTTCCTTTATTTATTCCTTCATTCCATACGCCTTCATTTCACGATCACCTTTTGTTCATCTTTCATATTGGCCGAGCGGCAAGCGTGAGCGAGCGAAGCGAGGCCAATGATCGTGTTCTATTCGAGATTTTGCTATGTATATATATAGATATATATATAATTATATATATGTTAGTCCGCAACGCGAACGGCGATGGCAGAAACGGGCAGACTACGCAAGCGGGTGCTGCAGTTGCGCAAGCTTTGATGATGGCTGCACCTTGCGGTATATATCTCTGCAGCCGCACAGCACGCTCTTCAGTTTCCTCCGCTCTGCGGCGTTTCGTCCGCAGGAGGTCCGCAGCCAGTCGATTGGATTTCGCCATAGCAGGCACGCTCCCTCCCACACTCTGTTGTGCGCTGGTTCAATGTGCATTGACCAGCTGTTAAGCGTCCGTATCGTCCGCAGATTCACACTCAGAGCTCACAATCTCTATGCTGGATAACACTCAAGAAAACTGGACAAGAGACAAAGCGACGGTGAGACAATAGGTAAAGCGGCATATATAACTTGATCATTTGCACGCGAGGCATGTCTTATGCGCTATGCGTATGCCTAGTTATTGTTGGTAAATGTATAATTATATGTTCACGCAATCACATGTGTATTCCCACCTATGTCTGTATATATATCTCTTGTCCTACTCCTCCACCATGCATGCATACCTCACAACCCCAGTTAACAGCTAACACAGTACCTAGTGATTACTTAAAAGTGAACAAGCAAAGAAACTTAGAGCCACTACATTTGGTGCATTAACAGGGTGAAGATGTAGCTACAGCACAATTTTGACAGACATTAAGACAACTTAATTTAACAATCACATGTGCATGATGACACAATTGGACATGCAAAGGATTTAACTCACTGTCAAAAGTTGTCTCTGTGTGCACATCACTCCACTCTCCATTTTTAGCACCATTTTCATACACAGGTCTCATTCTAACATTGTATGCAGTGCCAGGAACCAAGTTAGGCAGAAAGTAAGACTGTGAATAAGGTTGAATGTTCACTTGATGTTCCCATGATGTATCTTTTATTCTGTGTTGAAGCTCATAGAAAGAGACTAGAGGGCGAGGATGAACAGTCCATGTCACCTTCAGACTTGGTTTACTCTTATGTACTTCCTTGGACAGAGAAACACCAGTAACTTTGGGAGTGGCTTGCAGAGTAAGTGGAGAATTGAAGTAAGATAACTAAAGCAACTTTTGCACATATAATATTATATAATTCTACATAGAAACTATGAAATATCATGTCAAGCCATTTCACATTATTCATACATACTGTGCAAGTTACCTTCACTAAGAAGAGGGTTATTCTTCTTTACTAACACTGTACTATTCACTCTATGCTGTATAGTAAATTTTCAGGAATACTGGAGTCCCTAAAATCATCCTACATGCACCTGTATTACATTCGTACATATATGGATAAGCTATATTTCATTTGGTCATGTTGGAATTGTAACTACAGGTTATATGGCCGAATATACGTATTGCCCAGGGTATCCTAAATGCCACTCAAGATGCCTTGAGTGGTATAGGATATATGTCTACTCATTTGCTTTGATGTTCAGGCTGCCCAGGTTACAAAGCTGCGTAGCTAGCGAATGAACAGTATTTTACTATGGAGTTTTGGTACCGCTGTCGTTTGCATTCAGTTTGCATGTACTAACTCACAAAAGCGAATACAAAAACTCCATAATACAGGTAGAATACTGTTCATTCATTAGCTATGCAGCTTTTATAGAAGGCTTTTGCTTGTCTTCATTAACAGGAAAGATGTAGAAACCAATTCCTGCCCCAGCCTTGCACCTATTGGAGAAAATTACACTTATGCCATTCTGCATGTCAAAAAAACTTAACAGTAGTGTCATTTTACTCTGTGCAACTGACTATGCATGTGTGGCTAAAGGTACAAAGTAACTGAAGGACGAAGCGTAGAGGTGACCAGAAATATAACTGAATGAACCTAAAAGCAGTAGGCATGTACCAATGTCTACAGACGTATCCCGGAGATCCTAACTTATATATATAAGATCTAGGAGAAAGCCACACATAGGCCTTCTCTAAGGAAGAGTTTGAATGTTCTTTACTGACACCTCCACTAAAAGTGTGGTTATAGGTTCACCTACTACTTCACCAAGGGAATGCAAAAATGCCATGGTGCAGTAAGAACTGTAGGCAAAACTGTCGGCACTTCAACCAATCTCAGGAGAGACCTTTTCCCACAGAAGTGCTAATACTGATGATGGCGCAAGACTGGATGCCAAAACCTAGAATTTCTGGGATTGCAGCAGGAGTTGTGCGTTTTTCAACATAAGAGTTTTTAACTCTCATGCGCCCTCCAACTGCAAGATGACATCAGCTTCGTGTTACCGCAGGCACAAACAGGAGAAGAGAAGGATGTACGAGAAGAGAATCAGTGAAGTTGAGCATGGCTCCTTCACGCCTATTGTACTCTCCTCCAGCGGTGGTTGGGGCCCTTCTGCAACAGTGGCGTTCAAGCGACTAGCCAGTCTCTTTTCTAAGAAGCTTGACCAGCCCTACAGTAGGACCTTGACCTTCATTCGATGCAAGGTCACCTTCTCCCTGCTAGACTCTGCGATCATGTGCCTCACGGGATCCAGGTCATCCCTCCACAGGCCAGCCCATGACACCAGCATTCAAGACCAGCCTTTGGACCTCATCGTCAGCGAGGCCCAGCTGTTTGACTGACTCGTTTTTGTTGTTGTTGTTTTCCGCTCTTTAAAATACATTGCATTTCGGACAAACTCAGCATATTGCCTTGTTTACTATGTACGTACATGTATGTATTTTGTGAATGTGTGTGATTCACCATTGTAAAAAAACATTGTCTAGAACTGTAGGCAGGATGAGGATATGTATACACTATATCCATCAGTCGCTTCCCCAGTCATCCAACAGACAAAGATGGAAGAGCCACAGACAGCTGTTTCGGCCTTGTTGAGGCTTATCAGTATGGTACACTGATGGCAGATGTGTTGGATGTCTGGGAAGGCGATCATGCACTGGTTGCCGTAGACTTCGTGTCACAGTGGGTGGCTATGGATCAATTATATTGACCTGGTCAGGTAGTGATAATACACCCAGTGATTCCTGCCATTCATCCCTAATGCCCCACACTGGGTATATACAGTGTATATATAAATGCCCATTCCTACAGCTAGAGTGCACAGTCACGCTTTGACTGTTAGCCTCTTCATTTTCTGTTGAATTTGACCTGGTAAGGTTGCTGTAAAACCCAGTGTCTATATGCCCTATTGTATTTATGCATGCGTGGCTGTAAGTGTCAATTATTTACTGATGAAGGCAGCCATAGGTTGCTGAAACGTCTAAATTACTGTTTCAGTGTTCTGGCTAGCGCAACGAATCAATCGATACTGCTCCTACTAGTTCCCCCTCTGCAACATGCTCTGGTTGCGTTTCTTCTCCTTCTTGCACTCATGTGGTAATAATACCTGGATTTAAAAAAATGTGCACTCAGGACCACTCTACAAGAGATTTAGAACTTCTAATCCTCAAAGAAATGTGATGGGTCAAAGTACTGAGATGTCACCACTTGTTTCTATGCTTTTTTGAAGAATCCTAAACTCCTTGAAATTTGTAATGGAAACATTTAATATTCTAGTTTGTTTACTTTTAGATAACTATACTAATCAGGGTATCAGGTATCGGGGAATCTTAATAAACCTGGGGAGACCTTTAGCACAAGGGGCTACTATTCTAGGTGTCCAGGACAAAGAATACATAATACACAGAGGAGAAATGTAAGATCTTCATAAATTGTGGGAAGATACAGAAAATGGGGATGGGCCATACCATAAATAGCTATACTGATGCACACTGATTCTGTAGGACCGTCTTTGCTTTTGTCTAAGTGTACTTAGCTATGTTTAACCATTAGCTATAGCTAGCTAATTTATTGGGAAACATTTCTACTAGCTATGCTGGGTTTAGCTACAAGGAGCTGCGTATGTACGACGAAAAAATATTCCACTGTTCTGGAGAATGTGGGTGGCTTTGCGAGACTAGACATGTCTATATAAGGTCCCATAACAAAATGGCGGCATCGGGGTATGTTTATACATTGGGGAAACAAACTTCTCATTCCCTCAAATGTGTACGCGTCGGAATGACACCAGCGCTGAATTCTTAGAGATTCAGACATTTCCATGCATCCTCGTGTATGACTGGGACCTGCAGGAGTCCTGTGTCAATTGCTATTTTCACCCAAATGTTTGGACCCCCCCCCCCTGCTATTCGTCGTAGCCCCCACTATTCGTAACCCCCCTCCCTTATCTTATGAAAAGATGAAACGGGTAACTGCGTACTTCAGGTTGCATTTGGGAACACTGTCGCACTTCGCACCTTGAAATAAGCCTATTCATGGCCTCTAATTGTTCCAGTTTAAGACCCTTTCACTACTTTTACCAACACACGCTAATACATTATATAGGACCTGCCATTTTGAATCTGGGACATTCCTAAATAGACGTCACTACTGTGACGTACATCTGATTACACAAGATGACACAATTGGACAAGCAAATGAATAAACTCACTATTGTAAGTTGTCTCTGTGTGTACTTCACTCCACTCTCCCTCTCCAGCAGCAGATACTGCTCTCACTCTAACAGTGTATTCAGTACCAGGAAGAAGTGCAGGCAGAAGGATAGAAGTTGAATTAGTACTAGTATTGCCCCAGAATAACTCCCCACTTCTTTTGTATTGAACACGATACTCTGAGAGATTTGCAACATTTTGGAGAGCAGTCCAGGTCACCTTCAGACTTGGGTACCCGTTTTTCCCGTCCTTAGATACAGAAACACCAGTGACTTGGGGAGGGACTTGCAAAAGATGGGAGAAAGAAGTAAACAATGCAAACAATGCACAATCATACAATTATGCATGCACATACCTATATACATGAATGGTTGTGAAATATTATATCAAGCCATTTCACAATGCTTACATAGTTTTACATACACTAACATACTCCCAATAGACACCGGCCCCTATATGCCCTGCCATCAAGGCATGCAGGCACGTACTTACATAAGTCACCTGTCAGAAAAAAGTACACTTATGCCATTCTGCATGTCAAGAAAACTTACAGCAGCAGCATTTTCACTGCGCGACTGACTATGCATGCGTGGTTAAAGGTACAAAGTGGCTGAAGCACAAAGCGTAGAAGTGACCAGGAATAAAACTGAATGAACCCAAAGCAGTGGATGTGTATCAATGTCTACAGACATATCCAGGAGATGCTAACTTATATATAAGATTCAAGAGAAAGTCACACATAGGCCTTCTAAGGAAGTCTTTGAATCTTCTTTACTGACACCTCTACTAAAAGTGTGGTTATAGGTTCATCTACTAGTTCACAAAGGGAGTGCAAAATTCCATAATGCAGGTAAGAAGTGTAGGCAAGATGGGGATGTATACACTGTACCCGCCAGTCGCCTTCCCAGTCATCAAACAGACAAAGATGGAAGAGCCACAGACAGTTGTTTCAGTCTTGTTGGGGCTCATCAGTGTGGTGCACTGATGGTAGATGTGTCTGATTCATCACTCATGCCCCACCTGGTATATACAGTGTATATATAAATGCCCATCTTGCCTACAGCTAGAGTGCGAAGTCACACTTTGACTGTTAGCCTCTACCTTTTCTGTTGAATTTGACCTGGTAAGGTTGCCGTAATACCCAGAGTCTACTGCATGCCATTTATCAGGTGAGAACTATTCAATAGTTACATAGTTGTATATTTGCACAGAACAAAGCTCACCAATTATCAAAATGATCTTGACGAGTTTATACATAGCAGAATCAATCAATAGCACCCTGACTACTGGACATTTCAACCACGTGGGCCTTCATCAACTGCGTGCAGTTCACTAATGCTAACTGGCATGTGACACTGATTGAATAGTGTGTCACTCGTTTTACAGAGCAGCAGCTGCATGCCTGGACACAGTCTATCCGTACAGTTCCACACAGCAAAAGCAATCTACTGTGTGTTTCAGCAAAGGGTTGCCTGGGCACTCTCTTAGAGCAATCACAGCACAGCTGAGTCACAAGCAGAAGGGTGAATTCGAATCCATTAATAGGCACACCTAAAATCTTTTTTTCTGTTGACATATTGTCTTCATTTTATATTTTTATTGGTTATTTGCTTGCCCCGCGCATGCACAAACACATGCACAGACACACAATACATGACACACACACCACAAACACACTGCACACACAGCCACGCACCCATCCATCCACCCACATCCATACCGGTCTTGACCCTCTAGATCTGCAACTTGCACTGGTGATGTTTTTGTTATCAACTAACGCAAAAGTGGTTACACTAGTGGTGATAATTAACTGCAACGTGCACTGGTGGTGTTTTCCTTATGCGAACTTGCCCATTTACTGGTGTGCACAAACATGCATATATGGGTGCGCATTGCAACTTCATTGTTGGGCACTAGTAGAAGCAGGATGCAGGACCCCAGTGCAGCTTGCACAAGGGGAGAAACCGTAACCAGAACTGGCCCTTGTGCTACCTGCATTTGGTTGCTGCATCCTGCTCCTACTTGCTTCCAAGATGGTCTTGACCTTCTGGGCACTATCTTAGAGCAATCACAGGAAGTCACTTTCCTCACTAAAACACGGTGCAATTTCTCCGTTGATCAACCACTCTGCAAGTACCATTAGGTCACTTAGCGACTACTTTAGACAACAAGCCTTCAGCATGTACGTGCTGTACAACCATTGGACAGGAGAGGAGTACGCTTAGTCGACCATTAGCCTGTTTGGATGTCCAAAAGGTCACCTACTCTTGCGATGGCCCAGGAGTACACTTAGGCGTTATCCAAGTCTCACTAGAGCACGCAGTACCTGGATCATGTGAAACTGATTAATACAGACAGCTGTTCACTCAACTGCTGCCCATGCAAATGTTATGCTGAGTAAGTCGCTAAAGGAGCGATCTACAGCGCCGCGAACACGAAGATATCCGCGTGCGATAAAAGCGTGACCTGGTATTAGTCCCAGATGACAGTAATACTCTGTCCTTCTTCAGATAGGTATTCCGCCGACTCTATGGTCATGCTCTCTACAACACACGAAGTACTGGCCCTACGATAAGTCGGCAGTGCCGTAGTAGATTATGACTAGCTATACAAAGAAACAAAGGCACGAATATTGTTGACCTATATTGGTAACCTATACACTTATCTGACGACATGCACCTTACCTCCGCCCGTTAAGGCAAGTTGGACCGCCAAAATAAGCAGCAGGCTGCTGAGAATAGCCTTCCTAGGGATCATCGGCATTTCTGTCCTGATCTACGCTGGGAATATTCACATGTGGCTGTCGTGAAAAATTTGAACCCCATAAAATGGTTTCCTGGAACAAAAAGACCCCTGGAGGAAGACGTTGAAATACTTGGACTGCGAGGCCTGTGAATATGAACCCTGAAGTGAAGTTAATGTAGCTAACTACTATGGTGGAGCAAGCGGTGGAGGGAAGCTTATAATTTAGTGTATATAGACAATGTAAGATTAGAGAAACAGTTCAAGGATTGCATTTCATTACCCACACTGCAGCACGAATGACAGGAGGAAGTTGGACACCTTCTACACATAGCCGCTGTCCTGTTGCTTGGGGCTCTTATTGCTCTCCGGCATGTTACAGAATGGAGAGGATGGCCACAGATAACCATGCAGTCTCAATACTGGTCTTCAGCTGAACAGCAGCCAAAATGGTCAGCAGTACTCCACAATACACAACGTCTTGTACTGGACTTTGCATGACTGTGGACGATTGCTGCAATAAACAAACTTATTATATTTGCATGGTAATGGTGTCTGCTTTGGTATGTAAAAATATTCCAGTATATATGATTGTTAATAGATTATACATGTGTGATACAGTACGTACGCATACCTACATGCATGCATGACATGCAAACATGCATAATATTATACATATTATACAGATACCTATATACAGTCATGCATGGGATCGCCCCTCGATCAAAATGTGCATCGTGCACATGGTGTATATTAAGAAGAAACATATATAATACCCAGTATGCTGAGTATAATTATATTATAATAATTACTGTACTTATAATGCTGCCAAACTCTGATCCTTTAATCAATTGACAGAATATATATCAACACCCAATGATGAACCATGCATGATTATGCAGCTAATGACAAGTGTAATGCAGTTGATGAGATGTGCGTCAAAAGGTAGTGCAGACTGTGCACTATAACTGACTGCACAAAGCTATACTATAAAGAAAGTTTCACACAACACAACTATAAAAGTATTATTGAGTCATTGTGTAGTTCACTACGGTGAAAACTAAAAGTGAATTACAGGACAAGATTTCAACTACTGGTACTTGTCCTGCAGCTCTTGGTAGAGATGCTTCCCTCTCTCCAGAGTAGCTCCCAGGACCAAGGCTTTGGAAGAGGTTGCTTTGTCCTGTTGACTCCAGCTCAGCAGTACTTCAGAGTCTGTGGACAGCTCCCTAGCGAGGTCTTCAAATGTTGGGCGATTGTGGTATTCTGGGTTCCTGGAGATTTAGAGTGAGGAGAAATGATTGGTTGTAGACGTGTTCCAATAAGAGTGTAGACACAAAGTGTGTATAATGAGGTGGATAGACTGTTGAGATGTGCCGGCTCAGGAGAGAGAACTGTGGTGCATGCAAGCATAAGCAGTAAGCAAGACATTTGGTTTGGCTTCTGTACGGAATTACCAGACAGCAGGTAGCGTTGGCTGTAAGCATTGCAGATAACGCATGTAATAAAATATTTGAATGTGGATGCTCACCTACAAGTCACTGCATAAAATCTTCAATTATATTTACCCCATAATATGTACCCTCCAGTCACACTTGAAAGTTTCAGATTCTGTGAAGCTAGCCACTGTTGTACTCACCAACAGTCCACCATCAACTTGTAGATGTTTCTGGGGCAGCCAGGAGGAGGTGGTTGGCAGTATCCTGTCTCCATAGCTCTTAGGACCTGCATTAGGAGAGAAGGGACTGTTCTGTGAACAAGGATGTGGGAGATGTCCTATGTAGACAATGTGGCTTCCACACACCCAGTTATTTGATTTGTCACCCCAAGCCATGTCTGAACAAGGGCTGCCTAGTAAACAAATTGTGTCAATAAGGGCAATAAGGGCTTCCAAATGGAGACTCGGCACCGATAACAGAACCCATAGGCAGCACAGTCTAAAGGTGTGACCTTAGGAAGAGGCTGAGAACATACTTATTGTATACTTTGTCGGGCTTCTCTGCTATGGCCTGTTGACCCGAGGTTTCAGGGAATGAGTGCTCTGACCCCAGTGTTTCAGCGAAATCACTTCTAATGTCAGCTATGTTGACGACAGGGAGTGGCAACTGAAGTAAGATCATGCCCACGACCACATTGTGACAGTGCTTCAGGGTAATTACGTGCAAGGCATATGCATGCATGCATAATTATAATGATTGAACTTGCCTGCATGTACATGAACCTGTCTATGCAAGTCAGCTAGGCTTGCCTGCAAATGCAATGTTAGTTTGTAGGACGTAGGCAGAACAGTTTTGCTCGAGATGTGAAGGTCTCCTTAGTCAGACCAATTATCCGTAGCGATGTGGCGCGCAGTCGACGCCGTTTTGGCGAAAGCGCTCTGTGTTAGAAGGAGTCTAGGCAAGAGCCAGAAGTAGAAGGGAGATAAGTAAAAATGGCGGGCAGCCACAAAGGAAAAACTGGAAATGTCACGATATCTCTCCAAGAACACTAAGACGGGTGATTTCAACCCCCGGAGGACACTCTCCGGGTCATTCTTCGTAATTCCTGAGAGTTTGGCATCAATCCATGCCGTAGTTTTGGCGTGAACAAACAAACAAACATTCTCAATTATATATATAGATGTACAAATTAGTGAGGGACGTTTATTATGCAACTGTATTTCACATAATGTACCCTAGTCTCTCCATCTAATTGGAGCAGTGAGATTTCATTTCAGGTCAAAGAGGCCTGTTCTGTTTCAACAGCTTCATCCCGCAGGCACTCGAGAAACATTGTGTTTTATTGTGAAGCAATGAAGAATTTCATCACAAAAACTACACTCCATTTCATGGGAAAATTCAGCAGCCACATTGACTACAAGAGACATACTATAGCTGCATAGCATGCTCTGCTTTGAGCCAGCTCCAACACCCTACCTACAGTCTGGTCTACAGTTGCCCTTAAGACTGGCCTACATACTGCCCTGTGAGGCTTCTTGCACTTGTGTGTATGCTCTAGTAATGGAATTATGTCTGAAGAAAGCCTAACAATGATGCTACAACCTCCTTCATGGGTAGTGTATAAACTGACATGTAGGAATTCTTCATGACTGATGTACACAGATACTATGTACGTAGGTACAACAGGCTCAAACAATTTGCTCACATAGACTTATAGAGCACACGAGAACACACATACATTGGCACATGCGTATATATACGGACACAGAAATGGAGAGTGACATGGTGACTGCATGAGATCATGACATACGTATGCACAAACAAACCAGACCCATCCAAGATGCATGCATGTGATCACAGAAGACCGGTTCAATTCCCAATGCCAACTTTTTAAGGTTTCTCACCTCATTTATCTCAAACTCCTCAAACGGCTTGTGTCCCAGTGACCATACCTCGTACATCACCATCCCATAGCTCCACACATCACTCTTTGTGGAGTACTTCTTGTACAAAACAGACTCGGGAGCTGTCCACTTGACAGGAATCATACCTCCTTTGGATTTGTAGTAGTGGTCTTCATCCATGTCACGGGACAGGCCAAAGTCAGCAATCTATGAACAAGACACAATGTTTGGATCAATGTGCATAGTGAAATATGAACACTTTCTGTGTTGCCTACATTATGAATATATATTGCAGTTGTACAAACTGTGCACTCTATCTCTGTTTGTACAAATTGCCACAGTTTGAGAGGAAAGCGGTGACAGGAAAAAAGAACCGAGACTGCGCTCAAACTTGTAACCTACATATGCACTAACACATAGTTTCAGCCAACGTGAATCACTGATCCCGACCATGATTCTTTGTCTTAAATATCGCCTTAAATATGGCCATGGGCAAGCTACAATGCTGCGACCACTTAGGACCCGTGCCTTGAAGCTTGAACTGTGCGGTGGTACATTCAGCAAGAAGCTAGTATTTGCATGAACCCGCAAGTCGGAAGTGGATGGTGGTAACTCCTATCTCTCCATGTGCCGTTAGTGAGTATTCACAAGCTGGTGTGTAACTTGTACAAGTTCCTAAGTTTACAACTTGAAAGGAAAGCTTGGTTAGCCATAGCTGCATTGTATTCTTTGAATTAGACATTTAGCTGTGACTCTGCATGTGTACCGCCTCTTCCACAAATGTTTCCAAACTGTAGAAGTTCCTTGCAATGCAGAGGGAACATGCTGAGGGGTACAGTGAGACACTACATGCTTTGTTAAGTGGCCACAGAGAAAGAGAAATCTTCCTGAGAGGACAAGAATATGTTCTATAGCATTTGCAATTCCTCTAATATTCATTACATTGGCAGGAAGAATGAACTACCTATCTTCCACATGTGGCTGTGTAGTTAGAAAGGGGACACTCTGCCCTTTCTGACTTGCACATTTACATACAGCCCACGTTGGAACAAGACGCTCTTCACAGACTTCGGTCACAATCTAAACGTGCAGCTCTCTTTGACCTGACCTCCTACCTTCACCCTTTCACATGCGCATCAAAATCAGGATGAACCTGAGTTAACTCGTTCACATGGACCACTTAACCCGGGTTCAACCCGAGTTTGACGACTCGGGTTGAACCCACTTTACATAGGTCCATGTGAAAACAGTATTTTTCTGTCCAAAGGCTATGGATTAAACAAAACTAACACTGTAAAAGTGTGTCAAATGTTTTGCACAAGTGTTTACAGCAGATGCTCAGTTTACATAGTACGCACCACTCACCTTGGCTATGTACTGCTCACTCAGTAGTATGTTCCTGGCAGCAAGGTCTCTGTGGATGAAACCCTTCTTGGAGAGGTAGTCCATAGCATCAGCTATCTCCCGACAGAACTTCAGCAACTGATCTGGCAATTTCCTACGCCCTAGAGATGATCTAATGGTACCAAGTGAGAAGGACTAAAATGTGTGACACTGTCTACAGCTTGGCGTAAGGCGTGCCAGCTAAATGTGCACCAGCGCTCTACGTACCTGCAATTCATCAGGTGATTGAGGAGGTCTCCCCTTGAGAGGTATTCCATAATCAGCATAACCTGTGTGTAATGGTTGGGAGAATACATAAAGTGCTACTCCATTAACTGGAGCATAGGTACATTACATAGAACATGAACGCAAAATGACATAAAAATTAAAATAACGTAGGGCATACATTAAAACGCAAATAGCCTCACTGGCACAGAGGGGGAGCTCATACACAGGTCTGCAAACAAGTGAAGAAGCTGATTGAGAAAGAACTTCATGGGTGCAGTACAGACATTTAAATGCACAAGGAAGGCGGCTTGTAATTAATGGTGAATATAGCCCTAAACGCATACATAACACCTGCTGCACATCAACTGTGAAAAGCAACTCCACCTTCCCAGCCGATAATGTAGCTACCACGAACACGCGGGTATCAATTACGCATATACCCAAGGGAGAGGAACGTGTTCCTAGCCACAAGGTAACAAATGACGTTAAAAGTGGCGGAATAGCTCAACTTTGACATAGCATTGACGCTGCAGTCAATCGCAATGCGCACTGCGTGCAATGTACACAAAGAGCAAAGTGTATCATGCAGATTCGAGGTGCATGCCGTCCAATAGAATCGATTCCACTTGTCCCTGTTGCCTTGGAAAGTCACAGGCAGTCAAGGTGTCCCAATTTAATATGCAAATAGACATACAACAATGTGTCACAATTAGTTGCCTCGGCTCTGTATATAATGCAACTATAAGTACATTACGTACCTTGTCTGGCTTGTCAACAACTCCATACAACTTGACCACATTAGGGTGGCTAAACTGTCCCATTATGGCCGCCTCTTTGAGCAGTTTTAATTTGTTTTCTTTCGCCTGGTTGTGGAGGGTCTTGACTGCCACCTGGAGCGGGCCCTGTGGTGAGCTGGCCCACACTCCTTTGTAAACTATCCCAAACTCCCCCTCCCCCAAAGAGTCCTGGAGGGTGATGGCTGCTGGATCCAACTCATCAGAGTCCTTAGCCTTCAGATTCATTTGAGCCTTGATTCCGTGGAGGCTGGTGGCCGGCTCCCAGTACAGGCCTTCTTCCTGGCTGTAAGGGCTTTCAAGGTCTGCAAATTGCTATAAAAGACAGTGCTTCATATAAACGTTAAGCATCAATTCTTCACAATTTCTGTGTGGCTAGGTTCTGGCATGATAAGATCCTTCTTGTAACTACACTATTGGGAAATCGAATTGACTAAGCTTAGGGGTCAAATCAGACGTTTCGGCCCTATTCAGGGTCCTCTGCAGTAAAATCATAATCTACAGTACAGGGAAGGGTAACTTTTATATGCGTACAGTGGTGGGAAAATTGGCATATAATGTAATATAAGAGTGCATGTGATAAGCTATATATCACATCACACTCACTTCAGACCCACATGTTTTGATCTCTGATGCCACCATCCCGCTATCCTATCCACCATCCTATCTCACTGATTCACTTGAATAGTGCTGCATGGGACTGTGTCCTAGTGTGCTCCACACACGATGCACTCAAAGCCATTGATTCATTGATTGATTGATATATACGTACGTACTACGGCAGGGTGGTCTATAGCCGATATATACACCCGAGGTAAACATACTGCCGAGGTCGTGAACAGAGGTTATAGACCGACCTACCATATTTTATTTACGTACTATATACATAGTATGGTGAGTGAGCAACAGACGAATCCTTGCCTCAAAACGATTCCCAAAACGACACCATTTCCCCCAAAAGTTTATATCACATATGCACGTAAATCGGACTACCTCGCAATGCTTAAGTTCCTATAGTTGCGTAATCACCATACCATATGACTACTAATAGTAAAATGATAATAGAAATAACAACGTTAATAAAATACTTAATAGAATAACAGAACAATAGGCTAGTGTAGTTACAAGAAGGATCCTATTAAGTATCAATTCCTTACACCAGTAATAACTTAACATGTACGTATTTGTCAGGATTTCAAATTTGACTGTTTCGTGGATTCTTGGAGCACTCAAGTAAGTTCTACTAAATCATATGCACAGACGTACACATCTGCCCAAATTACTGTACATGGACAGACGTCCTAATGAAAGAGAACCTAGCACTGTAGTACGTGCCACAGTGTGCCATGTGACTGTTTAGGTGGTGAGACATACGTACGTACCCGCAAGGTGGTGGTGGTGTAGGCGTATTCAGGCTCACTCCTCTGTGCTTCTGGGAGGCTGTCAGTTGAGGTCCTTTGAGCATCCTATTCATGAGGATCAAGAAGACATGTTACATATACATTAGTGCAAAGGACATTACGATGCATGTGCATCACGGGCTTTAGCTCTGCAGTGCAAGCATGAGTGTGCACCCAGAACAAAAATATGGCTACAACGTGTTGTAGTAATGTCAGGTAGAGTGTTTATAGCGAGTCTCTGAGCTAACTGCCATTGCTCAGTGAATCTGTAGATTCTGTACAACAATAGCAGTCAATCAGTGAAATGACTTATGGAATTAATCAATTAAACACGTGAAACTACACACAGTACAGACTGACCATTTCAAACGTTTGTGGTGCATCATAGTACTCCAAATTGGTTGGAACTGCCTTGTCGTCGCTGACTTGTGCACAGTAATCACCATCTAAAGTGGTGGGCAAGGTGGGCTGTAGCTAGCTAGCAGAAATTAGCAAAATCAAAGGCAAGAGACTTTACAGTTTACACCTTTATGAAGGCTATCTTTTGGACGATAGCATTATACAGTACATCAAGCATTATACAGTACATCAAGCATTATACAGTACATCAAGCATTATACAGTACATCAAGCACTATACAGTACATCAAGCATTATACAGTACATCAAGCATCATACAGTACATCAAGCATTGTACAGTACATCAAGCACTATACAGTACATCAAGCACTATACAGTACATCAAGCATTATACAGTACATCAAGCACTATACAGTACATCAAGCATCATACAGTACATCAAGCACTATACAGTACATCAAGCATTATACAGTACATCAAGCATTATACAGTACATCAAGCACTATACAGTACATCAAGCACTATACAGTACATCAAGCATTATACAGTACATCAAGCATTATACAGTACATCAAGCACTATACAGTACATCAAGCATTATACAGTACATCAAGCATTATACAGTACATCAAGCATTATACAGTACATCAAGCATTATACAGTACATCAAGCACTATACAGTACATCAAGCATTACATCAAGCACTATACAGTACATCAAGCATTATACAGTACATCAAGCATTATACAGTACATCAAGCACTATACAGTACATCAAGCATTGTACAGTACATCAAGCATTATACAGTACATCAAGCATTGTACAGTACATCAAGCATTATACAGTACATCTGAAGCAATACGTACATCCGGGGCCGTAGGACATTGGACTTCCGACGTATTGGTACAGATTTCAATTTCAGACTGCTTGTTCTTTTGCGAAAAAAATGAAATACCATACTGACCCAATCAAATTTGTCGTACTCAGTGACATTTCTATACAGCTTGAATTTGATTGGATAGTTTGAATTTTTGTTTTTCCACGATTGAACACTGAAATTGACTGCATAGCACCCATAGCACTTGTGATGTCCCTGAACGCCATTTTCCATAAAACAGAGCAGAGAGGTCACTGACCCCTGGGCTGGGAGCTGCTGATGCAGACTCCCCATGCAAGCTAAATTGGAGGAGATTGGGTATGTCCAAAACAATTCTTTATCGTGTGTGAGAGGTAGGTGGCATTATACGCACATCCAATAATGTTGGATAAACTGGGATACAAACAAACATACAAGAACATTATTGCACTTTACCTAATGCTTCTCCCTGTGTTCTTTTCTGTCGTCTTATCAAAAACACCAATGCCACTATACCGACGATTAGCAGCACCAATAGAAGGACGCCCACCACTGCAACGATAGGCACCACTAGTCCAGTGAGAGGAGCAGCTGTCGGGTCTGAAGCTGCCGGGGTGGAGGTTGGTGTTGTGTCAGTGGCTTGTGTTGTGTCAGGGGCTGATGTTGTGGTGGTTTGAGTAGGTTGATTGCAGTTTACAGAACACGATCTGCCACCTGCAAAACAGAGGACAACTTACTATACCTGTACATCTCAACAAATATGAACGGCATCCATTTCTAGTAGCTACGTATTCCCATAGCCATATTGTATGCTCATAGAACATACATATTTGTATGTGTACAGGGATAACTTAGCACTAAAGTTTGGAGAAAAGTTTGTTTTTATTGCAAGTAAAAACAGTGAAGACAATGCAGCAAAATTCCTTTAATGTGCACAGCTGATTTAAGAACATGCGATGGGCCTGACACTGACAGTTGGAGGCCTTTGGGCTCTGGAGCAGTGTAGTACCATTTCTGGTGCTTTAGAATCGGAATGTTCTTCTGATCTACGTACTTATAGAACCAAGCAGGAAGTATGTATGTGCAAAATAATGACTTCTGTGGGGGGTTAATGGAGCAGGTATTAACCCAGGTTAATCGGCTAGATTACTCGAGTGGTCACGTACAGTGGTACAGGTCACGTAGAGAAAAGGAGCGAGCATGCGTGACACGCGGGCTCGTGCACGTGACTAGCAGAGAGTGGGTTGCAGTCCATTGGTTCAGCGACAGGCGAGGACTGCACGACACTGTCTAATCAGGATGTTTAAGTGAGTGTCCCCAGGAGATGGCTAGTTGCTAGCTGTGTTTGGATACGCAGAGCTTGTCCCTCCCAGTTGCCTCCCACTTTCATAGGGTGCCCAGGGTACTCTTGGAGCTCTGGTTGGGTTTCTCCAGTCTAACCTACTGTAATCTTGTATTTGGGTCCAGCAGGTACGTAGCTCCCGTGGCTCGCCCAAGCAGGTACACACACGTGATCGAGTGGGCAGGGCTTCCACCACATACATGGCAGGAGTGGAGCCTCATATGGACATCTGGATCATGTGATTGTGTCATTTGATCAGTTGCATCATGTGACAAGTGGGTGGGGCTGGTGCTGCCTTTGTGATTGGCCACTCATTGGGCCCAGTACGGATGTCAATCCTGGCAAGTGGGATGGTAGGTCGTATTACGGGTTGGCGGTACACGTTGGGTTTGTGTGATCCCAGTTGGGAAGACGATTAATCATACATATGGCTGTGTAACTGTAGCTATATACGTAGATAGCACACTCAGGCTAGCTGCTACCTTGCAGAAAGTGGAGCTGGAAGATACATATTCATCACTGAAGAATTGGTTTAAAAGTAAAATAACATCATCATCAAGCTTTCTCTCACCTTTACACACACATGCATGCACACACGCACGCACGCACACTTACACACACACACACACACATACGTACACACACACACACACACACACACACACACACACACAGAATAGACACACACATACACACAAAACACACACACTACACGCACACACACTACACGCACACACACTACACGCACACACACTACACGCACACACAACACACACACACACACACACACACACACACACACACACACACATGCACACACACCATACATTTGCACTTTTTGAGTCTTATAGACCTGCTAATGACACAGTGCATGAAGTGGAACATAATTTTCCAATTAACAATTTGTCATGCAATGCTTTGCAAAGGGCAGAGAACAGCTGTAGCACAGCAAGTTGATATGCACTGGGTGTGATAATTCTTTTACTATAACAGACAGCATGCCTAAAGACAAATGCATTTTTAACATTGCATACTCCATAAACACTCACCATCATCAGGTCTCATTAGCTCTTCACTCCATGCTCCAGCTCCAATTACAGACACTGCTCTCACTCTAACAATGTACCCCGCTCCAGCATTCAGTACAGTCAGAAGAGTGGAGTTCGAGGGAGGTGAGACTGAATGGTTACTCCATTGCTTCATATCACGTGTTCTGTACTCCACCTCATACTCAGTGATGGGCAAATCACTTTGGGGAGTGGACCAGGACACATTCAAATTCCCACCTTCCACTGAATAGGTCACAGATAAACCAGCGACTTTGAGGGGTCCTGTCAGAGGGATGTTAGAATGAAGCACTCCTTTATATCTAATATATGTATACATATAGTAGCAAAGCGCATACAATTATACCGTACATTAGAGAATCTAGTACCAGTAATGTCTATAGTGTTCAAACAGTACACACGTAGCAGCAGTTCCATGATGACAGTGTCCTGACATACTGTACTATGGACTTGTGTCCTCAACTGAGAGTATGACGTACCAGCAAACACTTCAGCCGGCATGTGTTAGGGTGGCAGTACTCTGAGTTAAACATTCTGTAAGAACCACATCAATTCTCTAATATATGCACAATACAGGATATGCATCGACTCTACCCCCTTCTGCGAGACAGTGAACTAACCATGGATGCGTAATAGATAGTCCTGCTATAAACTCGCTGAAGAAAACAGTGCAAACGAGTGCTTTGAATCCGACTCTTCCAAGGAAATTCTGCAAAGCAGCCGGCAACCTAGAAGCCGTTTTGCGTAAATATAATTAATTATCGATGCTCCGTACACTCGAATATGTACGATTACATTACTATTTTAAAGAATATCTTACGCTTGCACAAACAGTGGTGTCCAGGTCGTTCTTTCCTCCCCTGCACTAAGTAACCGCAGACGGCCTGGGAACGAGGCTTAGACTGTAGGTACTTCCAGCTGTTGAGAAACTCAACAAAGAATCACAAGACTGTTGTACACATCTGGAAAATGATTGGTCAAACCCATATTCTTATTGGTTCATTTCATGCTTGTCATGTCTACAGGGGGGCTCTTAGAAGGCTAATGCACACCAAAGTGTGCATTGGACTTGATATTGCACAATTCCTGTCCTTTTGCCGAGTGGCGCGAGCGTAGCGAGGCTAATAATCCCACAATTTGTATATATACGTATATATATATATATATATATGTATGTATGTCTGTCTGCACGTGCATTGCACAAGACCATGCACACCTTACGCAAGTCCTATCACGTCGGCCTATTGTGGATTGTCCTTCGGAATACTGGCTGCTGTTTGGAGCACCACTTTGAGGAGTTGCCCTTTCGATAGGTATGGCCGACGGCAGTGACTTACACCGTACGTGTGCAATTACCGGACATAGGAATCGCCCGGACAACGCAACAGTGACTTGGGCCATACGTGTACAGCTACCGGACACAGGAAGCTCAGCTCAAGCCAGACTGCCGCACAGAGGGAAGAAGGATGGGTAACCGAATGACTTCGGCACATTCCTTTCATTATTTCTTCTTCATATTATACATGTACCTTTCCATATACATCATCAGCTTATTGAACGTATATTCACACTTTTTCGCATATATATCCCTTCTTTGTTATTACTCATCTTTCAAACTCACAAATTTCTGCATGGTTGAGGTGCGAGGCATGTGTTTGCGCATTGTGTATGCCTAGTATGTATTACTTTATTATGCAACAAAATGTATAAATAGTATACACGTAGCAGCAGTTCCATGACGATGACGATAGCTTGTGTCCTAAGTGTAGGATAGACACCTAGCCCGAGACGTTTAGGTGTTTAGATCCTAGGGATGATGCAAAATAGTGACAAAGCCTCGGTCACTATTGCATCATTCCTAGGATCCAACACCTAAGAGCCTTGGGCTACGTAGGTACCTATCTGTCTTAGAAAACGTCATCAGGTTACTAATTTCTACATTGCCTTAGCATACTTAGCTAAATACATAAATTACCTCAGTAATTAAAGTAATTAAGGTAAAGTAAGTAAAGTAGGTAAAGCGAAGAATCAAAGGAACTATAACATTTTTTTATAGAGTGCTAACTCGTGTCCCCATGCATGTGTGAGGGTGGCAATATCTTCAGCATCTCTCAGAATCCAACCGGCACATCCTCTCTCCGCCGGGAATGAGCATCTGGTTAAGACCACATACATAATACTCCCACCGGTATACGAGTCATTAATGCTTCATCCTCCTACCGTTTCCACCCATACAAGCTCTAGAGCGCCCTAAGGGGCCAGCTACTTTCCCCGATGGAACTATATCTAAACTCTAGGATCTAGTTAGGGGACTACCCCCAGTAAGGGATCGTGATGAACCCTTCTTGGAATAAGGGGGTGCAACACCCACCCCCCAGGTGCTCAGAAACCCACCGGGACCTCGGGTCACGTGACCCCTCAACGCATCTGATGACGCCAGGCTACGTAACCCGCATGTGACCCTGACGCAATGCCACGTGACCCCACGTGCAAACCTGCCTTACGTGACCCCTCCCGGGACCTCACTAGGGTATTGACACCTACCTCCAAAGCACCTGGGGGATAGAGCCCGCACCACCCTTTCACGCCCAAGGGGCGGAGAAAAAGAAAAAGAAAGAAAAAGAGAGAGAAAAAAATCTACATTGCGGAGAGGTTGCAAAGCGGACAGCTGCAAAGCAGACAGCTGCAAGTGTCGACTATGAAGTACGAACTACGTATGCGCCAACGATCATGTGCAACTGGAACGACCGGAAATAATAGAGGGCGGACATGTGCCACTTCCGGAGGATGGCATTAACTCCATTCAACTTCGTTAAATTCCATTACATAAGTCACCAGCCATGCCTTGTACCAGGTTACCACTGATGAAAACCCTAGATTGGACAAACCCCTAATCCCCCGGCTAGTGTAGTTTGTGACGTGTTCTTAAACTACCACTGACCAAGTCCCTAGATTTAGGCCAAAACATTTGGCAATTCGTGACAATCAACATCTGTCCCCCCAATGCCCTGGGGAGTTTCTCAATCCCCAATCAATCTCCTATGCACTACATTAGATTGCCCTGCTCAGGGCAAAGATGTAGCTGCAGCATGACAGTTGACCGGCACTGAATGAGACAACACTTGAATATTACACAATACAAAACAATTGCATTAATAGCATTGTACGTAGCACAAATCTGTCCTGCTGCCATATGGCAAAGGGCTACAAAGTAGCCATAACCCACTTTGTCTAGTTACTGGCAAAATACAATTACTCAGCCTCTGCTACCCTGCAGTCTTTGAAAGTGGCTTATAACAACAACTATATGAAACTGATAACGGCATTCAAACTCACTATTGTACGTTGTCTCTGTGTGCACTTCACTCCACTCTCCATCTCCAGCATCAGACTGAGCTCTCACTCTAACGTTGTATGCAGTGCCAGGAAGCACATGATCCAATGTGGCAGTGGTACTAGGTCTAATGACTTGACTCCACACAGTAGTCCCATTCTTTCTGTACTGCACCTGGTACTGAGAGATGGTTACATTAGTTTGGGGAGCAGTCCAATCCACCTTCAGCCTTGATTCTCCTTGTACCACGACCTTGGATACAGTAACGTTGGTAATTCGGGAAGGGGCTAGCAGAACATGTAGAGATTCGAAGTAACAGTTAATAAAGCAATAATTATTCACATACACAATTTATGCATGTGACTCACTACATACAGCATCATTACTATGTCGTACTATTCATTGTACAGTTTCACAATGATCATGCAGTACATATACTTTGCATAATCTCATGATTGTAATTATCTGTTCCCACTGAATGAAAACTACAAACCAGTTTTCAAATAAAAATCCAATTATTATTATTAAACATTAGCTAGCGTAATGGATACAAATTCAGCGTCCCATCCAAAGTAGGGATCAAGCATTTATGCATGTGCATGCACGGTCCTCCCTCTATATGATGTGGCAGCATAGGTTTAGGCATGTGGTACATTGAAGCTCAATGGCAACTGCATGGACACGGTCACTTCTGCACAAGTTTATGTAGCACCAACAACTAACTGTGTGCTTCAGCAAAGGGTTGCCCATCAATCTGGTACCCCCCGATTTCTTGTATCTTTGTATGGTACTCAATTGTAAATACATACAGTACCCCCATACACGATGTGTACAGGGTACAAAATACCCTAGGAAATCGTGTACAGGGTACCTTATTCCCTTGGTTCGTTTTTCATCCCCCTATGAATCCCCTGCTTAGATAGTGTATCCCAGGACGACGAACATCTACTGCACGGCAGCCAAGTCTGAACATCTCTGCTAATGATCTAGTGTCTTAGCAGATAGGGGGCTGTGCCTGTGGCACCACTTAGACAGGAAGCAGGCCACGAAAGCTTCAGCATGAAATACATGTACTAAGATTTGAGAACGGAGATTGAGAGTCACAACCTGTGATGAAACTGCATAAAGCGAGAGCATTCGCTGTTAATAAAGCATTAAGCAGATGTCAGAAGAAACCAAGACGAAAGAAATGGCAATACAACAAAATCTAAACATCAAACAAGGACACGCGACAAATTTCGCTGAAGAACATGAGTATTTTAATACCCAGCAAGAGAACTTGGAACAATCACCATGTAGCATACGGTTGATCAAGGAAATGAGCACATGTTGCAAGACGTAACTGAAGTCTTTTGCTTGCAACTGCAACATGGTAGGATGGTTCCTTTTCAGATTTGTGGGTTAAACTGTGTTCATAATTTTGCTTGCTGGAGAATGTGTATAATAATGTCAGTTGTGTGCACTCGTTTACATTTAGGTAGTTAGCTACAGACGCAGAGGCATACAGTACACGTGGGGAAACACAATTCTCTAGTTATTATGGTATGTAGATGCAACATTACCTGAGCATTCAGGGGGGACAGCAATCCCTAGGGGGATACACTATTCACTAGGGAATTGTGTCCAGGGGATACAGTATTCATTGGGATACTGGATTCACTCCAACACTAGGCACCCTTCTTGAGCTATCTGATGGCTGATACTTTCCATCAATACAAAATGTTGCATGTGGCACATACGTATAAGGTTTATCACATTAAACAGTATTCACTGCGTGGATTAGTGTTGGTATTAGGGTTAGGGTTAGGGTTGACTTTATATTGCAGAATTATTCATCACTTATATGCATGGTCTTGTCTATAACATGGCAGCATAGAGCGTCTACAGGTATATGACACATTGACACTCCCGGGCATGTGATGGGCTCAGGAAGCCCTTAACAGAGCAGCTGCATGTTTGGACACAGCCTCTCCTTCATAGGTTCATTAACCACCAACAAGCTTCGTACTGTGTGTGCCTGGGCGCCCTCATATGCATAGAGCTATCGCTGAATGCTACTTTCCTCACTACAACTTGTTGCAATTTGTGTTATACGAACACGGGGCAGGAGGAGAGTACACCAAGTTGACATTAGCTTCCTTAGATATCCAAACAGTCACCTAGTATGGTGGATTGATCATCTTCCTATACACCGAATCCAGTCTCACTAGAGCATAAAATGCTAGGGCCATTTGCAACTGTTTAATACAGAAAGGTGTTCAATCAACTGCTTGATCATTGTGCCCGACAAGTCACTTTACACGAATCTATATATACACGTGAACCAGTTAGAAGGTACGTTAGGAACAAAGGTACGTACGTATTCAGTAGATATACCTCTTAGATGACAGCCTTTCTAGCAACCTAAGTTAGATAGTTTGAAGTAGTATGATCGTGTCCTACACGAGAAACCGACTATTGCTAGTAGTAGTAGTAAGGTAAGGGAGGGGGTTTCAGAACACTCGGCTGATAACTTGCTGTTCCTCAAAGGAACATCGACACCTAAACGGCATTCGAGAGTGCGAAGGTAAGTATTATGCACTTGTTGTCACTTAGAAAATCCGATGTTCCTCTGAGGAACGGCAGTTATCAGCCGAGTGTTCGGAAACCCCCTCCCTTACCTTATTCGCCATAGAACTACGTGTCTGTGGTATAAGAAACCAAAGCTACGAAGTTTATCTGACGAGCCTATGACGTGCACCTTACCTCCTTCCGTTAGAACAAACTGGGCAGCCAAAATGAACAGCAGGCTGTCGAGAAGAGCGGTTCTAAGGCTCAGTGGCATTTCTGTCGTTGTGGTCCCCACCGCCACTTCCACTGTATGGGAATGTACTGGACTAAGCAATTTATATGAAAATGTAGTCGGACTTTGTATTAAAATGTCTCGCATCCTATTTAGCTATATGAACGGTATACGCTAGGCTTTCCGTATAAATTTACATATATCGGATCACTCTCTCAGTACTGAATTATCCGCTCCGCTGCTGGTCATACATGCATGATCTACATAGTAAGTTGGAGAGGCCTATACAAGCTTAGACTTTACACCCACTTCCCTCACGTAACTTGATGAATTGCCTGGAGTTTAAACCATAGTTGAACCAAAGGTCGTTTTGTACTTGACGAAGAGGTCTGTGTGGTCGAAACGGAGTACAATTTAACGATCTCTATACTGTACTACATGAAATGCTGGATCATCACTATTGCCATAGGTTGTTGGTTTTCCCAGCAGAAGTATGGTTACGTTCCTGGCTAATTCCCAATCGTATGCTTACTAGCTCCACATAAGGTGTGCTCTTGAGTATGCACACTGCAGGATTTGTCACTGCACATAGGTAGGGCACCTCATGGTGGCCAGTGACCAACCAAGTGTTGGTTACGATCATTTGGTGTACGCACAAGCCTTAGGGTTAATTTAGACGTTTCAGTAACTATACAGCCTCCTTCATCAGTGAATGAAGGTTCAAGGTGTTGAGAATCATTGAAGTGGTATTTTGTAATCCCCACTCTCCTCAATATAGATAAAGTGTGAAAGGGTTGCCTGTATTCCCATGCCATGAATCCTACCTCAGCAATTGGGGCATTGTATACAAGGTCAGTCAATATTCGGCAAATGTTAAGGAAGTATGTACATTGCCATAATTGACCCTGCATGAGGTCAATGACATATGCTAGCAATACAATACTGAGTGTGGTGCAGCCATATACATATGTAAGAACAAGGGTGTAATATCCATGCTGCAAACAAAGCATGCACTCAATCATAGGGCAGAGCCATCCATAGTTTAAAGGGGTGTTCCTGGTGCTGCAGAATCTAGAGAGAGCAGAGTCTGCATGCAAGTCCATGCCATCTGGAGACACCCTACATTCAAGGTACATAGCTATATATTAGACATCCAATATACATTTTATTTATACATGATGTGTGTAAGAGAGAGAGACAGTTATAGTGTGTGTGTGTGGCAGCAGCCTAGACACTGAAAACAAAATACTAGTCTAACTAGGAAATGGATCCTACAGTTAGTAGGACTGTGAGCTTTCATGATCAGTCACATTGAGCCACTGTACAGTAATACATTTTCTCGTTCATGACTGAACGAAGCTGATACAGCAAAGTATACACTACATGACGATGCACTGTGCTCATGGCCAGCACAAAGCTACTGTAAGACATTAAAAGTGGAAGTGGAGCTCATGCTGAGCAACTACAAGCAGTTCTAGCCACTATGTAGAAAACGCCAAGTCACAGTATAGCATGCATACATATGCTTGCAACATTAGACTCCCTATCCCCAACATTAGACTCCATATCCCCAACATTAGACTCCATATCCCCAACATTAGACTCCATATCCCCAACATTAGACTCCCTATCCCCAACGTCAGACACTCTCAAAGTGAAAATGTCCAAAATGAAGTAATGTCTCAGCAGACTGCAATTTTCAATGCTCCTAATGAAAGTGTTATCCCAAGACCATTTGGATTCAGCACAGTCCAACATCCCTACCCAAATAATCTATCCTTTCCCCTCCTGGATAATTAAGCTCACTAATAAGCTACCACTGGCTATGCTACAGCATGCAATGCAATGTGGAGGGTGTGCACTGCATGTATATTCTATAATTATGTATACTATATTATATGACTGTATGTGACTCCGCTTACCTTAGTACTGTTGTGTTGTGGGAAAGTTAACGTTATATACAATGCGCAAAAGGAAGTGGCTGATGGACTAAATGGTGCACACTTAACCTTTGACAGCATCCTTAGGGCTGCCACAGACAGTTAAGGATAAAATATACACAGTGTAACTGGCTTCACAGCACATATATACATACGTATGTACACAGATCGCACTGTGTGCTTTAGTACACTTGAAAATGCACTGACTGCAACAACAATAAAGTACTGAGTGCCAAGCCACTTTAAGGTGACACGTACAGTGCTGTAGGTGATAAGCATCATGCTATTTCAGTGGTATACACAGGTTTTGGTAAGTAAAGTGCACACACATGACAATAATTATGTAGATTATGTACTAACAGCAGTATATGTACATGCACTATTCTATTAGAACATAGGGCAATTACGGAGTGAGAGCACAATCAGAGGATTTATACTAACTCAATCCATGTCAGCACTGAGTCTGTGCAGTTTAAGGCATTTGAATGCATGATTGCTGCAGATGTACACTTACCATAATATGGCTATAAAGCTAGTCTTTTACACAGCACAAATGATCGAAAACGTACGTATATATATGGGCAAACACACATGGTGTGAGCCGCCATTTTTGGCGGATCGGAAGCTGTGCATGTATGTATACATCTGCTTTATCTGGTGAGGGTAGAAGTGCTATATACACCAGTGCTTACCATACTTGGATAGGTACCAGCTGCTGTCTCGCACATGGAAATCGAAGGTATGTATAGGGTGGAATTGGTGGTAATACAGGTACACATGGGATCCTTTAAAAGGTTGTCTGCAAGGTGGGTTTACACCATATTATTATTATAATACTGTAGCATTTCATTAGAATGCAGAGCAATACATGTGGTACATATATACGTACAACACTCATTATTATATACGTAATATAGAGGATTATTCCTGCACACGTATATGGGTTCTTGGCTAGCTATATGATGCAATCAAATACTGACTGTGTCATACAGGAGAAGCCAGTCTATTCCACAGAAGATCATTGTGACCTTTCAAAATCAATTATCCACATCCTTGCCTATCCCAGGATGTCTCAAATGATATAAGATACAGTTCCCATTCGTTCCTTTGATCTAGCCAACCTATTATTGATCACAGTGTGGTCAGCTAGGTTCAGGCACATATCCACACTATTCCTTTCATACATGACCTCATCACTACCCCTAAACATAAATTTTATAGTTTTGTCGATTTCATGTCTTCTTTGTGTCCAAGGAGTGCTACATTGGACCATGTGGTGTCCCAGTACCTGTTGGTACAGTCACTCTAATAAATGAATTCAATTGAATTTGGACATATACAGCACATTTAGACAGTTGGACATTTGTACATACCATATAAGCATGCATTAGCTTAGTGCAATCTTTTATGATTAGCCATCATATGATTTCATTGTATATATAGATATATATATATAATTGTATATATATATGCGGCCTACCTTGTATAGACACTAATGGGAAGGCAATAAACGTATGTATAGGGCAATTCAGCCACACATTGAATAGCTGAATAGCTGTTGGAGGCTGAGGTAATATTGGACTATAACATCACACCAATACAATTCTGTATGAAGTCATCACACGAAGCACACCCGTCAACATCGATACTCCTCCTCCCTGTATGCACGTGCAGTCCATGCCAGTGTACACCCAATATAAGTTGGAAGGACACAATAAAGTATTGACACATGTGTCAAGAATTAAGCTATATAGTGCATGGTGAATTCATATCAGTCATCGGACCATCACGCTTTACTGCAATGTTTTCCTCTCTGTTTGTCTTTGGTCATCTATAAAATGCCAGTCTCAACCACAGTACAGCATACACAGGAGTGGTGCATGTTGAATAGCCACTAGCTAGGTCACACATTATACAGCAAAGTGTGGACTGATTGGAATTTGGAAACCAGCTTTGATGACTTGTTTCAGTGTGACTGCTGGCTGGGAGTCTGAGAAGTGCTATAGACAACCATTTGCAATAGGAATGGTCCACAAAGGTGATTGGTGATTGGTGCAAATAGAGCCCATTTAGAAGCAGCAGTCATAGCTATCTGGTCAGGTCAATAACTAACCCTGCAGGTTGTTAACTAACCCCAGTATGTGAACATGTTATCTCAGGTACCCATGGTAGCTTGCTTTGATGTATATATGGCTTCATCATACACCATAGACTATTACTATAGCATTAAGAAAGTTGACTGACTTAAACTAGTACATGGTGAATTCATCAGACCATCACTTTGTACTGCAATGTTTGCCTCTCTGTATGTCTTTGGCCGTTTACTGCATCTGCCAGTCTCTCAACCACAGTAGTCCACACACACGACCAGGAATGGTGCATGTTGGATAGCCACTAAACTGAATTACATATTATACAGCAAAGTGTGGACTGATTGGAATTTGGAAACCAGCTTTGACTCGGTTTCAGTGTGGCTGCTGGCTGGTAGTCTGAGAAGTGCTATAGACCCAATCAAAGGCATGAAATCTTTCAATTAACCCTCATATGATTTCAATCAGACTTAGCCTGTATCAGCAAAATTGAACCCTTGTGTGCTTCAGGATGAGTCATAGTATTATATGGAGGCACTATGCCACCCTTTGGACTGGTTGGTCATTTGGATGCTTTAACAGGCTTGAATTGTTGGACAATAGCTACTATGATGACAAAGCAATTTTGAACTACTTTATGTGGTGGCTTGTTGAACCATTTGCACTTCAATATTCACTAAATGGAATGCAATCAAATGTACTAAGGGGCCCACCTGGGAACATCAACCATGAAGAGAATTGTAGCAGGCAACAAACTGCGCCTACCTTCAACAATCACATGAGCTATTTAGCATAGCTGCACTTTGGGCGAAGAAGGCATGGGCCAGTTCATTAATTCATGTGGAATTCACAATGTTCCCCATGTCGTCACTCGTGTTGGTGGGGACAGTGGTGTACTTGGTCATGTTCAGTGTCATTGCATTCTCTATCAGTGGTTAGATCAGACGTAGGGACAGAGTCACTAAGCCGCTAGCGTGGTTGATGGACTGGACTGCATCTGACAACTTGCACTCCATCAACCTCAACTGTAAACCGCTCAGTGGGGTAGCCGGGACAGTCGGGCTCATTCTGAAACAGGGGTCATGTATGTATACAGGAGCAGTACTAGTACGTAAATGTCACACAGTTCAGTGCACTTGAAGGACAGCCTGATACAGCTAGGTGTGCATTACGTCATAATGTACAGAGGAGCAATACGTAAATGGAAACGGGTATTCGGGTTGGTGGTAAAGGTTACATGTACGTACTAGTGTGTTACATGTACATCAGAGGAACATACTTCCATGGTGCTGTTGTAGTATTCGTGGTCATTACTGGTTGTTCCTGATTGCCTGTCAGGTGACATTCTTGGAGTTGACTGTCAGAAGAAAACGTCAAGGAGACACGTTAACACAATTGGCCCATACATATGTAGAACACAGCCACACTCCTACGTAATACACTTCTACCTAATTCTATGTAAGGGTGTTACAAACTATATATTTCATAGCTACATTTCAGTTACTTGTAGCAAAAGAAAATGTCAAACAGTTCTTTGCACTTGAAGGAAGGCCTTAGACAGGAGTGTATCACATCATAGTGTCACGCACAACTTGTAGCTATATATATCGTAACATGACTCAGTTCCATACTCCAATGGAAACACTGGTGATAGTACATTGACTGGGGCCTGGGGAAATGGCCACATACAAAATGACTGACACAGGTATTGCTGAAAGGGTGAAACAAATGAGTAACCTGGTCAATCCTCCTATTACGTATGCCCATTAGACATTGAAGGTGTTATGTCTAGTTGATAAATGCTAACCCTCAGTCTAACCTGCTAGCCCATCCACCTTCAGACCCATTACAGTCACTCACTTAGCATGGTTGTGTCTCCCACAGTAATAGGGTTTCCCATTTCATTGTTGTTGAGTGTGGTGGCAGTGGACTACACACACGAACATCATCACGCACTGGCACCATCTTGTGATGCATGGTGGTGCATACAGAACAGAGGCGTTATTACAAACCCTCTGACACTTCAATCTGTTCTGTATGTCTCTCTAATCACTGATGAAATGTATGGCTTATATTGCATTCAATCATGCAGTTGGCTGGCAAAGTGTAGTTCTGTGCTACATATTGTACTGTTTACTATAATAATTATTATGTATTTTTACATACGTATAATATTATACAGTAAGGTCACCTCATGCCACATGTACACAGGATTCTTCATGCAATGGCTACAAATAAGATTATAATTATGTACATATTTTTACTTACGTAATGTAGTGAGTCCTGGTATATGTACAGTGAGAGCCAACAGGGAGACTGAATGACCCCTTGCACCTAATGGGGGTCGAAGAATGGTGCATGGGGTACGTACACACCTAGATCTGGACAACTCTGAGGGAGACTCACGCAGACTCAGGATTACATGAATCCATGGCCACTGACTGCCATGACTGACCACAGCAAACAGCTATGGTGAAGTTGTTTACACACTAGTACTACTTTCTTGGATGGAGTAAGTGAAGGTGGAGAGCTCGAGGCGCTCGGAGACTCATCAAGTACAGCAGAGACTGTCCCGAACTAGCAGTCCACAGACCTTTATATCAGCCTCAATGCAGTATGCATGTGCATGTATCAACTTGTAATGGGTCTTGTGTTTGAGTTAAATAATGACTACAGTATAAGTACGTGCACTCTTATGGCTTCTTTTGCATTGTTATTGCAACATTATACTGTACAATTACAAGTAACAGTTCAGATACAGACTCAATACAAGACTGTAATGTTTCTCTGACTAATGTACGTACATACGTACATCGATCCACTCTAGCATGCAGCTATTGCATTGTCACTGATGGGCCCTCTCCACTGAACAGTAGCTGGGATTTGCCTCAAGCTGGATGCTGTCAGGGCTTTTGAGAGGGAGAGGAGTGGGAGGGAAGGAGTGGGAGGGGCTCCTTTGTTGGGAGACTGAAAGACAAAGGGAGAACCAGCAGTTGTCAACTGCATATTGAAACATTCATTGTCATCCATATGGCCTAACATACCCTTCTGTTTCAGCTTGTAGTTCTGCCAAGATAACACAATTCCGAATACAGTCACTGTGGCAACCCACAGTGCCACCAAGGAGACAGTGGTAGCAATGAGCACACCTGAGGAAGGGGGAACAGAGATCTCTACAAACTAGCAACAAACCTTGTTGTGTGCCAATAGGTTTCATGCAAGCTTTAGTGCACAGTGTGTTGTGGGGTCATGTCACTCACCTCCATCATTCACTGCAGCTTGTGACTCCCCACCAGGTGGTGACCTTGGAAGGGCTGGTAGGAGGGAAGGAATGAAACGCCTCGTGTATGTACATATGGATAATGTACACTTTAGCAACCTGAGCTGGTAAAATTCAATTACGTATGTAATACATACTTACATGCATCGTCATTAAAGTGGTAAAACTCTACTATAGTATGCATATCTCTCTTGTAACCAGGTTCAGCTCACCAAACACAGCTGATGTCCCCCGTGTCACCATCTCAGTGACAATGTTCCCCGTATCATCACTCCTGTTGGTGGGGAGAGTGTTGTACTTGGTCATGTTCAGTGTCACTGCATTCTCTGGCAGTGGTTGGTTCAGAGGCAGGGACAGAGTCACTGAGCCGTTAGCGTGGTTGATGGCTAGTGACTGGACTGCATCTGCTGTCAAGTCAGCAACTTGTACTCCATCAACATCAACTGTGAACCGCTCATTGGGGTAGTCGGGACAGTCGGGCTCATTCTGAAACAGGGGTCATGTACACAGGAGCAGTACGCACATCTCATACAGTTTAAGTGCACTTGAAGGACGGGAGAGATACAGGAGAGTACATGAAAGAATCCTTTGTGTCTAGAGGTAGACATGTTAAATCTATTACCGGTCTTCACTAGCCAAAACTGATTGATAATTGCCAAACGTTTGGCAATTATCAATGTGGTTGTCGAAACAGTTGGCAATTATCAATCAGTTTGGAGAGTACATGACATCACAATATCATGCACAGCTTGTAGCTACGTATTTACAGTAACACGACTCACTTCCA
>OX465048.1:1701595-1789095 GCA_949841015.1 Aplysina aerophoba | reverse complement strand
GCATTCCTAAGTCCCTTGAAGATTTTAGTGGAAATTTTCAATATTCTAGTTCGTTTACCTTTTAGATAACTACTGATGCACACTGATTCTGCTAATCGTTAGTTGGCTGGATTGCTCAAGTGATCGCATACAGGTCCAGGTACAGGTCAAGTGGAACATAATTTTCCAATTAACAATTTGTCATGCAATTTGTAAGGGTATAGAGAACAGCTGTAGCACAGCAAGTTATTGACACTGGGTGTGATAATTCTTTTACTATATATAACAGACAGCGTGTATAAAGTAACAAATGCATTTTTAACAGCTCACACTCCATAAATACTCACCGTCATCAGGTCTCATTAGCTCTTCACTCCATGCTCCAGGTCCAAGTACAGACACTGCTCTCACTCTAACAATGTACCCTGCTCTAGCATTCAGTCCAGTCAGAAGAGTGGAGTTTGAGGGAGGTGAGACTGGATGGTTACTCCATGGCTCTGTATCACTTGTTCTGTACTCCACCTCATACTCAGTGATGGGCAAATCACTTTGGGGAGTGGACCAGGACACATTCAAATTCCCACCTTCTGACTCGGTCACAGATAAACCAGTGACTTTGAGGGGTCCTGTCAGTGGGATGTTAGAATGAAGCATTCCTTCACATCTAATATACGTATACATATAGTAGCAAAGCGCATACAATTATACCGTACATTAGAGAATCTATACTGGAGATCTGGAGATCTATACTGGATATCAAATTCATATCAAACATGTACAGTGTAGCTTGCGATCAGGGGGCTACATGTAACTGTGCAAGCGAATGGAGCAAAGTGTTCACTTATAAAGGATAAAGAAGAGGGAACATCAGTAACGTCCACGTAATGAGAATCCAGTACATAAACAGTAGTACACAAACAGTACACACGTAGCAGCAGTTCTATGATGACAGTTTCCTAACATCTAATGTAATGTGGACTTGTGTTCCCAATTGGGAGTATGACATACCAGCAAACACTTCAGCCGGCATGTGTTAGGGTGGCAGTACTCTGAGTTACACATTCTGTAAGAACCTCATCACTCCTTTAATAGATGCACAATAGCGGATATGCGTCAACTCCACCTCCTTTTGCGAGATAGTGAACTAATTTTGGATACCGGCAACCCCCCACCCCATGGACCCACCCATCTCTATTCCTGAACCGAACACATGCAGAGCTGTGGTAGTTATTCCATATCTTCAGCATCTCTCATAATCCAACCGGCATATCCTCTCTCCTCTGGGATGAGCATCTGGCCTCATAAGACCACAAAATACCCCCACCTGTATATTATAAGTCACCAGCCATGCCTTGTATCAGATTACCACTGATGAAAACCCTAGATTGGACAAACCCCCAATCCCCCCGGTTAGTGTAATTTTGTGACGTGTTCTTAAACTATATACCACTGACGAAGTCCGTAGATTTAGGCCAAAACATTGGCAATTCGTGTCAATCAACATCTGTCCCCCAATTCCCTAGGGGAGTTTCTCAATCCCCAATCAATCTCCTATGCCATTACATTAGATTGCCATGCTCAGGGCAAAGGTGTAGCTGCAGCATGACAGTTGACCGGCACTGAATGAGACAACACTTGAATATTACACAATACAAAACACTTGCATTAATAGCATGTCCTGCTGCCATATGGCAAAGGGCTACAAATTAGTTATAACCCACTTTGTCGAGTTACTGGCAAAATACAATTATTCGGCCTCTGCTTCCCTGCAGTCTTTGAAAGTGGCTTACAACAACAACTATATGAAACTGATAACAGCATTTACACTCACGATTGTAAGTTGTCTCTGTGTGCACTTCACTCCACTCTCCATCTCCAGCAGCAGACTGAGCTCTCACTCTAACGTTGTATGCAGTGCCAGGAAGCACATGATCCAATGTGGCAGTGGTACTAGGTCTAATGACTTGACTCCACACAGTAGTCCCACTCTTTCTGTACTGCACCTGGTACTGAGAGATGGTTACATCACTTTGGGGAGCAGTCCAAGTCACCCACAGAATTGGTTCTCCTTGTCTCACGCCCTTGGATACAGTCACATTGGTAATTCGGGAAGGGGCTAGCAGAACATGTAGAGATTTTAAGTAACAGTTAATAAAGCAACAATTATTCACATACACATGCATGTGCCTTACTACATACAGCATTATTACTATGTCGTACTGTTTCACATTGATCATGCAATACATATACTTTGCATAATCTCATGCATGATTGTAATTATTTGTTCCACTGAATGAAATATTAGTCAAATAAAAATGCAATTATTTTATTGTTAAGTGTTAGCTAGTGTAATGGGTACAAATTAAGCGTCCCATCCAAATTAGGGTCAAGCATTTTTGCATATGATTATGATTAGCCATCATATGACTTCATTGTGTATATACGTATATATGTGTGGCCTGCCTTCTATAGGCACTAGTGGGAAGTACGTTAACATAAAGAGGCTATAAATGTATAGGGCAATTCAGCCACACATTGAATAGCTGAATAGCTGTTAGAGGCTGAGGTAGTATTGGACTATAACATCACATCAATACAATTCTGTATGAAGCCACCACACAAAACACACCTGTCATCATCGGTACTCTACCTCATAAGTCAAATAAAACTTCACTAAGGACTACTCCACCTCCATGTGGGTACATACAGTCCATGCCACTGTACACCCACTGTGAGTTGGAAGGATGGAAGGACTTGATAGAATAAAGTTACCATCCTACAGCTGTGTTTAATATGTGATCATTGCATTGCTGATGCATGATAACTGCAAGTGTCAAAGTTGACAATAACTATAAGTCAAATGGCAATTTTACATATCAAAGGTTATAGCTAGTGTGTGTAATGGATACAAAATCATTGTCCCATACCCATTTGGGTCAAGCACTTACACATATATGCATGGTCTTGTCTATAACATGGCAGCATAGAGCGTCTACAGGCATATGACACATCAACACGCAGGAAGCCCTTAACAGAGCAGCTGCATGTTTGGACACAGCCACTCTTTCATAGGTTCATTAACCACTAACAAGCTTCGTATTGTGTGTGCCTGGGCGCCCTCATATGCATAGAGCTATCGCTGAATGCTACTTTCCTCACTACAACTCGTTACAATTTGTGTTATACGAACACGGGGCAGGAGGAGAGTACACCAAGTTGACATTAGCTTCCTTAGATGTCCAAACAGTCACCTAGTATGGTGGATTGATCATCTTCCTGTACACTGAATCCAGTCTCACTAGAGCATGAAATGCCTGGCCCATTTGCAACTGGTTAACACAGACAGCTGTTCTATTAACTGCTTGATCATTGTGCCCGAGCAAGTCACTATAGGACAACGATCATTCGATCTTTCACGAATCCTATATACACGTGAAGCAGTTAGATAGAAGGTACGTTAGGAAGAAAGGTACGTATTCTGTTAGATATAACTTTTAGATGACTAAGTTAGATATTTTGAGGTTGTATGATCGTGTCCTGCACGAAATCGGCTGTAGCTAGTAGCTAGTATTTACCATAGAACTACGTGTCTGTGGTATAAAAAACAAAGTTACACAGCTCATCTGGTGAGCCTATTACGTGTACCTTACCTCCTTGCGTTAGAACAAACTGGGCAGCCAAAGTGAACAGCAGGCTGTCGAGAAGAGCGGTTCTAAGGGTCGGTGACATTTCCGACGTTGGCGTTCCCACCGCATACGTCCACTGTATGGGAATGTACTAGACTAAGCAATTTTATGAAAATTTAGTCTTTTCGCGACATTTTATTACTTCGTAATAAAATGCCCGCACCCTTTATCTATGATCCTATATAGAGGAATGTGGCACGGATTCTTGACTTGGTATGCAGAAATGAGTCCATTGCAAAAGGAGTGGAGAAATTGTGGACAGCGAGGTGTGTGCAGAAGTAAGGGCTGACCTGGCATCGTCTCACACTCACTGCAGACCCACATGTTTGTAATCTCACCACTATCCCACTATTACCTCATTGATTATTTTGTATAGTGCTGGATGGGACTGTGTCTTAGTGTGCTCCACACACGATGCACTCAAAAAGCCATTGATTGATTGATTGATATAAACGGTATATGCTAGACTACCTGTATAAATCATGCAGCATCATCCGCTCTCCTGCTAGTCATACATCCACCGTATGCACTTAAATTATCGCTGGACTAAACTTTCTCGGATTGCAGATTTACCCAATATTCGCGGATTTTATTTTCGCGGATGAATGGGGCCGTTCATATTTTATATAGCATAAATACACCATAAATCTATACTAATACACACTGACAGAAAGGTTTTAATGGAAGAGCTAGGCGGTCATGCCAGAGCGCAGCGACGCATCGATACTGCCTTGGAAAATGCCTGCTGTTTGTTAAAGTGCTGCTACTCCATTTTCCGCTGTGTACTTCCTGATCTTGGCCTTTTTCAGGGGTAATCTTTTCGTACGCGCCTCTTTTCTTCTCAGTTGCGCCGCCTTCTCCATCAATTGAGCGTTTCACTCGAGCTCCTCCTGTACGCTGCAGTTCTGTCTTTATAGATTCTGCCATGGAAGAGGGAATGACCACTTCCAGCTCATCTTCTGACGCATCACGCTTCCTGACGGTAAAGTACGAACGAATCGACATGGTTGGCCGCTTAGTGCCAGGAAAACAGCGTAACTAACTGATATTAACGAAGTATCGTCCGATTTACACCTATATGTAATACAAAGACGACAATAGAACAAGGAGCATTCGCGGATGGCCAACCGAACCGTGAAACTACGCAAGCTTAGTCTCGCGAAAATGTAAGCACATACGTTATATACGTAGTTGGAGAGGCTTAGACAAGCTTAGACTTTACCCCCACTTTATATACCCACATAAGCTGTTGAATTGCATGGAGTTTAAACTATAGATTGTTGAACAATAGGTCGTTTTGTACCTGACGAAGACCTGGGTCGAAACGGAGTACAATTTACAATCTCTATACTGTGCTACGTGAAATGCAGTTTGTAGGACTGTGAACTTTCATGATCATTGTGCCACTGCCACTGTACACTAATTACATTTCCTCATTCATGACTGAACGAAGCTCACACAGCAAATTTAAAGTATACACTACATGACAATGCACTATGCTCATGGCTAGCACTAAGCTACTGTAAGACATTAAAAGTGGAAGTGACGTTCAAGCTGAGCAACTACAAGCAGTTCTAGTTCGTAGAAAACACCAAGTCACAGTTTAGAATGCATACATACGTATGCGTGCAACGTTAGACTCCCTATTCCCAACATTGGACTCCCTATCCCCAACATTAGACTCCCTATCCCCAAAATTAGACTCCCTATCCCAAATGACATTATTTGACACTCTCAAGGTCAAAATGTCCAATTGCAAGATGAAGGAATGCCTTCAGCAGACTGTATTTCTGAATGATGAAAGTTACCCCAAGACCATTTGGATTCCGCACAGTCCAAAATCCCTACCCAAACAATAGAATTCAAGCAATCTTTTCTCTCATGTTTATTTACACTCACAATTTAGCTACCACTGGCTATACTACAGTATGCAATGCAATGTGGAGGGGTGCATGTACGTATATGCATACTGTATATGTATATGTATGTGACTCCACTTACCTTAGTACTGTTGTGTTGTGGGAAAGTTAACCTTATACAATGTACAAAAGGAAGTGGCTGATGGACTAAATGGTGCACACCTCACCTTTGACAGCATCTTTACGGCTGCCACAGACAGTTAAGGATAAAATAATTATATACACTAGCTGTTTTCATAGTGGAAATAGCTTCATATATACACATATATATATATGCGTACGTACACAGATCTCGCTGTGTGCATTAGTACACTTGAAAATGCACTGACAGCAGTGACAACAATAACTGAAGGGCTGAGCACTAAGCCACTTGAAGGTGATACGTACAGTGCCGTAGGTGATGAGCATCGTGCTATTTCAGTGGTATACACAGGTTTTGGTAAGTAAAGTGCACACACATGACAATATGTAGATTATGTACTAACAGCAGTATATGTACATGCACTATTCAATTAGAGCATAGGTACTGTAGAGTACTGTAGGTGATGAGCATCGTGCTATTTCAGCAATATACGTAGGTTTTGCACACACATGACAATATGTAGATTATATACTAACAGCAATATAATTATGTACATGCATATGTACATTAATTATTCTATTAGAACATAGGACAATTACGGAATGCGAGCACAATCAGAGGATTTATACCAACACAATCCATCCCAACACTTTGCAGTTAGGGCAATTGCATGCATGACTTATATACCATTACATAGCTACCTGCTATTTTATACAGAACAAATGAAAATGTAAGTATACATGAGCATACACACATGGTGTGAGCTGCCATTTTTGGTGGATCGAAAGCCTTGTATGTACATCCGCTTTATTGGGTGAGGGTAGAAGTGCAATGCACCAATGTACCATGCCTACGTACACAGATATTCCACCTCGTACAATACGAACGTACAGTCCATGCCACTGCACACCCACTATGAGTTGTAAGCTAGGACACAATAAACTATCGCAACTTGTGTCAATTGCAAGAAACGTGACTGACTTAAGCTAGTGCATGGTGAAATCATATCAGTCCTTAGACTATCACTTTGTACTGCAATGTTTGCCTCTCTGTATGTCTTTGGCCATTCTCAACCACAGTAGCACATACACCACCAGGAATGGTGCATGTTGGATAGCCACTGAACTGAATCACACATTATACAGTGTGGAAAGCAGCTTTGATGACCTGGTTTCAGTGTGACTGCTGGCTAGGAGTCAGAGAAGAGCTATAGACCCAATCAGTGGCATGAAATCTTTCAATTAACCCATCAGACTTAGCCTTTATCAGCAAAATTGAACTCTGTGTGCTTCAGGATGAGTCATAGTATTATATGAAGTTTATAGGGAAGTTAACCTTTTTTTAAGTAGCACTATGCCACCCTTTGGACTGGTTGGTCATTTGGATGCTTAAGCAAGCTTGAAGTATTGGACATTAGCTACATATAATGGTGATGTTACATCCGAGAAGCCACTGTGTACTAGTGGCAAAGCTGTTACTAGTCGAGACTTTGCTGCTTTATGACTGGGTGAATCTTTGGCATGGTACGTGACTGTATGTGACATGCACTGCGCACACATTTGCAAGTGTGTCCAGTGGCGGCCAGCCAGCCGACCACTCAACATTTGTGCATGGCCCAGTTTCGCATCTGTGCGGATGCATGGTGGTTGATGCCCCTCTGCCAAGTGGATGGCCCAGAGAGGCAGGGCAGAGTGGCACATTGGCTCCTCCGCGCATGCATTCATAGCATACACATATTTAGTGTGCCATAATGACACAGCAAATTTGAAGGACTGAATGCATTCAAATAGATTTCAGTCAATCAACTTCACAGCGCCAACTTTAACAATCACATGAGCTATTTAGCATAGCTGCACTTTGGGTGAAGTAGGCGTGGGCTAGTTCATTCATGTGGAATTCACACGCCACAGTTCAAAACCTCAAAACATATGGGAAGGTGGTGCATGAAAACTGCCAGCATGCTGCAAGTGCTATACCAGCATGTCACACAGACTATAACAATGGTTCTATATAAAATTATATCACCAGAACACATGTACGTATAATAATATGTGAGTATACGTATATACAGTATGTATGAGGCTGCTTCCTCCTCACAGTGTCATGTCATGTCACCTTCACCACTCCCTGATGGCTCCCCACCAGGCAGTGACGCTCAAAGGGCTGGTAGGAGGGAAGGAAATGAAACACCTCAGTCATGTACTGTCTGCTGCATGTATGTATAGTACAATTTAGCCCCCTAAGCTGGAAAAGCATGATTCATTTCAACATTGCATACAAACACATGTATATGTCATCAATTAACTGTATAGCATGAATATCTCTCTGTAATACATTATTATATATAATATATATATAGCATTTAATGTAGTAAATTACTACTACTGAAATAGGGCAGTGCCTAGAACACTGCACTAACTAAAAAAAATCATTCTAAATAGTCAAATAAAACCATTGTCTGTTGGGGGAGAAGTACCCCTCACTGCAGCTGCATTGCCCCGCTGGACAGCCACCGCAATACCCTGCATCAGAAACTGCAGGGAGCGTGGCTCCCCAGTCTCAGCCCTGATCCTGTGACCCAGCTCCTTGATGAATGTAATGGCCTCTGGCCCAAAAACCCCTGACGTTTCAATTGCAATTGGAACGAAGTGGTGGCTGGAACCGAGAAAGGCGTACTTCTGGGTTTTTGCCTTCTATGCTTGGCTGGCCACCAGCCCTGCTTCCCTTGCAGCAAGGGCTACATGGGAAGGGGCGAATGTATCAGGACAAGTGGCATCCCATATCAGTGTCCGCCCGTTCCTCCAGGGCATCACTGAGATCCCATCCGGCCTTCTTCCATCGGAGCGTGCGATGCCTGTGGGCTCCAGGAGAGAGGGGATCTTTGCTGAGGCCAGTGACCGTTTGAGAAGGTCATTGACAGCTGCATGTCTTGGATGCCGGCCCTGACTCCTCCTGCAGCTAAGGCCATGCAAACCCAAATGGTTCACTTCAGCGCCGCACTGATGACATTTGTGGGGTCTGCACAGGGTAACACCTAGGCGGAGCCCCACTGCTACTCGAAGCACCTCATCATCCATTCGGAGACCAATAGCCGACATTGGGGGCGCATATAGCCATTCACCCGAGTCCCTCCTCTGAGATGCCAGCAGACGAGCTTGAGCTAACTCATCAGGAACTTCCCTCATAAGGGCTTGTGTTGACTAATGACTACAGCTACATACGCACACTCTTATAGCTTCATTTGCATTGTTATTGCAACATTATCAAGCTTAAAATGCATTATCAGAGAGTGCGGTAGCACTCTCTATGTAGGGATGGCATAGGGTGTTTCGTTTTCCCTATACATTGGTATAGGAGCGAAATTCGAAAATACGCAGAAAACCGGCGAAAGAAGGCTACGTACAGCTGAATATAGAACGGTCTTACTATAAACTGACCTTAAAGGCAAGCGAACATATCTCGCTGAGAAATAACCGCGCTTCGAAAATCCCGGTTTTCGTCTTCTTCTTCTTCTTCTTCTTCTTCTTCTTCTTCTTCTTCTTCTTCGCCAGCTGTAACTCAAGAACGAAGGGGGCTATTGGAGCGCTTTTAGGACGATCTACTAGAAAGTTCCCGAACTGTATTCTTTGATAGAACTGGTAGTCAAAACGATAATATTCAACGTCAAGGTTTTCGTGGCTCACAGCGACAGAGCTGTGTGAAATCCGCCATTTTCTAATGACGTCACCACGTAGTTTGAAAAATGGTCTCTGGGCCAGCGCGCCGAAGTTCTTCGTGTTTGCCTGGTAAAGCGCAAGATTGGCAGCTTACCAAGTGTGGTGCGCTATAAAGTTCTTATTGATATCGTCCAAGATGAAAAGAAACGCTGGCAATTTAATTTAATATGTCTCAGTATCATCGGACACGGTACGTAATTCATCCCGGGTCCGGTACACTTGAAGCTAGCTACACGGTCCAGTTTTGTATCCACCGGGGATGAATAAACTAGTAGCAAGTCGATTGTGACCTATTATAGGTAAAAGTGTCCGAGATACAGTATACTAATGAGAGAAGGCTATAAGCAGACTTGCATAAAAAGTACAGAAACTAGAGAAGATTAAAAATTTTCTACAAAATTGGTAAGAATGTAGGGATGGCACAAAAAGGACAGAAACAAGAGGGGATGTCATGTGGTGAAGTATTTGCTGTGTGTGGTTTCTACACACAAGGGTATTGCACCACATCCCTACATCTGGCAGCAGCATGTAGCTAATCAGTGTCGATGGAGGGTGCATTATTTATCTCTTGAACAGAGCAAACTGAACTTCAGTAGCACATCAAAAGGAATATGCACTATAATTGGCAAGAACAGATCTAGACTCAAGTATATAGTTGAAGGAATTTAGCTGCTTCCACTTTATCAGCCCTCAGGGGCTATTTGCTACTGAGTGCTGGTGGAGTAGCTATAGCTACACACCAAGAGCAACAGCTGGCACTAGTTCTTATGTGGCCATACAGTGAGTAGCGCATGATGCAGAATGCTGCCAGATGTAGGGATATGGTGCAATACCCTTGTGTGTAGAAACCACACACAGCAAATACTTCACCACATGACATCCCCTCTTGTTTCTGTCCTTTTTGTGCTATCCCTACATTCTTACCAATTTTGTAGAAAAGTTTTAATCTTCTCTAGTTATACTGTACAATTACAAGTAACAGTTCAGATACAGACTCAATACAAGACTGCAATGTATCTCTGACTAATGTACGTACATACGTACATCGATCCACTCAAGCATGCAGCTATTGCATTGTCACTGATGGGCCCTCTCCACTGAACAGTAGCTGAGATTTGGCTCCAGCTGGATGCTGTCAGGGCTTTTGGGAGGAAGAGGAGAGGGAGGGGAGGAGTGGGAAGGGCTCCTTTGTCGGGAGACTGAAAGAGAAAGGGAGAACCAGCAGTTGTCAACTGCATGTTGAAACATTCATTCTGTCATCCATATGGCCTAACATACCCTTCTGTTTCAGCTTGTAGTTCTGCCAAGATAACATAATTCCGAATACAGTCACTGTGACAACCCACAGTGCCACCAAGGAGACAGTGGTAGCAATGAGGACACCTGAGGAAGGGGGAACAGAGATCTCTACAAACTAGCAACGAACCTTGTTGTGTGCCAATGGGTTTCATGCAAGCTTTAGTGCACAGTGTGTTGTGGGGTCATGTCACTCACCTCCATCATTCACTGCAGCTTGTGGCTCCCCACCAGGTGGTGACCTAGGAAGGACTGGTAGGAGGGAAGGAGTGAAAGGTATGTACTGTGTGTATGTACGTAGGTACGTATAATGTCAAATGTACCATTTAGCAACCTACATGCATGTGTACGTACCATATGTACGTACCTGCATTATCATCAAAAATGGTAAAACTCTATAGTATGCATATCTCTCTTGTAATCAATTCCAGCTCACCAAACACAGCTGATGTCCCCCATGTCACCATCTCAGTGACGATGTTCCCCGTGCCGTCACTCCTGTTGGTGAGGACAGTGTTGTACTTGGTCATGTTCAGTGTCACTGCATTCTGTGGCAGTGGTTGGTTCAGCAGAGGTAGGAACAGAGTCACTGAGCTGTTAGCATGGCTTATGGCTAGTGACTGGACTGCGTCTGCTGTCAAGTTAGCAACTTGCACTCCATCAACATCAATTGTGAACCGCTCAGTGGGGTAGCCGGGACAGTCAGGCTCATTCTGAAACAGGGGTCATGTACATAGGAGCAGTACGTAAAGGTCAAACAGTTCAGAGAGCAGTGAGATGCACTTTAAGTGCACTTGAAGGACGGGAGAGATACAGGAGTACATGACATCACAATATCATGCACAGCTTGTAGCTATATACAGTAACACGACTCACTTCCATGAAGGTCACTTTGATGATGTCATTACATGCTCCAATGGAAACACTGGTGATAGTAAATCGACCGGGGCCTGAGAAATGGACTCACATATACATATATTTTCTGGCCTGTACGACTCCCCCCTCATTGACGGTAATGGAGTGTGCACAGCTAAATGAAGGAAGGTGTGTGTGTGTGTGTCTGTGTGTGTGTGCTTGTGTGTGTGTGTTGTGTGTTTTGGTGTCTGTGTGTTGTGTGAGTGTTTGTGTCTGTGTGTGTTATGTGTGTGTTGTGCGTGCTTGCGTGCATGTGTGTATGTGTGTGTGTGCTGTACATATATCATTCATAGAGTACACGTATACACTGACCCATGTCAACATTACATGCACTGACCAGGAGGGATGAAGGAGTACTTGACTGCATTGCTCTTGAAGAGGTTGCCCTGTATGCCGTACACACATTGAATGATGTATCCATCAAGAGCTCGCACATTGCCCACTCCACTGATTGTCACTCTGTGCTCTGTATTACTCCGGACTGTGTACAGTGCACCGGGGAAGGCAGTGTCTAGGACTTGACCACTCTCCGCTGTCCCATTGTGTGTCCAGCTTGGGTCAGAGAGAACATCACTGTGTCTACAGATGAGGGTGAGCTGGTCTGAACAGTGTCCGCCTTGGAGCACTAGCTCCAGGGAGACACTGAAGGCTGGAGGGAGCAGTGTGCAAAAAGACACTACACTAGAATATTGAAAAGTTGTAAATCCTAACTCCCCTAGAGTTCACTCACGACCACTCTGCAAGGGATATACAGTAGGACTTCTGATCCTCAAAGAAATGTGATGGGTCAAAGAACTGATATGTCATCACTTGTTTTGATGGTTTTTTTTTGAAATTCCTAAATCCCTTGAAGGTTTTAGTGGAAAGTTTCAATATTCTAGTTTGTTTACCTTTTAGATAACTACTGATACACACTGATTCTGCTAATCGTTAGTTGGCTGGACTACTGGAGTGGTCGCGTACAGGTCCAGGTACAGGTCAAGTGGAACATAATTTTCCAATTAACAATTTGTCATCCAATGCTTTGCCAAGTGTAGAGAACAGCTGTAGCACAGCAAGTTGACAGGCACTGGGTGTGATAATTCTTTTACAATAACAGACAGCGTGCCTAAAGTAACAAATGCATTTTTAACATTGCACACTCCATAAACACTCACTGTCATCAGGTCTCATTAGCTCTTCACTCCATGCTCCAGCTCCAATATCAGACACTGCTCTCACTCTAACAATGTACCCCGCTCCAGCATTCAGTCCAGTCAGAAGAATGGAGTTCGAGGGAGGTGAGACTGGATGGCTACTCCATGGCTCCGTATCAGGTGTTCTGTGCTGCACCATATAGCTAATGATCTTCAAATCACTTTGGGGGGTACTCCAGGACACATTCAAATTCCCACCTTCCACTGACTCTGTCACAGATAAACCAGTGACTTTGAGGGGTTCTGTCAGAGGGATGCTAGAATGAAGCACTGCTTTATATCTAAAATACGTATACAAATAGTAGCAAAGCGCATACAATTATACCGTACATTAGAGAATCTAGCACCAGTAATGTCTATAGTGTAAAAACAGTACACACGTAGCAGCAGTTCCATGATGACAGTTTCCTGACATACTGTACTATGGACTCGTGTCCTCAACTGGGAGTATGATGAACCAACAAACACTTCAGCCGGCATGTGTTAGGATGGCAGTACTCTGAGTTACACATTCTGTAAGAACCTCATCACTCCTCTAATAGATGCACAATAGAGGATATGCGTCGACTCCGCCCCCTTTAGTGAGAAAGTGAACTAACCATGGATGCAAACTCCTGCTGTAAACTCGCTGAAGAAAACAGTGCAAACGAGTGCTTGGATTCAGACTCTGCCAAGCACATCCGACTCTGCAAAGTAGTCTGCGACTTCGAGCCCTTTTTGCGTAACTACATACGCCGCATAAATTATCTATGCTCTGTACACTTGAATATGTACGATTACATTACTATTTTATAGAATATCTTATGCATGCGCAAACAATGGTGCCCAGGTCGTCCTTTCCTCTCCTGTACTAATTAACGGCAGATGGCCTGGGAAGGAGGCTAAGACTGTAGGTACTTCCAGCTGCAGCTCATGAGATAGTCAACAAAGAATCTGAAGTACATAGACAAAACTGTTTGTACACATCTGGAAAATGATTGTTCAAATCCATATTGTTATTGGTTCATTTCATGCTTGTTATGTCTACAGGGGAGGAGCTCTTTGAAGGCTAATGCACACCAAATTATGCATTGGACTTGATATTGCCCAATTCCCTCTTCCCCTCCCAATTTCCTTTATTACTTCATCATGCACCAAACTGTATTATATAGTATACATACATAGCGTTATAGTGTACATGCATAGCAGCATTTCCATAGACGACAGCTTGTATCAGATTACATTATACCACTGATGAAAACCCTAGATTGGACATACCCCTAATCCCCCAGCTAGTATAGTTTTGTGATGTGTTCTTAAACTACCACTGACGAAGTCCCGAGATTTGGGCCAAAATGTTTGGCAATTCGTGACAATCAACACCTAACCCCCAATTCTCTAGGGGAGTTTCTCAATCCTCAATCAATGTCCTATGTACTACTTTAGATTGCCCTGCTCAGGGCAAAGGTGTAGCTACTGCATGACAGTTGACCGGCACTGAATGAGACAACCCTTGAATATTACACAATACAAAACACTTGCATTAATAACATTTTAGCACAAATTTGTCCTGCTTCCATATGGCAAAGGGCTACAAATTAGTCATAACCCACTTTGTCGAAATACAATTAATCAGCCTCTGCTTCCCTGCAGCCTTTGAAAGTGGCTCATAACAACAACTATATGAAACTGATAACGGCATTCCAACTCACTATTGTATGTTGTCTCTGTGTGCACATCACTCCACTCTCCATCTCCAGCATCAGACTCAGCTCTCACTCTAACATTGTATGCAGTGCCAGCATCCAATTTCGATCCATCCAATGAGACGGTGGTTACAAGTCTAATAACTTGAGTCCACGCAGTAATCCCATTCTTTCTGTACTGCACCTGGTACTGAGAGATGTTTACATCACTTTGTGGAGCAGTCCAATCCACCCTCAGCCTTGGTTCTCCTTGTACCACGTCCTTGGATACAGTCACATTTGTAATTCGGGAAGGGACTAGCAGAAGATGAGGAGATTTGAAGTAACAGCTAATAAAGCAATAATTATTCACATACACAGAAATTATGCATGTGCCTCACTACATACAGCATTATTACTATGTCGTACTGTTTCACATTGATCGTGCAATACATATACTTTGCATAATCTCATGATTGTAATTATTTGTTCCACTGAATGAAATATCAGTCAAAATTAATAAAAATGTGATTATTATTGTCAAGCATTAGCTAGCGTAATGGATACAAATTCAGCGTCCCATCCAAATTAGGGTCAAGCATTTATGCATATGCATGGAAGGTCCTCCCTCTATATGATGTGGCAGCATAGGTTTAGGCATGTTGTACATTGAACACTCACTGGCAGCATGGACATGGTACAGTCACTCAAAAATTGAATGTAATTGAATTTGAACACATAGGGCACATTTAGACAGTTGGACATTTGTACATGTCATATAACCAAGTATAACCAAGTGCAATCTTATGATTAGCTATCATATGACTTCACTGTATATATTATATACATATTAATATATATATATATGTGTGTGTGTGGCCTACCTTATATAGACACCAATGGGAAGTAAGTTAATTATAAACGTATGTATAGGGCAAATCAGCCATACATTGAATAGCTGAATAGCTATTAGAGGCTGAGGTAGTATTGGACTATAACGTCACACCAATACAATTCTGTATAAAGCCACCACACGAAACACACCTGTCATCATCGATACTCTACCTCATCTTAAGTCAAATAAAACTTCACTAAGGACTACTCCACCGCCATGTGCGTACATATAGTCCATGCCACTGTACACCCACTGTGAGTTGGAAGGATGGAAGGACTTGATAGAATAAAGTTACTATACTACATCTGTGTTTAATATGCGATCATTGAATTACATAATAACTGCAAGTGTCAAAGTTGACAATAACTACAAGTCAAATGGCAATTTTATAATAATATTAAAGATTAGCTAGTATAATGGATACAAAATCAGTGTCCCATACCCATTTGGGTCAAGCATTTATTCATATGCATGGTCTTGTCTATAACATGGCAGCATAGAACGTCTACAGGCGTATGACACATCGACACTCCCAAGCATGTGACGGGCTCAGGAAGCCCTTAACAGAGCAGCTGCATGTTCGAACACAGCCTCTCCTTCATAGGTTCATTAACCACCAACAAGCTTCGTACTGTGTGTACCTGGGCGCCCTCACATGCATAGAGCTATCGCTGAATGCTACTTTCCTCACTACAACTTTTTGCAATTTGTGTTATACGAACACGGGGCAGGAGGAGAGTGCACCAAGTTGACATTAGCTTCCTTAGATGTCCAAATAGTCACCTAGTATGGTGGATTGATCATTTCCTGTACACTGAATCTAGTCTCACTAGAGCATAAAATGCTAGGGCCATTTGCAACTATTTAATACAGATAGCTGTTCAGTCAACTGCTTGATCATTGTGCCCAAGCAAGTCACTATAGACAACGATCATTCGATCTTTCACGAATTTAGCTATCTACACGCGAACAAATGTATTCAGTAGACATAACTCTTAGGTGACAGTGACGCTTAGGTGACTGTCGTTCTGGAAAACAAAGTTAGATAGTTTGAGGTTGTATGATTGTGACCTGTTGAAAATGATTGTACAAGAAATCGGCTGTAGCTAGTGTTTACCATAGAACTACTTGTCCAAGCGAGCCTATATGACGTGCACCTTACCTCCTTGCGTTAGAACAAACTGGACAGCCAAAGTGAACAGCAGGCTGTGGAGAAGAGCGGTACTAAGACTCGGTGGCATTTCTGTCGTGTCCCCCCACCGCATACGCCTCATACTGCATGGGAATGTACTAGACTAAGCAATTTATATGAAAATGTAGCCATACTTTGTATTTAAAATTTCCCTATAACATATACGTAGGATCAAGCTTGTAATAGCATGCTGCAACCAAAGCATGCACTCAAACATAGGGCAGAGCCATCGATAAGGGGTGTTCTTGGTGCTGCAGAATCTAGAGAGAGCAGAGTCTGCAAGGAAGGACACAATAAAACTATTGCAACATGTGTCAAGTAACTTGCAATTGACTGACCTAAGCTAGTGCATGGTGAATTCATCAGACTATCACGGTGCGCGACTGTGTGTGACATCCATCACGCGCACATTTGCAAGTGTTTTCCAGTGGCGGCCAGCCAGCTGGCCACTAGACATTTGTGCATGGCCCAGGTTCGCATCTGTGTGTGACACATGATGGTTGATGCCCCTCTGCCAAGTGGATGGCCCAGTGAGGCAGGGCAGAGTGGCATATCGGCTCCTTCGCGCATGCATTCATAGCATATAGATGTATTTAGTGTGCCATAATGACAAAGCAAATTTGAACTACTTTGGTGCATGCATGGCTTGTTGACCCATTTACACTTCAATATGCACTAAGGAGCCCACCTGAGAGCTTTAACCATGAAAGAGAATTGTAGCAGGCAACAAACTGCGCTTACCTTCAACAATCACGTGAGCTATTTAGCATAGGTGCACTTTGGGTGAAGAAGGCATGGGCTAGTTCCTCAGTTCCACGCATGTAGAATTCACAGTTGAAAATGTCAAACATATGGGAAGCTGGTGTACGTAAACTGCCAACACATAAATTTAGCTAAGCAGCTACAGAAATAGTGCATATACCCTAAAATTTCTGTTATGCAGATGGTTGATTTTCATAGAAGAATCAGAGAAGGAACAGGCCCTTTGAAATCCAGCAACGTGAAGGCAAGACTCAGTGCAAAATAAATACAGTGTGCCACTGGTGTTGAGTGCTCGCACATGCCTAGCTGATACTGCATTTCAGCGCTTCAGTATCCTGGTTGCTAGCTGAACCATTGCTACAGATGCAAGTGCCATCAAGGGGACTACCTATGAATTTCATTAGATTGTGAAGCTACTTTGGCATCTAAAATACTACTACTACTTTCAGCCAACCAAAATCTGTTCAATTTATCACGAAATGTGCTCGGGCTTCATGGTCCACGTACACTCCCCAGGCACTTCTACGTACCTCGACACTTCCACATTCACATAGCTGCTACAGAATATGAATAGATTGCAGTCAATCAACTTCACAGATAAAGAATGACCCCAAAAATTATGCCTACGTGAACAAATCATGCTGTAACAGTGATGGACCTCATCAAGATCCACAATACAAGTTACAATAAAGAACTTAAAGTTGGTCAAGAGTGCCACTCGTGGTAGGATTTCTCGATACAGCAGGAGAACTGAACTGGTGCATCAGGCTACTCAACCACACCCCACATATACTGTGTATAATGAACTCATAAGGCACTCCCAGCCTACTTATAAGTAGTAAGTATTGAAAGTGAGTCTGTGTCATTGAGTTACTAGTATCGTTGTTGCAGGTCTGGGTACAGATGCCGCCCTTCATGCAGAGGTGCTCCCAAGACAGCAGCTTTGGAAGAGGTTGCTTTGTCCTGTTGACTCCAGCTCAGCAGCGCCTTAGGATCTGTGGCTAGTTCTGATGTGAGGTCTTCAAATGTGGGACGCGAGTGGTGATCAGGGTTCCTGAGGAGTTTGAGTGGAAAGTAGGGATAAAAGATAGATCAGTCCTGCACAGTTGGAGTGAGTTGGAAAGGATTCTTAAACCCCTTTCTCATGGACCAAATAATGTGGGTCAAATCCAGGTCGAATCTGGATTTCAACCGGATAGCACATTTGTGCAAGTTAATCCCGAATACAGAAGCTGGTCGAACCCTGCTCTCTACCCAAGGTCAAATTTGGCTAAAAGATGACGGACAAAGGAGCTAGGTTGCATGACAACAAGCCAAAGACGCTGGAGATTTGTCAGGCATATGTTGTCTTTGCTCAGGTGTCTCTCGATTACAACTAATCATACTACAGCTATCTAACTGTCAAGAATGCTGGTGCATACCTGCGAATGACACCTCCATGCATATCTATCAATTGAATTGGCCTAGAAAAGTGCAAAAATTGTGCATTGTGACGGTCATTTTTTGTTTCCCAGAGGATCATGTTCCGGGCAATGAAAACTCCGAAGAGACAGCAAGGTGCGTGCACAAACACTCAAAGGCAAGAAAGAGTAAAAGGTCAATCATTACAACACCAAACTATTTGTACCTTCTGGTATGGATTCGGCGTCTATTAGCTAAAACTATGGAAATAGGCGTACTTTGGCTATGGGCACATACTACTGGTAAAGGTGTCCAACAGGCTTGTTTCATGTGCTAACAATGTGAAACAAGCTGCAAAAAAACAGCCAGAGCAAACTGGTCCGACGCTATCTCTGCCATAGATGGTCACGGTGCTGAGTTCGCTTAGTGTAAACAGCTACATTTGCCGTACTAAACTGTACCGTACTGTACTGTGCCGTACCATACCAAACCGTACTGTGCTGTACCATACTGAATCGGCCTGGTGTAGTGTAAGTGCAGTCTTAGATGCAAAGGAAAGGAAATACAATACAAACAAACATGATACCGTTTAGCGGTTTGCAAGGTTTTAAGTTTGAAATTTTCATTATTTGGTCAAACAGAACAAGTCTGATTTTTAGCGAAATCTCAAATTTTTAACAAAATCTCAAATTTTTAACAAATCGTGAAATTTCGCCTGTGAAATTTTTCCTCTATATGTACTGTATTGCGGTGCTATCATTTTTCATGTACAATATCAAATGGGTAACTTGCATGCTCCACTCACCAACAGTCCACCATCAACTTGTACATGCTTCTAGGGCAGCCAGGAGGGGGAGGCTGGCAGTATCCTGTCTCAAAAGCTCTTAGTACCTGCATCATATCAGGGATGGACTACTTCACGCAACAGTCTCACAACTTTGCCTGAAAGACCAATATGAACTTACTTACCCGATTAATGTCAAACTCCTCAAATGGCTTGTGTCCCAGTGACCAAATCTCGTACATCACCATCCCGTAGCTCCACACATCACTCTTTGCAGTATATTTCCGGTATAAAACAGCCTCAGGAGCTGTCCACTTGACAGGAATCATACCTCCTTTGGATTTGTAGTAGTTGTCTTCATTCATGTCATGGGACATGCCAAAGTCAGCAATCTATGAAGAGTTGTGCAAACACACATCAGTACACACTCTGACACTTCATTACCACTACGGTATGCGACACGGATAAGTTAACATTTTCTGCAAGCGGCCAAGCTTTTCAATTGCTGGCATACATGAATATCCCGAAGGAAAATGACGGTTATTCCGTACTATTCCTCGCAAGTGTAGCTAGCTGTATGTATGACCTCCTCATGGCCTCATAAGGAAAATGGCGGTAAGCAGTGCCTATAGCGTACGCAGTTGCTAATGCACCTGGGTAATAAGGCAGCTGCTTGCGCAAGGGTTTTGTCGGTCGACAAAAGGATATTCATTCGTGCACGTGAACGTCACTCTTGGCCTCACTGCAACTGAGTGACAGTGCCCAGCTAAAGTGTATGCAGATGGCAAAATGGCTGACTAGTGGGAGCACCTCGAGCTTGCTCTGGGCTGCTACCTACTTAACTCCATGCCCCAATACGTGCAATCAGGGGAATGAAGTAGGGGATAGCAGGCCACACTACCTCGAGCTCCGTAGTCAATGTCCGTGCGAAAGGACTACGAAGGGCTTGCTGTGCCGAATGCGACGTGGAGACGTAGCTCATATGTAAACCATAAAGCCACGGTAATGGTCGGCTTCATACACACCCACGCTTGAAAGATCCATGATTTGCTGCTCGGCCGCACGCATTTTGGCGCAAGGCCAACCGTGATATTCCTTCATGAACATCTTCGGAAAAAGTTAAGTCGTCATCCGTGTCACATACCGTAGCTTTCCAACTTGTATGGAGTATAGACCTACCTTCGCTACGTAACCTTCAGTCAGCAGAATGTTCCTTGCAGCAAGGTCTCTGTGGATGAAACCTTTCTTGGAGAGGTACTCCATGGCACAAGCAATCTCCCGACAGTACTTCAGCAGCTGAACTGGCAGCTTTTTTCCATGTACTGATGATGATCTAGGGGGAAAATAAGAAGAAATTACCATCAACCTGCACACTGGTTGTATACGGTACATGTCACAAGTTACTTACGGAATCTTGCGGATTTGCCGCGTAGGTTTTCTGCGAATTTCCGAGCGGCGAAGTGCGGATGTCCGTGAGCCTTCCGCGGAATCATCGCTGGTTATCCGCGGAATCATCGCTGAGTATTCGCGGAACATCCGTAGGGCACCCGCGGAATGTTCCGCTGAAGGTTTGCGCAGAACGTTCGAAGGTGATTAGCTTCACGTAGTCAGCGAATTACGCAATCCCACTCCATCCGTAGGTGGCTGTTACCCAGGATACGGGCAGGTGTCAGAATAGTTGTGGTCACCGCGATGTTTGTTTAATAATATGCACGGTTCCGCGGATTGCAGACAATCCGCGGATTCACTACAGACGATCCGCAGAGATGCCGAATACATTCCGCTAATTTCTGCGCAGGTTTTCACGGAAAGCCGCGACGGATTACCGCGGAATTCGTCGGATTTCCGTAAGTAACTTGTGACATGTACCGTACGACAGTGTAGTAACCATTATGTGCCACAAGCACTTCAATTTAGCAGAATGTCCAACTCCAGAAATACTGGTTTATACTATACATTGGTGGTTGCAGAAGAGCTAGGTTTTGAAATATTTGTAGATATGTAAGAAGGCATGTTTGTGTCCAAGGAGCGGAAGAGAAGATCTCCTCACCGTCACTGACCTACATACGTACGGTGAAACGCTCCGCCATGTGCCGCACTATGTGTTAAGCACTCTCCCTGTGGCAGGTGAATCTAATCCTGCTAGTCCACCATGATGTTTCAGCACTAGGACTGGAACAAATTGGTGTGCTGGTTACAAACCTTGCTTGTATTTCTAAGCATGACATATACGGTAGCCGCGGAAATTATGTTTCCATGCGAAGTTCGTACTTTGCGAACTTCGAACGAAGTTGGCTCGAAGTTTGTATGAAGTTGGCTCGAAGTTGGCTCAAAGTTTGTTCGAAGTTGGGCTGAAGTTCGTTCGAAAATGAGGCGAAGTTCGTTCGAAGTTGAGACGAAGTTCGTTCGAAGTTGGGCTGAAGTTCGTACAAAGTGAACTAATTCATTCGAAGTAATGCCGAACTTCGAACGAAATAGCCCCGAACTTCGTACGAAGTACGGTACTTGACACGGAAAACTTACATTTTTCCGAGGAATTCCTCGATTTTCCGGTGCGGACGGATGCGGATATCCACGCGGAAGTGCTCGGATTTTCCGCACGATTCCGCTGTGGTTTTCCGCAAGATTCCGCGCGGAAGAATCTAGGCAGGAATTCCGCGCGGATTCGTGCGGAAAATGGCGAAACCCAGCAGGTACGTACGTATGTAGTCGCAACACACTTCCTTCACAAGTGGCGTCAAATGACCTGAAACGTCGACTTGCACGTTCGCACAAGAGCTTGCTACGTAGCTTTACATACAACATATGCACATACAACAATCAAAGAAACAACACCAACATGCTACATGCAAAGAGTCAAGTGCAATAGAAGTTCTCATTGTTCACAGGCGCCTTGGTCTTCCTGCACACTTCATCAATTGCGTTGCGCATCTCCCTCTCTGCTGTGGCGCCCGTTTCCAGCCGATCCAGTGGATAGTGTTTAGAGCAGGTTGCGAAAATTGCTTTCACCTTGAGGTAGTTGAGGGCCGTTTTACCACAAGCGCCTCTGCAGTTACTTCCGAACTTCTCCTCTGTGGTAAATAACTTGTTGGTTAACCGAGCCGCAAGGTTCCTGCGTGACTTACACGCCGCAAGGCATTGGACCACATCCTCTTGAGCAATCAAAAACTCGCCTCCGCCAACACTTCTGTTGGAAATATCTTGTAGTGGCGGAGACTGCATCTGTGGCGTCGCGAAATTGTCTCCGGCGACAGCCCCGATAGAAACACTTCTGCTCGAAACGTCCAGAGCTGAAGACTGCGAACTCATCCTGGTTCCAGGGCGTGCTGGCGTCGGTAAAGTCTCCTCAGCAGGACACGATTCTTCCGCCGTATATACTTCACAAACACGAAGCTTGTCAATGTCTGCCTGTAGCTGGGCCAGCCGAGTTACCAGCTGGTCATACTGAACGGTAACTTTGGCTTCCAACCGTGCAACAGCATCCACAAGGCTCTCTACCATCGTAATCAGAGCAGGCTGTCTGTCCCGATGCGGAGATTGTTGGGTTTCCTCTGGGGCAGGATCTACCAACTCCAAGGTCAATGGCTCGTCCTCTCCAGCAGCAACTCTTGTGGCTTGCTGTGGCACGTCAAAACCGCTGCCATCATCTACTACCTCCGCGTTATAGGTCTTCTTAGATTTCCCCCACACTACCGAAACTTTTTCTCCGATAGCAATCGTTCCGCTTTTGATGGCAGATCTCTTTACCAATGATGTGGCTCCCTTCGATCTTCCCTCCGTCCATTTCACGACAACCTTCTCCATTCTGGAATACTGGAACACTCGATCGATCCAATGTAATCTACGAGAAGCTCGCGAGGCTTTTATGCGGCCGTTTCAATCCACAAGACCAAGGAGCCAATATGATTGGTTGTGTATTGATTCACGGTATCTAACACATTGAGCGGACCGCGTTGTAGACAATAATACAACTTGATTGGTTGTTCATTGGTAGACAATATCCACGCGTACTCGAAATAAATTGACATCCATTCTATCACAATTAATGTGCGATTGAAGCTGATGGCGATGCCTTTAAGTGACTTTCAAAGACGAAGAATCATTTCCCTGTGGACCCAAAGCGATGGCAAAAGGAAACTGACTGCAATCAAGAAACTACTGGCCCTGGAAGGAACGATTACAACCCACCAAACGATCAGGAACACTATTACCAGATGGCAGGAAACCGGGTCCATTAAAGACCGCCCACGAATTGGTCAAGCAAAGACAATTTCTGAAAGCCATTATCGCCTCATCGATGAAACAATGGCAGAGAATGATGAACGCACTGCCGCAGACTTGAAAAAGTTGCTGTTAGAGAAATTTGGGGAAGAGAATGTCACATACAGCGAGAGGACAATTGCCAGAGCACGAAATGAACTGGGCTGGACCTTCACTACTGCAAGGTACTGCCAAGCCATCCGAGATGCTAACAAGGAAAAAAGAGTGCTATGGGTGAACAAATGCCTAGAAGATGAGGAGCAATTTGGAGATGTCATCTTCACAGATGAGTGCACGGTGCAGCTTGAGTGCCACAGACGAAAGTCATTTCGGAAGAAGAACGCTCCTAGAGAATTGAAATACCGTCACAAGCATCCTCCCAAAGTTCATGTATGGGCAGGAATTTCAAAGAGAGGAGCTACCTGCCTTGTGATGTTTCAAGGGATAATGACTGCAACCAGGTACGGAGATATCCTGACAGCCTCCCTTATCCCATTTGTTCACAAGGCCTATCCTGATGGCTACAGGCTGTACCAGGACAACGATCCTAAACATACAAGCCGGTACATTCAAGCTTTTTTTGCCTGCAACAGCATCACTTGGTGGAAGAGCCCTGCCGAAAGTCCGGATTTGAACCCTATTGAGAAAGTATGGGGGTCTATGAAGAACTTCTTACGGGAGAAGCACAAGCCACGGAATATGGGTGAGCTCAAGGAAGGGATAAGAACATTTTGGAAGCAGATGACCCCCAAGATGTGCTCCAGATACATTGATCACCTACAAAAGGTTATGCCTGATGTAATCGCGGCAAATGGAGCTCCTTCTGGACACTGAACTTCTTACAAATTGCCTGTCTTGTATTTTTACTGATCTAACAACTATTTGTGCATGACCTTTCAATGCTTAACCAAATATTGCGCTAGTTTATATCAAATACTGCGCTTGTTTATAACAAATACTGCGCTTGTTTATAACAAACATCAAGATAACCGCAAGCTAGCACGTACGTATATATACGCAGTGATTTTGCGAATGACAAAATGGCTGACCAGTGGAGAGAGCCCCTCAGTGGTAGGGTGACTGCAAGGATACTGCTTCAGCAGCCAATACCCGTCTTCGATCGAGTGCGTAAGCTTTCGCGCTCATCCGCGGATTCCGCATTGTATAGATCCGCGGAGCGTCCGCGCATTGCCGCGCTGACAATCCGCGTATTGCCGCACGGGCGTCCGCGTATTGCCGCGCGGCAGCCCTCGGAAAACCGACGCGGCGTGTCTGCGGAAAAAGGTAAGTTTTCCGTGTCAAGTACCGTAGCTCCGAACTTCGAACGAAGTAACGCCGAACTTCGAACGAAGTTTTCCAGCGAAGTTCGCTTCAAAATGGAAACATATTTTCTGCGCCTACCGTACAATTAGACAGCAGCAAACCGTAGTAAACCTTGCACCGATGCCTAAATTTTGATGGACAAAAACTTTCACAGTAGAATGCTGGATGCTGATCTGCATGAGCAGCAAAGATTTACCCTGCAACAATTTAAGTGCATGTAGTTTAACTCTACCTGCACTTGATCAAGTGATTGAGTAGATCTCCTCTTGCGAGATATTCCATTATCAGCATAACCTGTAAAAGGTTTAGAAATCATCACAATATGTACATTTCTGTCTATCTAATTAATGAAACCACATTACTAACCCTGTTTGGTCTGTCAATGACTCCATGGAACCTAACCACATTTGGGTGGTTGAACTGTCCCATAATGAAGGCCTCTTTGAGCAGCTTGTATCTGTTCTCCTCCTCCTGGCTGTGGAGGGTCTTCACAGCCACCTGGACTCGTCTACGGGGAGAGCTCTCCCACTCTCCTTTGTAAACCATCCCGAACTCCCCTCCGCCCAGCTCCTGTAGCAGGTTGACGCTCTCAGACTGCAACTCAAAGGAGTGTCTAGTGATCTGACGCATCTGAGCCTTGATTCCACTGGCAGTGGCAACTGGTACCCGAAACAGGGATCCATCCAGTTCATTGTTACTTTTGGGCAGAGCGAATGGCTACATGTAGAGTGGGGCATGTGAGATTCGTAAGTCTCAATCCTTCTGCAATTTACTGGTTCAAGTTAAACATGCTTAAAGTGGTAGTTGAACATACGTACCAAATTGTCCATGGTGCTGTTGTAGTATTCATGGTCGTTGCTCGGTGCTTCTGGTAGACTTTCAGATGAACTTCTTTGGGATGACTGCTAGAAGAAAAGAAAGGGAAAGTCCTAATACAAAGGTAACTACTAAGTGACAATACCTTTATACTGACAATACCTCGACTCGCCCGCAATCCATAAGTACCATTCATACGTTCATGCAAAATATGAGTCAGGTGTATGGTTCTCTCTGCAGATGTTTCTTATTGCACCACTGTAACATTACACCTCTGTGTTATTTCAAGTCGGTCAACGAAGACCATCCTGACCCCACCATCCCGATTTCTGCCAATGAACCACAGCCTGCGATTCAGGAAGTGATCATACGTAGATAGGTGTCTTGTAGGTTGAGAAACTGATGCCAGTGAAGACAGGGATTCAGGGATCGCACGGTTGGCCTACAACTAACCAGCGAGCGAAGACTGGCAAGTATAAAAGGAGAATGGTCAAAACGAGCAACTACTACCAAGAGCTTGGGCAAATTTTGAAGCGATCTGCATAGACGCATTTTGCTGCCTTAGCATATAACTGTATATTTTCTTTCCATGAACTCCAGGTATGTTGCAGCTACGTTGTTTCTCTTGACTACAAACTCTCAGCATGCTCAGCTGACGCGGTACACGTTTTTGCATGTGATGCAAGCCACAAAGAATGGTCCCCTAAAACATTTTGCTACACAGGACTCTAGATGATTTCATGAGAATAAAGTGTTCCAATACTAAGTACCTATTGGTAGCTAGCCATTAAGGCTACGTGCATGTGTGTGCTGAGCTGCTATTTGAACATACTTCCATACTGCTGTTGTGGTATTCGTGGTCAGTACTCCGTGTCTCTGATAGTCTTTCAGGTGAAGATCTTGGAGTTGACTGTCAGCAGAAGAAAAGGTCAAATGGAGACAGTCACATTAAGGGTTCTAGTAGGGCATTAGCAAATGTCAAAATATTCGGAGTTCATTCAAACATACAAATGTTCGAAGATGAGTGCCTTGAATATTCTTTACATACACATTACATAGATTATAGAGTATTATACATACGTAAGTAGATGGCAAACTGGCAGTCTAAAATACCAATGTTTCAAAAAGGAAACATGACGAGTAATGCTCATGAATATCCTAAAACGTTTATTCCCAGCTTCAAAGCAGCCAGCTGTCTTGCTTAGAACAATGATGGAATACCAAATAGTCTGAAGATTCATTTGCTATTCCACACAAATTTTCTAATGCTAAATTCCACATTCGTCAATGCACTAGTTTCTAGTCCGTTTGCACACCACTCCAATCAATCACATGATTACAGTACGGGAACGGTGAAGCCCCACATGCTGTGTGCCATAGAAAGTCTCTGATGTTCAATTGCTTTAATCACATTACAGTGTTCAAGGTGAGAACTCAACTAGAAACCCTAAAACGATTGTACAAATGGGAATTGAAACGTGACCAATTAAGCCCTATGAAATACCACCATATATGTACGTACATTATGAGTGTTACGTGAGAATAATTACATATGGTACTTGTCACAATAATGGGTATGGGTACGAGCGGTTGACAGGTTACGGGTACAGGTGTAATGCAGTAACGGAAACGGGTGTTCGTATGGGTTGGTGTTAACGAAAACTTTAGCGACACGTATCGTAGCTACGTACATACATGCACTCAGGTTACATGTACGTACTAGTGTGTTACATGTACATCCTAGGAACATACTTCCATGGTGCTGTTGTAGTATTCGTGGTCATTACGGGTTGTTCCTGATTGCCTGTCAGGTGACATTCTTGGAGTTGACTGTCAGAAGAAAACGTCAAGGAGACACGTTAACGCAATCAGCACATACATACACAGAACATAGCCATACTCCTATGTAATACACTTCTATTCAATTCTATGCAAGGGTGTTACAAACTATTTCATAGCTACATTTCAGTTACTTGTAGCAAAAGAACGCACTTCAATAATACTGTTGTTGTATTCCCGGTGACTACTCGGTGCTTCTGGTGGCCGGGCAGGTAAAGCTCTTCGATTGGTCTATTAGACAAAGTGGCCAAAGAGACAAGTTAGTGTACTGGTTACATCATCATATCAGGGCAGAGTCATCTTATCATACGAGTACGCCATACGTATTACTAAGCACACAATACCCTTAATTAAGGAAAAGTGGAGACTTTAAACATCTGGTCAAACTCATGCAGCACTTGCAGCACTAGTTCAGTGAAATTGAATGGAGAAATTGAATGGAAGCAATCATCAAAGCTGGTGGAACTGAACAGAATACTGACCATTTCTATCTCATTTGCTGCAGGGTTCGGTACACCAGTACCACCGACTGTTACATATTCGTTGTTGTTGCCCTGGGCAACATAATCACCTAAGGGGATGGGGGGATGGACAAAGGCAAGTCCAATCAATAAGATTGCATTAGACTGACGCTATAGATTAAGACAATCAGATACACTCATACTACATATTACAATCATTGTAACAAACAAATATGCAAAGTTCGACACACATTCATCTAAGTCTTTTCTTTGTTCTCCATTTTGTAACGTACAACTAAAGTTACTACCAAAAGACTAAAGCATATATGCACTGGCCACACTTTTACTGTGTATAGAGATACTTCATAGAGTATTCATCATAAATTATGCAAATTTTACCCATTATGACTCTCTTTCTTCTTCCCTGCTTCCTCTTCAAACACACCACCAGCATCACAACACAGACTATGGTCAGTATGCATATAATGATGCCAAGCCCTGAAGCGATGCCAATCCATATAGTTATACTGAGAGGTGGTGCTGACGGTGAGAGTGTCGACTCAGAGCAGCTGTTATTGTTGTGGCAGGAGGTTACTGCATAATTGGAAAAGGAATACAATGTACGTACATGCACATGGAATTAATCATAGCTTTTGAGGAAGATTCAAAGTAGCAGAGGTCACGCAAGTATAGAATGTTTTGGCCTCTAGAGCATTCACCACTACGTTGTGAGCAGTTTATGTGCCACGAGTGCATTCAGACGCTCAATGAACGTGATATATTATGTGTTTAAATTTTGTTCCTACCCTTTATAACAACAGACACTACATAAAACTTACTATTCATTGTTCTCACTGTCAGCTCTTCGCTCCAGATGCCTGGAACTGATTTCACTCTAATGGCGTATTCGGTGTTAGGAACTAGCCCAGTCAGAGTAATAGAGGTTGGAGGAGGTGAGCCTGTAACGGCAGATGCATTTATCCACTCGTCTTTCCCCCTTTCTCTGTACTGAACGTGGTACTCAAAGATATGCACCCCTTTAGTTACAGGAGCAGTCCAGGTCACCGTCACAGTTGTTGTACCAGAGTCCACTGTCTCATTTGAAGACAAATTGGTGACTGTGTATTGAGCTGTCAGGGAAGGGCACACTTTAAAGGATACACAGGCAATAAGAGTGTTGGACAGCATATCGTCTTGCATAATGTTTTACAAAAATGACGGAGTAACATGTCAAGCACTGCATGCAGTAATACTATCGCCAAAGGTCGGCTGGGTGATGCATTTCCAAACACAGAGTATTGTTACCATTGCAAGCACCGTACCCAACTCACTTTTCTCCAACAGCACAACCTCCCACTCTCCAGTTCCAGCCTCTGACAGTGCTCTCACTCTAATTCTATACTCAGTAGCAATATCTAGTCCAGTCAATGTAGTATAGTTTGCAGGAGGCATGACTGAAAGGTGAGTGGCATTAATCCAAGATTCCATCCCTCTTGTTTGGTACTCCACCTCATACTCAGTGATGGGCAAATCACTTTGGGGAGGGGTCCAGAACATATTCACAGTTAATGTCCCATCTTCTTCCTCTGACTTGGTCACACAAACATTCGTGATTTTGGAGGGACCTGTCAAAGAGATATTAGAATGAAGCATTCCTTTACAGCTATGCAAGGATAGCCAAGTAGGAGCAGACGAGTAGACACAGAACTAGGCATTCACTGAAATACATACGACAGTGAGAACCACAATAAAACCTCTCATGCTACCAGTTGTTGGACGCGTGTACCATTTATTAGGTGCATGCTTTGACGGCATGTGTGTAATAACAGTAGTTAGTAGTTTGCATTATAGGTACGTAATTATGCAGCAATTAGTACTTAGTAAAGAGGGATTTTCGAATTAAGTCCAAAAGGGCAGATGCCACAATTGCAACAGCTGACGATACACACACACTTACCACCATAAGTTCTCCCTGTCTGAGCTGCACTCCACGGTCCATCTCCGGCAGTAGACAAGGCTTGCACTCTAACATCATATACAGTGCCAGCTTTCAGGCCTTTCAGTTGACTGCAGGTTCGAGGAGGTGAGCCAGCGACGACTGTTTGACTGCCCCAGAATTCAGTCTTATTCTCTTTGTATTGCACATAGTACATAGAGATGTTTGCATAACTTCGAGGAGCTGTCCACGTCACCAACATACTGACTTTCCCATCCATCGGTGGCTCAGGTTTTAGAGTAACGCCAGTCACTTGGCAAGGGACTTGCAGAGATTGCGGAAACAGAAGTGAAGTTGATAAAGCACCAGTTTGGAATACATAAAGTACACATACATTGCAAGGTGCAAAATACAACACTAATGTTATGTAGTGTAACCACTAAAAATATTAAAAGAAAACTCTCAGCATTCACAGAAGAAAGGTCAACAGCATAAACGTAATAGTGTGCTCTCATGTCAGTGGTGAATTGCATCATTAATCCTTCCTTTACCATTGATTATAGATAATAAATATGACAACCACATAGCATCTATGCTTTTGAATTTAATACATCGACTATAGAAAAGCCAGTGTTCTCATTCACATTGGTTTGTACAAAATACAATGCTGCATACTGTGGTGCATTGCCATATAAACTGCTGGGGCAGTACACTCACCACTCTGCTCATCAGCAATCAGAACCGTGGCATTGCCAGGCAACGCCTTGACAACATCCATGGCAGAGGCTGCTGATGGGATCTCCAAATCCAGGAAGAAATCCACAGGACATGAATGGGCTTGACTATTGTGTATGACTATATTGAAGCTGACATTATTGCTTGTAGCTGGGAAGGTCACGTACAACCTGAGACCCTCATAATCTGCACCATCTGAAAGGGATTGAAAGAGGGAAACTAGATTACGTACATCCAGTAAAGAGTTTGGCTGAAATGTAATTACACAAACGTTCTCCAAAGATTCCAAAGTAGACACCCGTCTACCACACACCCTAATCCCAAGGGAGGGTAACAGTAACACGAGGGTAGGCACGCAAATGCACGCAAAAGCACACTTTGACCGCAGTATTACTGCGTTACCAGGGTCACTATGAGGAGGTAGCCAACATCGACCACACACACACGCACACGCACACGTATGTACCGTATATGTTCATATAGAAGCTGGGTTCGAACATTGGCCAGGTCTCAAATAGAGGACGGGTCTCCAATAAAGGCCGGGGACAGGGGGACTGGTCTTTAATAGAGGCCGAGTCTCGAACAGTGGCCTGGTTTCAAATAGTGGTCAGGCTCACCAGAATCGATTCACATAGAAAGGTGTTGACCGCTACGTTTGTGCTGATTGGCAACTGTGTAAGTCAATTCTTGCATTTCACTGCTGCCAAGAAGCACAAAGGTGCAAGAGCGATCAGTTTACGCAGGATGATTCAAGCTGAAAGCAGTTAAGTGAGCAGAGTAGAAGAGTACAAGAGTCATGCAGGTGAGATCCTATAACAACGCTCTCTTTCACGAAAATAGGCGTGTCAGTTCTGGACTAGCAGTCATTCTCCACGCGTACGAGTGAGCGAAGGCACGATCTGTACAAAGGCAACTAATTTTATATTGAAAACAAGGCTAGGTATCTAACAAAAATAATAAAAGGCAAGGTCAAAACTCTCTGGGAACAGTAAACAAGGGGGGAGGGACATGGGCTGATACATGGTTATCCAACAACACCTACACTAGGTAAACAAGAGAAGAGAGGTCATGAGAATCACTAAGAATGCTACTCTGCTGGGGGGAGCTGTGGTCCAGATTTTAAACACAAGCAAATGGTAATAGAATTATAAGCAAAAGCAAGTTACTACACACAGGCACACATCCTCCCAGGGGAATTAAAATAATACAAAGCACGGAACTTAGTGTGATTGTGTGAAATCTTCTGTGGTAGCTACAAGCTGGTCGGACCATTCACAACAGTGTAGCCAATCTGTCCTGGACTGTAGTAGCAATGCTTTCTTGTCTGACAGGCGGTGTGGTGTGTCCTTGTCGCTTATGTCTTCTGGGTTGTAGCTAGAGATGTGAATCTGCAGTTACGCTTTCCGGTACACCTCCAGTCTAGCTGCCTTCGTTAGGGAAACAGAGCCATGCCATCGAGTCAGAAAGTTACACAGCGTACCGTGCTGGCAGGCGTGTGCGGAGAAGAGGTGCTATCCTAGTGAAGTCCTACCAGTATGCACATATCAGAGTTATGTACGTAACAGTACCTAATCTACTGTATGTACACCTGAGTGTGACAGCTTGTACGATGGAAGAGTGACACGACTGCTAGCTCCACAGGCATCAGAGTGGTTCCACACTGCCAAGACTCAGGGTGGTGTGTTTTCAATTATCACATCCCAACACCCTACATTGTCATTGCCAGTTGAATATCCACCAACTTTCATCTTCTTGGAGACAAAACTGGGGCCACCAATATTTCTAGTCATACGGTAGACAGCATGTTTCCTCAACCTGGGACAGCAGTGGATACCGTACACCATCAACTGTAATGCATTGTGGTTTATCATCCGTTTGATTGGTCAGTTTGGCTTCCCATTTTTCATTCCAAAAAGGACAAGAAACCTGAAAATCGACGTATGTCCATTCCTCATTGTTGTAAACTCTTCATTGAAACACATCAGACAAACACTTCCAGCAATGAATCATTTCTTTTTGCTCTACCAAACCCCACCGGAGTGAAAGCACACTAACATCATTTACCATACCAAAAGAGGCTAAGCCGCAGGATTGACCTAACAGGGGCTTGACACTGCTGCAGTGCTTTCACCAGCCCAGTGTAGCCCAGCTCAGTGCTCTTCGCATACTGAACCTTGCTCACAGTTTGCATGCACTCTACATCGAGTGGACTCCTGAAAGTACGCTCTAGGAATGCACGTTTAGTTAAAACATATAGAATTGTTTCAGGGTTTCCAGTCCTGTCATGCCGTAAAAGTTCCCCCGCCGAATTAGTTCCCCCGGGCCTAAAACGGCAACGGAGCGCTTGCCGAATCGGTTCCGCTTTGCCAAATTAGGCCCCCCTTCCTGCCATTATAAAAATGGCCGGAACGGTAGCTGGGCGCGACGGCTATACAAGGTGTACGCGGCGTTTTTTCGAACGAAATCAATCGTAAATGCGAAATTATCGAGGATAACCATGGAGAATGCGTTCGAGAGGACGAAATTCTGGAATTATCGATCAAATACGTTATTGCGAGAAGCAAAGGCAACCAGTACAAGTATCCTGAAGGATGGGACAAGAATATGAAGCGATCTGTTAGGAAGAGAGCTGACCGAGTCATAATGAGGGGAGTGGAACTGATGTACAAGAAGAAGAACAGCGCTGAAGTTAGAATAATACAGAGTAAAGAAGAGCAGATACGGGTCTTGGAGGTGAGGCATTCAGATCCAACATCTTGGCACTTTGGAGTAAAGAAGACCTTCAACTGCGTAAAGTAGAGGTTCTATTAGGAAGGAGTGATCTGGGTCATTGGACAAGATGACACGTACCAGTGTACTGCATGCTCCCAATGGTACCACGAAAGTTGCATGCTGTCTCTACTATTAACTCCTTTTTTTAATTTATAGTATACTTCCATAGCTATTTGTTACCAGCTTGTACGTACTTCCCATACATGTGTTCTCCTGTGGCCTTCATATTATTTATACCTTACACAGTCATATACATACAAGTACTATAGTTTAGGGAGGGGGAACCAAAACAGTCAAGGGGGGCCAATTACAGCAACCAAATTGGTTCCTGGGAGAAACAATTTGGTTGCTGTTTTGGTTCCAGGGGGGCCCATTTGGGGGGGGAACAAATTTGGCGTGACAGTGTTCTCCTGTGGCCTTCATATTATTTATACCTTACACAGTCATATACATACAAGTACTATAGTTTAGGGAGGGGGTACCAAAACAGTCAAGGGGGGCCAATTACAGCAACCAAATTGGTTCCTGGGGGAACCAATTTGGTTGCTGTTTTGGTTCCAGGGGGGCCCATTTGGGGGGGGAACAAATTTGGCGTGACAGTCCTATTCACACACTGCACACTGCTATCACTCATGTGATCACTGCTATAAGTCATGTGATGTCATGTGATCACAGTGTTGGAATGGTGGAGTCTCACGTGCCATACACCGTCGGAATTCACGGGACACTCATTCACTGTTGCAACACTAACCTTAATCATGTGACTGATTGCAGTGTACAAAGCACAAACAGGACTACATACCAAAAGACTGCTTTATACGTATGTCTGTGCATATACTACATATACGGATATGTATGTGACGGACACTGTACATCCATAAGGAGTTCCCACTCACCAATGGCACTTCCATCCCGTGTGGCCACAATAACAGTGAAGGAGTGGTCATGTTCTGCGAGTGCTTCCAGAGTGACAGCAACAGAATTTCTCTCTCCGATCACAGAGTATGTGGCCGGGTTGAACCTCACAGGAACTATAGATTCAAGAATGAAGAGCAATGAAACACGTGTACTACAGTAAAGTCACAAATTAATTACATCATGCAGTTCTCCCATGTAAGTTGCCGCAAATTGTTGCTGCATAACAGAATAGGGACTTCAAGACACAATACAGACCTTGGAGTGCATGACCAATTAGGCTGTCCAAGGATTCAGGGCAGACTAATCCCATTAGTGAGGCGTCTGACTACAACTAACCACAATGTTGGTTTAAACAGCACAGCACATCCAGAAGCCCCACCCCACCTCTAGGTGTTGCATAGCTCAAAGACCAAAGACCACAACAGCAAACAGCACAAGAGGTGAGGGGGACAGACCAATGTGAGAATGTTATATAACCACTTCAACAGTATGCATGTATGTACGTATAATATCTATTGCATATACGGAGCAAACAGTTCAATGCACTGATCCCTTGTATCGTGTTGTCCTTGGCGTGAGGTATGTACACATTTCTCTTTGCCCTAGCCCCTGCCCACAGGCAGCTTGCTGTCTCCCCGTATGTTCCTCTGAAAACTACACGGGTCTACTATATACAGCACTGTCAGCAGACTGGTGGATGCATAGACAGACAGTCATCCCAGCACATCCATTATTATCAAAGCCACACCGATGAGCTCCAATTAGGACTAGACAGGATGAGTGTGGAGATTTCAGCCAATCAGAATTTGGGGGATCAAACATAACTGGCTGGGTTTTCTGTGGAAATACCTCACACCTAACTGGGGATGTACGTAGATACCGTGAACCTCTCAATAGAGGACACCATTGGGAGTCTTGGGACCCAGCTGACTGTTCTGCATAGAGAGGTGTCCCTAATTCAGAGGTGGATTTGTACATAGTTCGGTGTTTGGGACTGCAGACAGTGGCCTCATTAGAGAGGTGTCCTATATTCAGAGTCTCCTTTATAGAGAGGTTCCGATGTACTAACCCTAGTGTGTACACATAATGTAAGTATAGACTACAAGTGATTTTCATTCTATAAGATCCTTGTGCAGTGAGCAAGATTTGGGTTTTGACGTGTAGTAAACTACGTGCACTTGCTTTAGGACACTTCCCTCATGACTCCTCTATGCATACCGTTCCAAGGCTCTACTGTCTGGCATGCACACGCTTGCTGTAGCTCTGCTTGACCATTCCATTCACATACTTACTGGAACTGAAGGTTATGCGGAGCTCAGCTCACTTGCTTCAGTGCTGGGGTGAACATTGTGATATTCTGTTTGTGCTACCCAATGGAAAATCAAAAAAGACCTTATAAAGTGGAACCTCTCTATAAGGGACACTCTGAATAAAGGACGCCTCTCTAATGAGGACACTGTCTGCAGTCACAACAACATACAGTAGAACTGTGTACAAATCTACATACCTCAGAATTAGGGACACCCCTCTATGCAGGACAGCCAGCTGGGTCCCAGTGGTGTCCTCTATATAGAGGTTCTACTGTATAGAAATGTCTGTTCATTGTTTTAGTCCAACACCAACCTATGCACCTCTATAGAACCCTAAGCTAAGAACTAGCATCATGAGGTCCAAAGTAAAACATGGCAATGGGGTCTGCTAACTAAACTCAAAATCATCTATGTTAAACATTCTGCTCCTAACCCAAAACAGAAGGGGATCTCGGGCATGTTACATAACCGTAGCATTCTTTAAAGCCTCTAGAAATAAAGTCCTTCAAGGCGTGCATGCATGTGTATTGCCGACTTCACAGATCTACTGCCCACTGCTCGTCTAACCCGTAGCTTCTTTTAGAAAATGTTGAAATAGACCAACAGGACCCGAGCAGTGAAAGTATTGGGAAAGACTGAAAGTGAAACTTTAAATACTGTATTCTTAGCCATCATTGGCTCAAAGCACGAGTATGTTTCATCTAACGAACAGGAACAACAACTATTGGCAGCATTGTGCTAACCTGAACAGCTGGGCAGTAACATGAAACTGGCAAGGTAAGCCATCCCAATTTGGGGAAGTTATGATAGTCTGCCGTCCCCCTTTAGTTTAATGGTGTAGCAGGAGCCTCTAGCACAACACTAAAGAGATTCTCACCCCACCAGTCCCAAGAGGAGTGAAACATTGTATCCCCATAATGTCCCACTGTTGACACATAAATACTTCACACATGCAATTAGCATAATCATAGGCGCTAACGAGGCTTTCTATAATCCGATTGGTACACAACAATAGTCCACCAAGTGCAAAAGGTCAGCTGTTGATCCATTTATGCCTGGCTTCTGCGTGGGAGAGCCGGTTCACCTGATCCGTTGATATGACCTGACTGCGCACTACTAAGGTCTCGCGGCGTGGCGTGACCTTTCATGCTACACACACGACACATACACATACACATACACACTTGTTGTTGTAGTGGGAAAGTTACAGTTGGACCGTTTCTATTTAAAATAAATGCTTTACTAGTTCAGCGCTTCGTCCACTTCGATCCACTAATTTATCGCCGTGTGGAGGCGCACCCGACCAAGTCCGTAATGGGGTGGCGACACTTCACTACGGCTCGACACTATAAGCGACAACAACTTCATCCTACGCTGGATGGGGTCCTCACATTAGGTGTTAATCTACCACTGAAGCTTGCACGAATAAAGAAGCAATACTGTACAGAAAGCTAATGTAGGTATCCCCAGTGGGCACACTACATCGTACCCGAACGACGGATACACTCTAACACAATTCAAACACTTTATCATGCGTCCCATGATACTTACCAGTATTGTTGCTTGAAGCAAGATGGTATTTCAAAGGCAGCAGTAAAATGAACAGAAGCGAAATCGTGGACCGCAGCTGCATCTCCCTAGATGTGTTCCCCAACACTTCTCACAGTCGATTCACGTTATCGTTTTAATAGTACACTTTCGCTATGGCAGCAATTTATATGGAATGATATCTTATAATTACTATATAAATATTTGAGTCACGTTACATATCTATTATGTGTAGACATGTCTGGGCGTGGTGCTCTCACAGCTGGTCCTAATCCACTTCAAGTCTAGTCACCTAGACTGTCTTACGGAAGACGTGTTCAGTTGTTAGACGCTTTTCTTATTCCAAAGTAAGTACGATCTGTGACCGTAGCCGATGAGCGCTCTGCGCAGCTAAAGTCTTTCAAGTACGACAAGCAGGCGCGGCTGGGGAAGTGCAGGGTTGTTAGGGCGAAGAGCGCGAAGCTACATGCACGGCAGGGTCCCTACTGCAGGATGACTCTGTTCATGATGCCATTTCTCTCCCAGATGGACAGACCACCACATCACACATGTTATGGTACAATGTGGGCTCTGCTGTTCACTTTTGTCCTGAAACACATGAACTTTGTTGCGATTACACTATTGACCAGTTATTTCAGCTGTAATTATGTTTACGCTGGTGCTTGGGATCACACGTGCAGGAGCCCAAGTTTGTAACATGATCATGAGATACTCTCTATGCTTTAGAGTATCTATGGTAACATCATTGGTGTATGGGGGGCCTGGGTCCCATCTATTGCATTACATAATTATTCTTTAGACAACATCCTGTAGAAACCTCGCATGGAGGGTCACATAGGCGACAGATGGTGGCTACCTGGTGGCTACAAATTAGATATGGGTTGCGGGTCTGTGAATTCTTTATGGTACACATGTACAAAAGACCAGTGTATCTGAGTATGATTGGTCATTTATAGGCTTCAGCAAAGTAAGGAAGTAGATCCTCAGTGCATAAATTCATAATGCGTTTAATCTGTTTCCATGTGTTGTGTAGGCTCCTCTCGTGCTCTCATACTAGCTTCTGGGTGCTACTTCCGTAGCGTTGACGCAGGTACGAATGAAGTGAGGGCTTCTCAGCTGGCTCAGGCATGAGAAAGGGGTAGTTCTCGAATACCAGCTTCAAAACAGGGTTGAAACCTTGCCGAGAAGAAGGCCAGAGCATCTGGTCGAAACGTCAGCAAGGTTTCAAATTGAATTATATAGACAGAATTGCCCCACACTTGGAAAGCCTTGGCTCTGTACAGTAGTTGTATGCAGATGGCACACGTAGACTTGGTACTTGCACTTAAGCAAACAGATTCATGTATAAAACAATATTAGGCATGTAACTATAGATGTCCATTAATCGGCGATTCTTAGTAAGTTGTTTGTTTGATGAGAGACATGCAGGGTGGCCTGATTGCTGCTGCAGATCCTGCATGTACAATTAAATATGTAATGGATTAATGAATTGCAATCAATTTGAAATTTATTGAATGACTTAGATCATTCATCCGTGTAGGTCGCTGTACGTAGAACCTATGAGCCCCATGCAGATCAAACAGGGGCTGGTCTTGACATACAAATTGTCTGCCACATGTCATACATTGTATAGTTACTGTGCTTAGCTTTCTGTACAATTACACCAAATGTGTGCTTACATTACTGAATAGTAAAAAAATTACAGAAACTTATAGCTGAATCTACCAATAAAATCAGAGTATGCATGAAAGCCACTGTAGCAATAATACAATTATAAACATTGCAAGTTTCATTGCATCATTTGTACTTGTTCTGAAGCTCTTGGTAGAGATGCTTCCCTTTCTCCAGAGGTGCTCCCAAGACAGAGGCTTTGGAAGACGTTGCTTTGTCTTGTTGACTCCAGCTCAGCAGTGCTTCAGAGTCTGTGGACAGCTCCCTAGCGAGGTCTTCAAATGTCGGGCGTGAGTGGTGGTCTGGGTTCCTGGACATGTAAAGCATTAAATTGTGGGTAAAGATATGCTCTGAGAAATAACACTGTCTGCTGTAATATGTAATTGAGTTGGCTTAATTTGTTTCATTGGGTTACCAGGAAACTGGCCAATAGCAAATAGTCTTTGGCAGGTGTGCACGGGGACTCACATAAATTGGTGTATGGAGGCACACACAACTCTAATGATGCACTCACCAACAGTCCACCATCAACTTGTAGATGCTTCTGGAGCAGCCAGGAGGAGGAGGAGGAGGCTGGCAACATCTTGATTTAAAAGCTCTTATGACCTTTAATAGATTAGGAGGGACTGCTGTCATGTGACAATCACATGACTTGGAAGACTAGGCTACTCACCTGATCAATGCTCAACTCCTCAAAAGGCTTGTGTCCCAGTGACCATATCTCGTACATCACCATCCCATAGCTCCACACATCACTCTTTGTGGAGTACTTCTTGTACAAAACAGACTCGGGAGCTGTCCACCTGACAGGAATCATACCTCCTTTGGATTTGTAGTAGTGGTCTTCATCCATGTCACGGGACAGGCCAAAGTCGGCAATCTATATGTAAATAACAGAAACTGCAGTTGTGCAAAGATTTGAACTTGGACTGTTTATACAGGACCTATGTGCGAATGTATATTTTGTTGTAACTGCTGGAGAGCTCCATTGGCAAATTTGTGTGTCATACCCACCTTAGTACATGTATATATGCAGCACAAAAGTCTGTGTATTCTATATCTCTATGCACAAATGTGTATACAGTGGTATAGTGTCCTGTGCTATTGTCACAGAACACACATGACATTGTATATTCACATATTTTATATAGCACACTTTGAATGATTCAATGGACACATGTACGTATATACGGCATCTGTATATACTCACCTTGGCCATGTACTGCTCACTCAGCAGTATGTTCCTTGCAGCAAGGTCTCTGTGGATGAAACCCTTCTTGGAGAGGTAGTCCATAGCATCAGCTATCTCCCGACAGAAGGTCAGCAGTTGAAGAGGTAGTTCTTCCTTGCACGTTTGACAAGTTCTAGTGCATACATAGATCGAGGCAGACAGCTGTAAATGTGCACACGGCCATCAGGTTGTAAGGTGTGGTATGTAGCCATTACGATTGTATAATAATTAATTATATGGGGGGTCGAGGTGGCCTGGAAGTTAAAGCAGAAGACTACAGAGCAAAGGCAATGGGATGGCCAGGGATCACCTCCAAGGCAGTGGATAAAAAAGTGACACCCTCCCTACCACCAATCACTGCCTGTCTGATTTCAAACTGATCTCCTGATTGTATATGACACCGTTTGTGTGTTTGTGTGTGTATGTTAATCACTGGGCGCCTGGAAGAGTAGCCCCTAGGCTAAAGGCCACCCCAGTTAAAATAAGAATCCAATCCAATCCAATCAATTATATGCATGTAAAATTGCACTCTACCTGCACTTGTTCAGGTGACTGAGGAGATCTCCTTTTGCAAGGTATTCCATTATCAGCATTACCTAATAATAAAGTTCACAAAAGTGAATACTTCTTTAGGTATACGTAGGCATGTACATGTGATATATACAATCACAACTGTTATGATAATATTACCTTGCCTGGTTTATCAATGACTCCATACAACCTGACCACATTTGGGTGGCTGAATTGCCCCATAATGGCTGCCTCTTTGAGCAGTTTGTACTTGCTGTCTTTCTCCTGGCTACGGAGTGACTTGACTGCCACCTGGACTGCTCCCTGAGTAGAGCCCACCCATTCTCCCTTGTGGACTGTGCCAAATTCTCCCTCCCCCAACTCTTTCATTATGGTGATGCTTTCAGGTTGCACCTCAAGCAGGTGTTTAGTGTTCTGCCGCATCTGGACCTTAATTCCAGCAAGGCTTTCAGCTGGTCTCCAGTACTCATCACCGTCATCCATCTCATAGTGGCTTTGAACCAGTGCAATATGCTGCACATACAACATTGATCGATGTTCATTTATATATAATTATATGAGTGGTATGCAGTTCCTAGTTTAATAATATACATAGCTTGTTATATATACTTAGGTTAAGGCAATACCATTGCATTTATGTGTTTTAGTTGAACATACTTGCAAGGCACTGCTGCTGTTGTTGACATATCCATGGTGGCTTGCGCTCCTCGGTGGTTCAGGTGATTTTCTTTGAGATACCTGTGATATTATTTATGTAGGGACATGTTATATATACGTACGTACAGTGGGGCTCTAAAGATGCGCATAGTAATGTGTGGGCAGTGTCAAAGCATTAGGATGACAATAACAGAATGGCTATAGATCTGTATCTGATAAGCAGTACTAGCATGCATATATGCACATAATATATAATACTTACTATATTACTATATATTTTGTATTCATACAACTGTAATGTGGTGTATGCAATAATGAGCAACAGCTCGTTTACCTTTTCGAGTTTCTTTGGTGAATCACAGAACGCTGAAGTGGTTTGAACTATTACATATTTGTTGAAGTGTTCACAATCATCACCATCTAATGGCAATGCACATACAATGATTCATGACTCGCATGCAAATTCAGCCCGTGTCCAACAACTGAGGTTAGCATGAATTAACACAGAGAAAGTATTATATAGCAATAGACGTTTAATGCAGGCCAATTAACAGTCAAGGAATCTAGACCAGAACTTGCCAACAGAAAGCAAACAGTTCGCACCATGCACAATGTATTCGTGACTAGAGGGAGGTAAGCATATATAAGAACCAGATCAACTCATTAGAATTTAAGGACGCATCTGCATACCTACTGCTTGTCCCTTTTTCCTGTCCTGCTTTCTCTTCAAACAGAATGCCACCAATACCACTGTGCCGATAATTATCAGTACCAATAAAATAACACCCGGTACAGTAGCAACCACAGCAATGTCAGGCCCCACTGCTTCTGATGAGACTTGTGTTGTGTTACCATTGTTCTGCACACTGTCAGTGCAGTTACTGTCACACAGTCTTTTGCCTATGGAGGAATACCAGCACCTAATATTATGCACATAACACTGCATTTGTGGACGTAATATTATGCATACGAAACAATAGTATGGTAACATTGTGATAATATTATAGTTACCATTGTTCTGCACACGGTCTGTGCAGTTACTGTCACACAGTATTTTGCCTATGGAGGAATACCAGCACCTAATATTATGCACATAACACTGCATTTGGGCACGTAATATTATGCGTACGAAACAATAGTATGGTAACATTGTGATAATATTATAGTTACCATTGTTCTGCACACGGTCAGTGCAGTTACTGTCACACAGTCTTTCGCCTATGGAGGAATGCCGGCACATAATATTATGCACATAACATAATAATAATATATAATATGAAGCAGGCTTACCCATTCATACATACGTACATGTACATGCAGAATCAATAATGGGAATGCTATCATATAGGTAATTGTGACGCTGTGTCAAAGGCATTTTGGTGTTGTTATTTCTTTATTACCCAACAGTTTGGGTGCCTATAAGATAGTTGCCACCAGTTTGTTCCATGCATAACTATAAAATGCGGCCACAGATCAAGAATCAGTAGGTTATTAATGTCCAGAGGAATTTCAGTATGAAATTGTGCATATATTACCCTTGCTGAAAAGAAGCCGTGAAAGCATCAGGTTCTTGTCAATGATATCGTAGAGGCTCATTGCTACGGCTTCAGATGATCTCAACAGTGATAATGAGCATTCAGTAGCAAAAGGAGCAATAATTGCAGTGGTACGACGTTTCGACCACGAAGGTCTTCGTCAGGTACAAAACTGCTAGCTGAGTTGGAATTGCATTGCACGCTCACAAGATTCAGCATGGGATTGATTGGAATGGAGCACAAGTGAAGAAGATGGAAACCAATTATTGGAAGAGAAGGACCATTGGAGTCATCCAAATCAAAACCAGCAGTGAGACAATGAACCTAGACAGTAGCCTGCAGCTGCCCTCAGTATGGAACAATTTTGAATCCACCCTAGACTATCTACGTACATTCTCCTCATCCAATGTACATTCCACCAATTGATATCTTAATTTTATTCATTTATTCACAACCTGTCATCCCATCACAGGATTCCCGCCTTAACACGTTGACCTTACTGTATATAAAAGACCAATCTTTACCTGTGACTCTCAGTTTTGTACCTGACGAAGACCTGCATGCGTGGTCGAAACGTCGTACCACTGCAATTATTGCACCTTTTGCTACGTGAATGCTCATTATCACTGTTGATCGGGTTCTTGTCAGTTTGAAAATATGCTTAGCACAAGCTTAAGGTGCATGGTTAATCAGTGGATGTTATATTGTGTATATATAGTATAATTTATGGAACACACCACATGCAGATGAATGTTTTGTAGATGGTGGCAACTGACTGTGCTCATGCATACTCACTGTCAGCAGTTCTCTCTGTGTAATCTACACTCCACTTTCCACCTCCAATTTCAGACATTGCTCTCACTCTAACTGTGTATTCAGTGTCAGCGAGCAGTTTAGTCAAAAGAGTATAATTCCCTAGCGATGATACTGAGAGGGAAGATTCACTGCTCCAACCTGCAGGTATACCATTTCTTCTGTACTGCACCTGGTACTGGGAGATGGTTAAGTCACTTTGGGGTGTGGTCCAGGACACTTGCAGAGCTGGTTCCCCATTTACCATTGTCTTGTTCAGATGAACACCACTAACCATTGAGGGAGCTATATATCAGAGAGAATGTATATTAAGCCACTGGCATATATACGTACTTTAGATTGTATAATTTATTATAACATTAGCGGATTACGCATGTAACCACACAGGTGTCTACACCATACATGCATGGGAAGTTATTACATATATACTCACATATGTATTCTAGATATTATGGCTATATATAAAGCTGATGATGCTTGCAAGGTACTCACTGTCAAATGTTCTCGCATTCTTCTCTGCACTCCACATCCCACTTCTGTCACCAGCTTTTGCTCTCACCCTAACTTTATATACAATCCCAGCATCCAGTTGAGGCAGAAGGGTAGTAGTTGCAAGAGGTGCGGTGTCTACTTGACTGCCCCAGGATTTAGCCACATATCTTTTGAATTGAACCTGGTACTTAGAGATGTTTACATCACTTTGAGGAACAGTCCAAGACACCCTCAGACTTGGTTTCCCTTTCCTCACTGCCTTGAACAGAGAAACGCCAGTTACTTGAGAAGGGACTGGCAGAGGGTAAAGAGAAGATAATACTAAAGACTATGAAAGCACTAGCTGTGTTTATGCAATATGAAGTAGCAGGGTTATGTAAATAATATATACACCAGCTAGTCCGGCACCTGTTCCATAAAAAAACAGTGATCTTACTGATTCCAAATAGAACACATTTAGATGCATATAATATGATTACCTAAAACCATTCATTATTACCTATACCCTACGACACATTTGCTGTGCAACCAAGGCTTGCGGGTACTGTAGGAGCTTATAAGTTTCTGGCTTTGGTCTTTCCAGCTACGTAGTTGAGCTTACCAGCTTCCTCCGTAAAGGCAAGACGAACTGCCAAAACCAGCATAAGGACAGCGCAAAGCGCAGCTGCGGGGCTTAGCGACATTTTTGATACTGCACGTTGGACTGCGTGCGAAAGTCCGTTTCCTCTTTTATAGTCTCTTACTCTGACCATTTTATATTGAGATAAGGTCTGTCTTATCATACAAAAGTAGAAAATTATAAATGGACTCGCGCAAATTCCGCTTACCACCACAGCGCCTACGGTTGGACATCAGACCAGGCGCAGTATGCGTATCCTGTACACATATAAGGAGTGCCAGAGGGAGACTCAGCCGTGTCGCTCAGTGGTTTTGCAATTCAAAAGGCCGCAACCGAGATCCTTCAAACCTACGTAGGTACGTACTGGCTATTCAGCTGAGATACAAGAGTGCTCACGAGGACAATGATGCATACAGTTGATAATGATACAGAAACTAAACACAGTTTGTGCTACGTAGGTGACAGCCTTTTGACCCCTGATCCTCAACTTGTACCTTTACATAATCCTAAATATTTCCCAAGGTGGGGTTGTAGTGGGAAACTACCTCATCATGGTATGTATGTACTTTCATCATTGCACATTGAGGGGTAACTGACACACATTGGCAATGAATCCATGATCGGGTATTACCATGGCCAGTTATTATTATTATCCACAGTGGCTTTTATTGAAAAACTGTGGTGCTATACCGGGATTGTTTTTGTCATTTCCTTTGATGTGTTCATATTATTATATTATCACCGTCTGTTTCTTACTCCTTGACCCCTGTGTTAGTGCATACATTGAATGTGAAGGCTGATCTGGACATCTTGTATAAACAAGGTTATAATTAATTTATATTGTGCTCAGCAGACGCTGAGCCTGGAGACAGGTGCATTATCAGCAATCTGCTGACAATGCAGTAATATGATCCACTCATGGTCAGTGCTGATTTATATTGTGTACATACATACCCAAAACTCCCACATGCATGGCTGCACTGCATGCACTACAAGTGGCAGACTGTGTTGGTTGTCCTTGATGTCACAGCAACAATGGGCTATATACCGACATGGGTGCTTCAAAACCTTAATGATTGTTTGTGTCAGGGTTCTAGCTGCTCCCAATTAGATGTAAGAGTCCACCCTAATTTCTAAAAGCGCTGTTGTTGATCTGATTTTAGCATTAGTAATCATAAGTGTAAGTAGTAAAATCTCTTCAGTTTTGAAGGATAAAGCATTTAGTTAACAAAACAGTCAACAACTGTCATGATCCTTTGGTACACACTAGACAACATTTTCACAATAATTCAGACGTTTCGATGACTATACAGCCACCTTCATCAGTGAATGTGGCTGCTTCCACTGTTGAAGGTGGCTGTATAGTCATCAAAACGTCTGAATTACTGTAAAACGTGGGCTAGTGCATACCAAAGGATCATGACTGATTTACCCAGCCACTCAGGACCCCACAAACGAGTCAGCAACTGTCCCCATACACAGCAAGGGTACAAGGCTGCCTCCTTGCCTGTGTTGAAGTATATATGGGAAAGACACACTTTGATTACTTCTGTTTACTAGACCGAACATACTTTGGTCATGAAACTTGGAGATTCGCTATAATTTATACTCATTCTAAGGGATGTATACATATTCTAAGAGATACATGTCACGCTGAAGACACATATATGCAATGCTGCAGAAATGGATCAAAACCATACAATAAAGGCCCAAGTGGTTAGGAAGATCCATTGCAATTCGTGAAAACACTATCCGACAGTCACAGAAAGATTGAAGGATGTGAAGTCACAGTCGTTTCACTGATAAAGGCAACTGTAGGTCTTTTAACCTGTCTTTGACAGCTGTCTTCTAGTGTTTTCAATTGAGAAATTGCCTATGTGTCACATGAACACACAGGAATGTGCTCCACTGCTTACTCAGCATTCCAGGTTAGCAACTGTACATCCAATTAAGGCACCGGTTGCACAACTAAGTGCCCGCAATGTAATAGCACCTATATATACACAGGCCTGACAGTGCAGCATATGCAGTCTTGTCAGGTCCAACATGCTGTGTAAGTAGTGAAGTGAGCTGTGGAGAAGCACCTCAGTGTCAACTCTGCTGTGGTATGCATGGGCTTGCATCAGCCTCTTGAATGTGAAGTCAGTCAGGTATGGACAAAGATTGGATGTGGCTATATATTCCGAGGGTTAATCGCTAAAGCATGTAACAAACCACAAACGCCTATGGGTATGCCTGTATACCTTCATAATGATTTATGAGACTATAATATTATGCATGTGAAAAGAATCTGTGTGCATGCTGCATGCGTGTTTAGCTGTGTATGCATGTGTATGCATGCGCGCATGTGTGTGTGTGTGTCGTTTACATGTGTCCATCGAGAGTATAATAATTTGTTATATACACACATATGTGAGTGACTGTAAAGTGGTAAATATATATTGTGCATGTTCCTGTTGTGGTATCACAGATAGTTCACAAATAACGTCTTGCACTACAGTGGGTATATTCACGGTGAGGATGAAGGTGAGATGACAGTCAGGATGGTTGGGGTAAGGTGAGGTTGAGATTGAAAGATGTAGAGTGAAGTGAATGTGATGGGGGGGGGGGCATGTTGATCGGAGGGAAGGTCTGAGAGTGTACCATTGTTGTGCCATGCAATTGCAAGCTGCTAATAACACTCAGCTCTTACATAGACCATCGCAAGATGCACCTCCGCGCATATGGTACAGAATGTATGTGTACATATATGTGTATACAATCACAACTGATTATACCCACCCACCAGGCACAGAATGATAGGCTTGTGCCTAAAGAGCTGACAACAGCAAGATTAAGGTACTTCCCAAGCGGCTTCCCCTAGTTAACCCAAAATAGAATAAATTAGGATACTTCAACAATTGCAAGTTTGTTTAGTTAAGGTGCTTTCCTTCGGGATGCCCCTATACCTTGTCAGTAATTAGTTGTTTAAAGCTTGTGCCAGACTGAATGTCTACATACATATCTGCATATGTGTCTCTAGTCTGATTCACTTGCATCACATCACATGGTGTACTATGAGTAATGTCAGCTTTAGCAAAATAGTCTCAATGTACACACAGTGCACATGCACCTTTTCATCTCAACACAGAGACTTTAATAATGACCCAGACTTTAGATAACCCTAAGTGGCACCAGCAGTAGGGGAAGGCAGAGGGCGGCCACTGATGACGCTGATTCCATTTCTCGAAGCAACTTTGGCTGCGTGACTTTAGATCAGTGGCAGAGCGAAGAGCTGAGACAAGCTTCCTAGCTGTTGGAGTATCCAGTGTAGGACAATCGATCCATGCAGGAACAGAGAGGGCTTGTATACAATTATATTTAGGTTCCCTAGCTATTGTAACTATATAGCCTAATAGCTATAATTATATAGCTGCATGGCATGTACAATTTATAGCTAATTAAGTGAAATTAAACTCACAAATGCTATATACCTAACAAAAAGCCATACAAGATTATACCAGAAAATAGTGAAGAAGAATTATGAGTTAGAATTGCTACAAACAATCAGTCTCTTCACTTCTGTACTTGAACTGCAGGGTTGTGTAGAGTCCCTTCCCTTCCTCCAGAGGAGCCCCCAACATGGACGCCTGAATAGACACATTGAGATCTGTGGCAGTCCACTTCAGTAGTAGAGAGGGGTTGCTAAGGAAAGCAGTCATTAGTTTGTTGAACACAGGTCTCTCAGCGGGGTCAGGATTCCTAAAGAGTATTGTGAGGGGTAAGTATGCAACCGTTCAAGATACAATCAAGGAAAAGGCAGTGCATTCAGTTACCTACAGATGCACATACGCACACACTCCTCACTCTGCATCCCTGTACACATTAGATCACTCACCAGCATTCAACCATTAGGAGGTAAACCCCTCTCGGGCAACCAGGGGGAGGAGACAGGCAAAATCCACTGGCAAATACCCTGATAACCTGCAGAAGAACACACAAGGTGTTTGCATGTAATTAAAGGTCAAACAACTAAACACATTCAGGTATTCATAACACTGAAAAATTATTATTGTAGGCCATCTGGTGACTACATACTTCTCTTCAACCATAACATTTTCAAGTGCTTGCGCACACACAACACAACACACACACCTCTTCAACAGACATATCTTCAAATGGCTTGTGTCCCAGTGACCATATCTCATACATCACCATCCCATAACTCCACACATCACTCTTTGTGGTGTACTTCCTGTACAAAACGGCCTCGGGAGCTGTCCAGCACAGAGGTAGACGTCCTCCACTGACATGGTAGTAGTTGTCACATACATCACGCGACATGCCAAAATTGGAAATCTGCACCAAAAATGAGCACCATCCACATGTGCCAAAGAATAGCACACAGAAACCTTCGCTTGTGCACACACACACACACATACACACACACATGCATGATCATGCACACACAAATCCACACACAACACATGCACACACGCATGCACACCAAAACATATATACACACTTGTACTCGTACTGGTACTTGTACACACAGAACTGGCTACGTGGCACACATTCAGGGGGTGAGCCAGCAGGAGGTAACAAGACTGGTGGTCCCGTTGGCAGCAGGAACACCAGCCTTATCTCGACAGCTACACAACCCCCTCAGCACAGTGGGGTACTCATCTATGGGTAAAAGCTATATTTTTAGCCTTCCGAATGCCAGACCTGTTGGCTGCAGAGCTGCCACCCTTCTGGCCTACTCTCTCAGCAGCTTCTGCAACTGCGACCAAGTTACACACACGCACACACACACATGCGCGTGGACACACGCGCGCGTGCACACACACCTTGCAGCGCCACCTCTTGTCCAGTAGGATGTTCCTGGCAGCAAGATCATGATGGATGAAGCCTTTCTTTGAGAGGTAGCTCATTCCATCTGCTATCTCAAGACAGAACTGGAGCAGCTTCTTTGGAAGGTCAGATTCTTTGGGAGACCTACAGTTGTGTCAGAAATAGACCAATTATGCACAAACCACTGTGATTATAATAAACACACAATAAAGTATTCGTATATTATACACAACATTCGGCATTATGCTACAGGTACGATAACTTGATGCCATTACCATGGCAATTACCGTGGCAACAGTCAGCGTCTATCAGGCAATAAATCCCACACTAAGAGATATCACAACAGAATGTTGTGGTTGTAAATGACATGTAACGCTTACATAAATAGCAGTCTGGTGCTACGTATATGTGTAGACCTTGTCCTGCTCCCATGGCAAAGGAGTAAACATATATACCATTTTTGAGGGCTGCAGGCAATTACTCAGCCTCAGCCTTTGCCTCGGCCTTGAACTGCATTTTACCTGCAGTCTTCACATATGTGATTTGGATACATACTACATATGTAGACCAGCGACAAAATATACTCCATGGGCAAACAACACACACACACTGTAAAGGCTCATTGCTGCGTAGGGGTATTGGTCATGGAAGTTCTTGAGCAAAATTTGCAGCTGCTGGATTGGCAATTAATAACTCTATGTCCAGGACGTATCAATCCGGAGATCTTTTTCAACTGATACAACAAACTAAACTGACATGACTGAGAAAAACCATTGATATAATATGGGCAGTGTGACAGGGATGATGAGTGAGGTATTTACGTATGATGATGTGATGTATAGGACCAAATAGGATCAAATCAGGAGTTATTCAGTGCCTAGCAACCAGAGCAGAGAAGATCTGTCACCCCACCAGATTGCCCCAAGAGAGCCAGCACCTGAAAGCTGTCTTCCAGGCCAATGGCTATCCCACACAGGTGATTGTCCGCTCCCTCAGGAAACACCCCAAACCCCCTCCCCTCAAAGCACAGGACCAGCCCACCCTCCAACTCCCCTATGTCAAAGGAGTGAGTGAAAGAATCGAGCGAGCATGCAGACATCTAGGGATCAAAACCACCTTCAAGTCTCGGGGAACTCTCCATGAAGCCCTGGTCCACACAAAGCAGCCTCAGCCAGCACTGAAGAAGAAAGGGGTTGGGTTGTGTACCAGGTACCCTGTGTGGACTGGGACTGCGTGTACATCGGAGAAACTGGAAGGACACTGGAAAAGAGACTGAGTAAGCACAGAGGAGCAGTGAAGAGGAACGACTCGAAGAATGGCATTGCAGTACACGCATGGAAGCCACAGCACAGGGTGGACTGGGAAGCTGCCACAGTCAAGCAGGTTGAAATGAACTACACACGGCGGAAGATCATTGAAGCAATCCACATCAAGCAGAAAGTCACCTCCAACCTGGACTGTGGCCGCTCCCTGAGCCCAGTATGGCAGCCTCTCCTCTGCCCACCATAGCCACCCCCCTGCTAGCACAGCATTAATTTATTCATTTATTTTATTTATTATTCTATTTATTATTTATTATTCTGAGAACATATATTACATCATCATAAATACCTCACTCATCATCCCCTATCACACTGCCCATATTTTAGGAACGGTTTTTCTCAGTCATGTCAGTTTAGTTTGTTGTACCAGTTGAGAAAAATCTCCTGATCGAAACGTCCTGGACATAGAATTATTGATTGTCAATCCAGCCGCTGCGAATTTTGCTCAAGAACTTTTATGACCAACACACACACACACACACACACCGCCTCCTCTGGTCGCCTTGCTCATATGGCAGGACCCAGGCAGGACCCAGGCAGGACCCATGCAGTAGCCTAGGTCCTGTTTTGTAGGCCAAGAAACTGTCATAAGGGTGGGCTGGCCAGGCCCATACCTAAAAACCCTGGGGTGAGTGGCAGCTGGGCGCCATGGCCATAAACAGGCCGTCGAGGTGCACCAGGTCGACCGGTCACCGTAGCCACTAGAGGCTGTAAGGGTGGACCGGTCCGACAGCCAGCTCGAGAGACCCCAGGGAGTGTGGTGGTAGGGTGGTACAGACCAGTGGAGGTTAAACGAAGCAAAAGAATTGCTGGGCTTGATGGTACGGGGGTCGGACCCACGACAAATGCGGTACCGCTGCTGATGGGGAACTGTATTGCTGGCTCTACGTGTGCCTCGTATGCGTACAGCTCCTTCTATCAGCAGAAAATGCACCACTTCTGCGTGAATCCCCCCGAAATTGCTGTCTTCTCCAGCGACCTCGTGGCCTTTGCGTCGCCATCATGGTGACGTTGCACCCAAACACACACACACACACCCACACACACCCACACACACACACACACACACACACACACACACAATAGACACATACATTATCAACACACACCGTTCATTCAAATCCAACAGATGCTCCAGTAGGTTTCCATTGTGAAGGCACTCCATCACCATCATGTACTATGAATGGGAATGGAATCACAGTAGATTCAATACAGACTGAAGTGCTTGAGGTTTTAAGATTATCAGTTTATGTTTTGTAATTATACTCCATAGGCCAACTCACAGGCTCTCCCACAGTGACCACACCAAACAATCGGACCACACGAGGATGGAGGAACTGCCCCATCACTGCTGCCTCCTGGAGCAGCTTCAGCTTCTGATCTGGCTCCAAGCAGTTCTTGGACACTTTCACAGCCACCTCCACACAGCCCATGGTGGACTGCCACTCCCCTCTGTACACGTCACCAAACTCCCCCTCCCCCAGTGCTTCTCCCAAATGAACAGAACTTCGGGGAAGCTCCTGGTACTTGTTTTGGGACATCTGCCCATAGATCTCATTCTCAGTGGCACCGGGGCTCCAGTAGGTTCTGTCATCCTGCTAATATACACACAATACCACATCTATGCATATATATATATATATATATACTTATATATATACATATACTAGAATATTAAAAATTCCCATTAAAAATTTCCCCTAGAGTTGTTATGACTGCACTCTAGGCGATTTAAGGCTTCTGATCTTCCAAGAAATGTGATGGGTCAAAGTACTGAGATGTCACCACTTGTTTCTATGCTTTTTGGACATTCCTAAATCCCTTGAAATTTTAATGGAAATTTTTAATATTCTAGTTTGTTTACTTCTTAGATAGCTATGCTGATGCACACTGATTCTGTAGGGACCATCTTTATTTCTGCCTAATTGTACTTATGTTTAGCCATTAGCTATAGCTAGCTAAGTTATTGAGAAACATTTCTACTATTTAGCTAGCTATGCTGGATTTTGCTTCGAGGTGCCGCGTATATACGACATAGGAAAACATTCTGCTGTTCTGGCAAATGGGGCTAGCTTCGTGAGACGAGATGCGTATATATATGGTCTTGTAACAAAATGGCAGCATTGGGGTATGTTTATGCATTGGGGAATCAAACTTGGCGTATTGCGAATGCTGTACGAGTCGGAACGCCACCAGAGCTGAATTCCTAGAGGTTCAGATACCACTGCGTGCATGTCATTGTGTATGGCTGAGATCCGTAGGTGTCCTATGTCAAGCACTAAAAGCGCGCAAAAATTCGACCAGGGACATTACTAAATAGACGTCACTACTGTGACGTCTGATATATGTTATATATATAGTACGGTAGGGAGGTCCATATCCGGTATATACGACCTGAGGCGGCATATTTACTGAGGCGCAAGGCCCGAGGCGAAGTAATATGCTGCCGAGGTCGTATATAGAGGGTATGGACCGACCTACCGTATTATATATACTATATACTATGGTGAGTGTGCAACAGACGAACCTTTTGCCTAAAAATGCTTTGCAAAATGATGCCATTTTTGCCCAAAAAGTATATCGGATATATGCGACCACTTCGCAATACTTAAGTTCCTATGGTTGTGCAATCACCATAGTATATATATATAATTATATATATATATACGGTACATGTCACAAGTTACTTACGGAATCTTGCGGATTTGCCGCGTAGGTTTCTGCGAATCTCCGAGTGGCGAAGTGCGGATGTCGGTGAGCCTTCCGCAGAATCATCGCTGGTTATCCGCGGAATCATCGCTGAGTATTCGTGGAACATCCGTAGGGCACCCGCAGAATGTTCCGCTGAAGGTTTGCGCAGGACGTTCGAAGGAGATTAGCTTCACGTAGTCAGCGTAGCCAGTGAATTACGCAATCCCACTCCATCTGTGGGTGGCTGTTACCCAGGATACGGGCAGGTGTCAGAATAGTTGTGGTCACCGCGATGTTTGTTTAATAATATGCACGGTTCCACGGACTCAGCACAGATGCTCCGCGGATTCACTACAGACAATCCGCGGATTCACTACAGACGATCCGCAGAGATGCCGAATACATTCCGCTAATTTCTGCGCAGGTTTTCACGGAAAGCCGCGATGGATTACCGCGGAATTCGTCGGATTTCCGTAAGTAACTTGTGACATGTACTGTATACATATGTAGTCACATCGGACAAGTACGTACATGCCCAAAACATACACAGTTTGTTGACTAGAACAGGCACTCACTGAAATGGTGCTTGCATCCAGTGCTGCATAAGGATCGTCACCATTGCTTGCAGTGCCACCTTGACTAGCTAACCACTCTCGCTGCTCCTGTGATGCATGCGAATAACAGAATCTCATCTAATTTAACAAGTCAGTAATGCTGACAAGGTTGGTTACATTTGTGATGGCAGGCCCAAGTAGAAGGGAACCACAGCATGTGTACCCCCTCCCCAGTATATCATACCTTGGTGGGTACTGACATTAGGAGGTAAGGAGATGTTGGCAGTGAGCGCTGCACCGCAGAATTCTGTACAGGCACAGAAACACATAGGACCTAGTGGCTTATAGCTCCCATTCAGAGATGTTAGAGTGTTAAACATTCAGGGACGTACTGTACATATCTCTACGTGTCATACAATGGGCTGCTACAATCACAAAAGTACGTACAAGCATTGTATAATTATGCTATGTACGTATCTATGTATGTACGTATCGATGTCACAGTAGTGACGTCTATTTAGGAATGTCCCCAATTCAAAATGGCAGCTCCTATCTAATGTATTAGCGTGCGTCGACAAAACTGGCAAAACGGTGGCAAACTGGAACAATTCAAGGCCATGGATAGGCTTATTTTAAGGTGCAAAGTGCGACAATGTTCCCAAATGCAACCTGGAGTTCGCGTGAGGGAAAAGCGTTGTAGTCGCTGTTATCCCGTTTTCACCTTTTAATATTCTTATTGGGGGGCTGAGGGGCGCTGAGGGGCGCCCCTATAAAATTATTGTTTTCAGATTTAGGTTTTTGTATGGCTTCATGTTCGTATATTATATGTACTAGCAGAGGCAGCCCGCCGCACCATTAACAACATTTCCAGGACTGCATTTCAGTGATGGCGCTTCCACAAAAAGCAATTCATGCTTCTAGTCATTGCTTCTGACATGGTGAATCGAATGCCTATACCCGGTCTGATGGAGTGTATAGCCTTTGATTATGCTGAGTCTCATAGCAGTAAGTAGGGACATGCAAACAGAAATTTGTTGTTGCGCGCGTTTCTACGTTGCTGTCAAAATTGTGCAATAGCCAAACCGGATATTGGAGGCCCCCAGTTTTGCCACCGAGACGCTTTCCTTCTCCCAGGATGCACCGCTTTCCGCTATATAGTTTATATCACTCACAGCTGCATACATGAAACTGCGACGATAGCTAAAAGGCCATCGCAGCATTGCCCCAGGAGGAGTTCGCGAACAACCGTCTGCTTCGTGAATTCCGTAATTTCTCCGTAAAACCAAGATGGCGCCCCGTAGTTAAGCATAGGCAAAACGTCGGAAAACCTTCATTTCGCAAGCTAACCACGGAAATGCCCGTCAAGGTCACCCTCCGGACAGCACTTAGTAATTTCGTTCGTGTCCGCTGCGAATTCTTCGGTCAATTTTGGAGATTAGTGCGAACAAAAATTCGGCCTAGCTCCATTATATATAGATGTATGTATGTATGTATCAGACGTCACTACCGTGACGTCTATTTAGGAATGTCCCCGATTCAAAATGGCGGCTCCTATCTAATGTATTAGCGCGCATCAGCAAAACTGGCGAAACGGTGCTGAACTGGAACAATTCAAGGCCATGGATAGGCTTATTTTAAGGTGTGAAGTGCGACAATGTTCCCAAATTCAACCTGAAGTTCGCCTGAGGGAAAAGTGTCATAGTCGCTGTTACCCCATTTTCACTTTTTCATATTCTTATTCTTATTCTTATTATTCACACCGAATTTTTACGCACTTCTAGCGCTTGACACAGGACACCTACGGGTCCCAGTCATACACGAGGACGTGTGGAGGTATCTGAACCTCTAGGAACTCAGCGCTGGTGGCATTCCGATTCGTACGCGTTCGGGGGAACACGAAGTTTGTTTGCCCAATGCATAAATATACCCTAATGCGCCATTTTGTTACAGGACCGTATACATACACATCTCGTCTCGCAAAGCCAGCCGCATTCTCGAGAACGGTGGAATGTTTTTCAACGTCGTACATACGCAGCACCTCGTAACTAAACCCAGCATAGCTGGCTAAATAGTAGAAATGTTTCTCAGTATATTAGCTAGCTCTAGCTAATGGCTAAACATAGCTAAGTACAATTAATAGGCAAAAACAAAGATGGTCCCTACAGAATCATTGTGCATCAGTAACTATAGCTATCTAAAAGTAAACAAACTAGAATATTAAAAATTTCCATTAAAAATTTTAAGGGACTTAGGAATGTCCGAAAAAGCCTACAAACAAGTGGTGACATCTCACAGTACTGTGACCCATCACATTTCTTTGAGCATCAGAAGTCCTAAATCCACTAGAGTGCACTCAGGACCACTCTGCAAGGGGTTTAGGAGGACACGTGGAGGTATCTGAACTTCTAGGAACTCAGCGCTGGTGGCATTCCAACACGTACAGCTTCGGGGGGACCCAAAGTTTGTTAAGCCAATGTATAAACATACCCCAATGCCGCCATTTTGTTACAGGGCCGTACATATACACGTCTCATCTCACGAAGCCAGCTGCATTCTCCAGAACGGCGGAACGTTTTTCAACGTCGTACATACGCAGCACCTCATAGCTAAACCCAGAAGAGAAATGTTTCTCAGTATATTAGCTAGCTCTAGCTAATGGCTAAACATAGCTAAGTACAATTAATAGGCAAAAACAAAGATGGTTCCTACAGAATTATTGTGCATCAGTAACTATAGCTATCTAAAAGGTACACAAACTAGAATATTAAACATTTCCATTAAAATTTCAAGGGTTTTAGGAATGTCCGAAAAAGCATAGAAACAAGTTGTGTGACATCTCAGTACTTTGATCCATCACATTTTTTTAGCATCAGAAGTCCTAAATCCCTTGCAGAGTGGTCCTGAGTGCACTCTAGGGGATTTAGAACATCTGATGCTCAAAAAATGTTATGGGTCAAAGTACTGAGATGTCACCACTTGTTTCTATGCTATTTCGATCGGACATTCCTACATCCCTTGAAATTTTTAATGGAAATTTTAATATTATGTGGGTGCATGATCATGTGCATGGCACGTATCAAACAGCACCTATATATATAGATGCTGTATAGTCCTACTCACTTTGTACTGCTCTGTGTTATCCAGGTTTCTATAGAAAGCTTCCACATCAACATGGCCGTCACCAGTGGTGGATGTTGTGGACTGACTGACGACCGAACTGTCTCTCTGCATCCTGCTGTACACTTCATCACTGGTGAAGGCGGTCAATACAGGTGCAGCGTGTACATCCTCAGAAGCCATGACCTCCGAAACAACTCCATCACGTGTTGGCTGATTTGGGACAATGTACACAGGATTGTTTGCCAGATCACTCCGTACAGTGTGAACATTGGTCAGCTGAATGGATTGATCACTGATTGAGCCTGCAAGGAGAAGGACAACACTCTTAGCCTACGTCTGTTTCTGAGAAGTACAATAATATCATGAAAGTTATTAGGCATGATGGAATTGATACTTATAGTTGCATGCCTGATGAAGCTCGTGATGAGCAAAACGTTGCTTTGAAGCAAGAAGTGATTTATTGGCAGGATGTCCAAATGTACTCATTCTACGAAGAAGAAGAATTGGATTTCAAATTGTGTGCCCCACAGCCAAATCTACACATAACACTGCACCTACCTATTGCACCACCATACCCACAGCACCTCTAAATAACAAAATACTAGCATATCACACTGGCCAGAACACTACACTCCACACATCTACTGTACAGAAACTCTGAAATGAATGTCAAAATATTGCTAGCTAAGGTGCACAACACACTTAGTGTACAAGCGTATTGCTAGCCATAATTGTTGGTAAATGCAATGAATATACTCACAACCTCCTACCAGACAAAGTATATGACATGGCACATATATGTATCACTTCCTTCTCACTCACAATACGTACCTTTCACACTGGCCAGCTGTTTGTTCAACCTCACCACCCACAGGACTAGGACACTGCTGATGAGCAGTGCAAGGAGAAACAGGACGGCCAGGAGGGCAGACGCAGCTATGGCAGCAGTGGAGGTGTCCTGTCTCCCTGCAGCCTCCTGTGAGACTCCTACACATTCCTGGGACATGGGCTCCACAGTAGGGGATGGGGATGGAGATTGGGATGATGTTGTACTGGTAGTTGCTGTGCACACTAAAGATTTACGAGAGACATAATCAGGTCAGAAAATGGTTGCAGCTTCATACTGACAAATGGCATAGAAGCAGAATAGTTGTGTAAAATGGCAAAGTACTTTTCATTGTACATTGGTCATATACGGTAAATAAATTCCCCAAAGAAGCAAAGGTTGTCTCATAACACACAGGTTTCCTACCACATTAGCACAGGATAAATTACTCTACCAACCTGTGATGGGGTGTCAGTAATCACTGGACTGGACTAGTGGACTGCCATAATTATATGTACAGCGAATGATAATGACATCATAATACGGCCGTGGGCCAAGTTCAACCATAGCTGATAGTCTACACTACACCACAATGGCTGGTGGGACTCAGAGTTGTGATGCATTTCCAAACACATAGTATTGTTAGCATTGGAAGCACCGTACCTAACTCACTTTTCTCCAACAGCATAACATTCCACTCTCCGGTTCCAGCCTCTGACAGTGCTCTCACTCTAATTCTATACTCAGTAACAATATCTAGTCCAGTCAATGTAGTATAGTTTGCAGGAGGCATAACTGAAAGGTGAGTGGCATTAATCCAAGATTCCATCCCACTTGTTCGGTACTCCACCTCATACTCAGTGATGGGCAAATCACTTTGGGGAGGGGTCCAGGACATATTCACAGTTATTAATGTCCCATTTTCTTCCTCTGACTTGGTCACACACACACTCGTGACTCTGGAGGGACCTGTCAGGGAGATGTTAGAATGTAGCATTCCTTTACAGCTATGCAAGGATAGCCAAGTAGGAGTAGACGAGTAGACACAGAACTAGGCATTCACTGAAATACATACGACAGTGAGAACCACAATAAAACCTCTCATGCTACCAGTTGTTGGACGCGTGTACCATTTATTAGGTGCATGCTTTGACGGCATGTGTGTAATAACAGTAGTTAGTAGTTTGCATTATAGGTACGTAACTAAGCAGCAATTAGTAGTTAGTAAAGAGGGATTTTCGAATTAAGTCCAAAAGGGCAGATGCCACAATTGCAACAGCTGACGATACACACACACTTACCACCATAAGTTCTCCCTGTCTGAGCTGCACTCCACGGTCCATCTCCGGCAGTAGACAAGGCTTGCACTCTAACATCATATACAGTGCCAGCTTTCAGGCCTTTCAGTTGACTGCAGGTTGGAGGAGGTGAGCCAGCGACGACTGTTTGACTGCCCCAGAATTCAGTCTTATTCTCTTTGTATTGCACATAGTACATAGAGATGTTTGCATAACTTCGAGGAGCTGTCCACGTCACCAACATACTGACTTTCCCACCCATCGGTGGCTCAGGTTTTAGAGTAACGCCAGTCACTTGGCAAGGGACTTGCAGAGATTGCGGAAACAGAAGTGAAGTTGATAAAGCACCAGTTTGGAATACGTAAGTACGCATACATTGCAGGTGCAAAATACAACACTAATGTTATGTTGTCAGTAAGTGTTATGCAAGCTGGTGAGTAACATGTCCAAGTTTGTCAACTACACAGCTTGAAAGTAGCGACTGGAGAAAAAGAACCACGACCCGGCGCCTGAACTCATTTATATGGCGATTGGGGACAAAAAATCGTGGCCACATTGCATGGCTGAAGCTCCGCGTTAGGGCGTAGGCTATGAGTTCAGGCGCCGGGTCGTGGTTCTTTTTCTCCAGTCGCTACTTTCAAGCTGTGTAGTTGACAAACTTGGACACACTAATGTCATGTAGTGTAACCAACTAAACATTTTTTTTTTAAATTTCAGCATTCGCAGAAGAAATAATGTGCTCTCATGTCAGTGGTGAATTGCGTCACTAATCCTTCCTTTACCATTGATTATAGATAATAAACAACCACATAGCATCTATGCTTTTGAATTTAATACATTAACTATAGAAAAACCAGTGTTCTGATTCACATTGGTTTGTACAAAATACAATGCTGCATACTGTGGTGCATTGCCATATAAACTGCTGGGGCACAACACTCACCACTCTGCTCATCAGCGATCAGAACAGTGGCATTGCCACGCGACGCCTTGACAACACCCATGGCAGAGGCTGCTGATGGGATCTCCAAATCCAGGAAGAAATCCACAGGACATGAATGGGCTTGATTAGGGTGTATGACTATATTGAAGCTGACATTATTGCTTGTAGCTGGGAAGGTCACGTACAACCTGAGACCCTCATAATCTGCACCATCTGAAGGGGATTGAAAGAGGGAACTAGATTACGTACATCCAGTAAAGAGTTTGGCTGAAATATAATTACACAAACATTCTGCAAAGATTTCAAAGTAGACAACCGCTTACCACACACCCTAATCCCCCAAGGGAGGGTAACAGTAACACGAGGGTAGGCTCGCAAATGCACACTTTGGCCGCAGTATTACTGCGTTACCAGGGACACTGTGAGGAGATAGCCAACATCAATCACACACGCGTGTGCGCGCGCACGTATCTACTGTGTATGTTCATGTAGAAGCCGGGCTCGAATATTGGCTGGGTCTCAAATAGAGGACGGGTCTCCAATAGAGGCCGGGGGACTGTTCCTAAATAAAGGCTGGGTAAGGTAGTAAGGCGTTGATTAATATGTTTGTGCTGATTGGGAACTGTGTAAGTCGATTCTTGCACTTCACTGCTACCAAGAAGCGCAAAGTTACAGGAACGATCAGTTTACGTACGATGATTCAAGCTGAAAACTGTTACGGTATGTGGCAGAAAAAAGTTAGCGTACTACGACCGTACGTACCCACGTGAATATTAATCGGTACGTCCGTAGCAGCAGGTATATACACTCGTAGGTCAAATTTGTACGCCCGTATCTGTACTACGCCCTTACTGTAAATTCGTATGCACCACATTCATACTGCACCTGTACGTACCCTCAACAGACCAAGGCGCGAAGCACTGAGGTATATATCAGTGATTATTAAAGTGACCACAGCATGAGGATCAGAGGCTGTTCAGCCAAGATTGGCTTACTGGTCACTGAACAAGTTACAAAGATCATTTATTTGGGGGTTAAGGTTAAGTGATTAGTGACTACATTAATTACTGCACAAAAAGTGATTGCCTTAGGTGGTACATTTGAAGAATAAGGGATATGGTAGTGTTGTCAGTAGTACTTAAAAGGAATTTACATTTGTCGAAGGAAGATAGATGTGTAAAGGAGCTTGATAGGGTAAAGAAATGAGAAAATAGCTGTTGTCTAATAGAACTAAGGGAGTGACATATGATTAGAAAATGATGTTGATCCTCCACTTCCCCACAATTGCACAGCCTACATACCCTCTCACTGTATGGAGTGCCAGTGTACCTCCCCACCTCCACCGCCAGTGGCAGGCACCCAGCCCGGAGACCTGCCATAACCCTCCTGCCCCCTAGTGAATTCATAGTAATTAGGTACTTCTCTGTGCAAGGGTTGCGTTTTATTTGCCTATACAAGGCTAATCTACCACCTGAATTTGAGCCTACTGGGACCTCACTAATCTTTGTTTGCCATCTTATTTCCGAGCATTTGGTTAGATATTCCCTATAGTACTGTAGACTTTGTTTGCAGCTTAAAGTGGGTGCGGGATTGTAGTCTGAGGAGTAACTCTTTAAAATATCGTGGATATGGGCAATCCAATTTTTATAACCTTTATTAGATGCTAGATTGTCGGCTTCAATAAATATTTGTTTATCTAATCTACTGTCAGCCATGTTGCTTAACCTAATCCAAAATCCTATACAGGAGATCTTAGTGATTGTTGTAATGGAGAGCCAACCCATATCACCCAGGAGGGCAGCAATCGGGGCATTCCTACTAACACCCAGGAAGCTTCCATTAGGTTATTCTGGATCTTCGTTACATCACTATATGTCTTATAGCCCCACAAAAAACTACTGTATCCGATAATAGGTAAGACTAGTGTATTATACAAGTGTGTGTAAACTTCGAATACAAGTGCCCCACTGTTTCTAGCTTGTACAATTAGGTAATTGGCTGCACGATTTGCTGATATTGATGTGCTCTGACTTAATTGCGCCCAACTAAGGTGTTCGGTAAAGTCTACCCCTAGATATTTGTAATTGTCTATATAATCAATGCGATCCTTGCCGCATGTAAATGTATACTCGCATTTTTGCTTCTTCGGCTGTCTAAAGTGAATGATCGTTGTTTTGTCTACATTTATACGCATTCTATTTTCAACGCACCACTGATTCAGCATGAGTATCAATTTATCTAGAGTATCAGGCTTATCCGCTATTAGTACAAGATCATCCGCATATACGAGGGCATTTATTTGGCATGTTTCAAAGTCAATTCCATTGGCCTCTTGGTTCAAGAGATCAATCAGATCATTAATGAAAACATTGAATAAAGTAGGGGAGAGGGGGCAGCCTTACTTCACTCCACGGTTAATCAAAATGGGGGATGAGAGATCATTGTTTACTTTTATGACACTATTGGCATTTCTATGTAGTGCCTTAATACTGCTGAGAACGTTGCTGTTGATTCCAGCCTTTAATAATTTCTTCCATAGCAAGTCCCTAGGAACTGAGTCGAAGGCCTTTTTAAAATCAACAAAACATGCGTAGGTATCATGTTTGTTCAGTTTCCTGTTTTCAATTAAGAAATATAGGGACGATATGTAGTCCTGACAGGAATGACCTTTACAAAGTCCATTCTGCTCCTCACATAATAGATTATTAGATTCTAGGTGATTGCATAGCCTGTTATTAATAATTTTAGCAAACGCCTTTGCTACACAAGATTGCAATGTGATTCCTCTGTAGTTATTTGGATCATGTTTATTAGATGGGTTGTATAATACTGCTCAGCCATGCTGGGGTACAGTACCTGTCTCAAAGCATCTCTGGAATAATTTGTGGAGATACCGCAAGACACTGTCGTCCTCAATTATGCTAGGGCATATATTATCAGGTCTGGGTGCTTTGTTCTCCTGTAGTTGTGCTATGGCGACTTTTACTTCTTCTAGTTCAATCGGCCTATTTAGTGCATCATCATGTATTGCGTGACCATTATCCTTGGGCTGTGAGGCAGTGTCACTGGATTCTATACTGTTAAGGTTAAGGAGGGCATAAAAATGGTTTCTCCAGGTCATTATTGTTTCGTCAAAACCGGTACTCATGGTGCCATCTTCTCTTAGAATGGAGGTAGGTAATTCTATAGAGCTTCTTTTATCATTATGTATTCCGACCGAGTCAAATTCTTTCCAGAACTTTTTAATATTGGAGGCTTTTGTCATAAGAAGGTAGATCTGTCTCTCTCTTATATATCGTCTTTTTGCTTTACGTGTACACAGATTGAAACTTCGCTGTTCTGTCTTGAATTTTTGCCACAGCTTATGCTTCTCTTTCTTATTTTGTTCTGTCATCCAGGCTTTTTGTATCAATCCTAGTTTTTTCCTAGCTGACAGGGAGAGGGTGGGTACTGAGATGTGGTGGATACGGATGTGGGGTGAGAGGCTTTGGAGGGCCATCTGATCTTGCTATTCCTTGGTGAGGCATGCCTCTTCGGGCATCTAAAAAAGAAGTAGGATGTGCCGGGGGAGCAGTGTTCATTTTCCAAGGGAGACTTCCCTTCTTACACGCTTGAGTGAGCGTCACCAAAGCTGTAGATGGGCCCACGCAAGACATGTATTTCCATTTCCCGTGAATTCTCTGTTGGGGAGAGGTTGTGTGACCCTCAGGTCCTTCAGAGGGATGCCTGGGCTTGTCTTCATTTGCTCACTGATGTACTCTATCTGATGTGAAATTGGGATCTTTCAGATATATAAGGAAGATCTCCTGGCTTTTTGTTGAGCGCACCCCAGTGGCTCTTCGGTACCTCCACTTTTGGCTTTCTTCGAGGCCTTGTGTGTGCCATCGCTACGATCTTTGGCGGTATCTTGAATTGAAGTTTCGTCCACATCTGGGCCTGTTTCTTCGTCAATGTTACTCGACAGGTCTTCCACGTTGACACATTTAGGTGTCTCGTGGCTCTCTAGGAGCTCCAGTCTCGCGGACAGGTCCGCATTGGTGTCTTCCAGCAGCTGTATCCTATCACTGAGAATCTTCACCGTGCACAACAGTTCTTGTATCGATGTCGATATTGCGAGACATCTGACACAGATCCAGGTTCTTGACGTGCCATCTTCCTTAGATTTCATTGTAGACAGTTCTTCCCCAGGAAGAGAGAGACACGCAGAGTGGAACCACCCTCTGCAAGGCCCTTCACAGTGTATACCTTCCTCTTCACTCCCCCGACTACCGCAGATTCCACACGACAGCGCTGATGATGATGCGTCCTCACCTCTTCTACCCTCCACTCTTTTTTTCAGCGGCATGGTTAGAGGTATAGAGGTAGAGGTAGGGGTATGTCTGACGGGCGCTGTGATGTCAGAGATATGTAAGGTATGTAGGATAGGGTGTATGAGACGCTGGTTAGGTAGAACTTGCACAATTCGCACAATTTTTAGGAGAACAAATCTTCTTACTCCCGCTCACGCTGACAGCCGATGATATGTATATTCGCCACAGAGGTTGGACATAGAGGCTCCTGACCGAACTATATATGATATTCGTATGACCTTTGTGACGAATGTTTTTGCTTGAGACGACCAAATGTTTGCAGAAAGTTGTCAATTTTCACTCGGAGTTGATATGCCATTTAACAAACTCATCACAATACGTAATTTCCTATGGCTGTGCAATCACCATGCGATATTATTATTATATTATTGCGATATTATACGTACCCGTAGCGTACGTACGGGCCTAACTGGCTGTGAAGGAAGTGCTAGCTGCTGACATTCCTATCAAAACATGTTCTAGTTACTACACTTTTGTGGGGTGTAACGTGTTCACTGGCTGCTGCTCTCCGGCACAAAGTGCCCCATGGAAAGGTTAGTAATCACGTTGCACCCCACAAACCTGTAGCAACTGGTTTATCGCCGATATGTACGAATGTTGAGTTTTGGCGAGGGAGACAACAAACTTGAACTGATCAAGGCCAACTCATTATTATGTCTTATCGCTGGATTTTGTCGCACATCAAAGGATCCGGCTGGCCAGTATTTTAGATACCTGGACCGCACGTGCCAGCATTCCGTAACAGTCCCTCATTATCAAAGGTTATGTAAACTACATGTCAAATTGATTAACAGTATGAATACACATAATACTTCTGTCCTCAGCCCTATTCTTCGCAAGAAACCCTAGGTTGTATATGTACGTATATGTACGGTAGGCACAGAAAATGTGTTTCCATTTCGAAGCGAACTTCGCTGGAAAACTTTGTTCGAAGTTCGGCGTTACTTCGTTCGAATTTCGGGGCTACTTCGTACGAAATTCGGGGCTACTTCGTACGAAGTTCGAGGCTACTCCGTACGAAATTTGGGGCTATTTTGTTCAAACTTCAGCCCAACTTCAAACGAACTTCGTCTCAACTTCGAACGAACTTCGCCTCAACTTCGAATGAACTTCGGCCCAACTTCAAACGAACTTCAAGCCAACTTCGAGCCAACTTCATACAAACTTCGAGCCAACTTCGTTCGAAGTTCGCGAAGTGCAAACTTCGCATGGAAACATAATTTCCGCGGCTACCGTACTGATCGAGTTGTCATCATCGCTGTCAAATGTACAACGGCTCTTTGCAAGGGGTGAACAATCCTTGGCATCCATCTGGCGCAAGTTAGTCTCGCGGGGCCAGACCCTTTCCGGTATTGCGCAAGCGGTGCGCTTGCGCAATACCGGAAAAGGTCTGGCCCCGCGAGACTAGCGCGCAAGTTGGAACAGGATGCAGCAACAACATGGAACATGGACACTGATATGCTTTGTAGTTGTACCCATGTGCAAGTTGTGTTGTTGCTGCATCCTGCTCCAACTTGCGTTGATGGATGCTGGTGTCTTGCCTTCAGCAACTTGTACTGTGTGGGAGGCATTGCCAGTTAGCTGACATTACATTACTGCAGTTACCTAAACGCCCAAGTATCTGCAAGCAGGCTTTGAAGACACAGTACATATAATTATGCGTACCTAGCTATGTACCTAGCAGGATAGTCTCACTGTCCCGGCCGAACGCCCATAGACACTACTGCGTACTTACTGCCAACTGCGTTCTTCTAGGCACACATGCACACTGCCTGGTTTAAAGTAAAATGCAGTTATATTAAAATGTCCCATGTTCCATAAATAACTATGGCAGTGAATCAATAAGGCAAGTGAATAGGTCGGGACTGCTTTCTTCTGATGGCAAGCATTATTAGATTGAATATTTGTATAGTAATTTGAACTGTCGTGTATATTTGTACGCAATAATAACTTTTTCAGCCCACATATCCACAATATACATACATGCATACATAAATACATATGTACATACGTCTAATAATAAAAGGTCTGCAATAAAAGGATTTTTATTAAACAAGTCATAATAAATAGCTAGTCAAACAGTCAGTCAGTAGGTCAGTTAGTTGGACAGCTGGACCTCAGCACGAATGAGGTCTAGTGGATTGTCTGAAAGGCTGATTTCCATTGCTGGGGTGTGGTAGGCAGATCTGGGGGCACGAGACACGCAACGGCGGAGTTGATCATGCTGAAGGCAAGCCTGCATCTGATGAAGGCGAGGTCACTGCTGTAAGGTTGACCATGCTTCTCAGAGATGAGGCCTGCTAGCCTCTTGAGGGCTACCGTGGCAGATGGTCCACAGCCTCCACTTGAAGACAGGACCAACGGGGTGAAGGTCCCGTTCTCAACCTCGATGACTCGCTTCTCATATGTACGTCTCTTCTCCTGCTCATGCCTTCTGTAGCAAGCTTCAGTGGAAGGTATGCAGTTGGAGGGTGCATGGGAGTTGAGACCCTGACATAAAAAAGGTGCTTCTTTTGCTTTTGTCCCCAAAATCTTGTGCTTTGATGTCTAACCTAGCACCGTCGTCCGTATTGGTGCTGCGTTGATGGAATCTCTCTCCACTGAGAGGTTGTAGTGCAGGCTCAATGCCCACGTTCGGACACACCTCAGTAAGTAGTTGGGCAAAGATATCCCTGATGCTGTTGTGTCGTATGATTGGCATTGCTCCATCGGGCAGCTGAGGGCATGACTCACATTGAACGGGTGTCCGCAGGGGCAGTGTGAGGCAAGCCTCGCTGGTGTCCATCCATACCTTAGGGAAAGGGCATTTCGGAAGGCCTGCTTGTGCAGGTTGAATCCGTACTTGGATGGTGGAGTGGTGGTGAGTCAGGATGACGCACCCTTCTCACTGGCCTGCTCTATCCCCCTCTGTTGGGGTGTGGGCAGTTTGGGCTTGGGGGGGGGGGGGGCTTGGTGAGGGCTTCAGAACGGTTGCTAGTGTGGATTCTGGTTTTCCTCTGCCTTTGTTCGATCTGCGTATGGGTGGGGTAATCATGCTGCCGACGACAGATGAGGTCCACAAGGGGGGCCATCACTGTGGTGCATGCACTGTGGTGGCTATTGGCATTCTCTGTCACGACGGGATGCTGAGGCCTCCGAGTCATGCTGGGAGTGACAGAAGCTCCCGCTTCGTGTCATTGAGGGATTGCCTTCCCATGATCACTGGGAGCAGCTGGTACCGCAATGCATCCTCCAGGGGTTGGAGAAGCTCTTCAGTGTGATAGGCAGGGTTCGCATAATGAATGTCAATCTGCTCATAAGGCCCTGAGTGAACACAGTGTATGCAGTTTGGGGATGGCAATTTGCAGACTCAGCAAGACTGTTCACTTCAATAACCCAGGCACTGACCTTGCTACGAACAAAGGCCTCTACAAAGAAGTCAGAGCCCAGAGTTGCGCCAAGGTGTCTCAGGCCCTCTGTGGTGATGTTTACACCTGTGCCATGAAAGCACTCTTCAGCTGTTTGGTGGTGTTCAGGCTTGACTAGCAGCCAGGTCTTGCAGGGGTTGGGATGGTAGCCAAAAAGTGGGCCAATGGCCTGCAGCTTGTCCCACCATCTTCGTAGGTCAGAAACTCTCCCACTGGCAGATGCATCGTCTGCGTACCATGACTGGGTTTCCTCACCGTTGATCTAGTTGATGAGGGGTAGTGTGCCGATGGAGTACATAGCCATGGCTAAAGCGTCTCCCTGCGTGGTCTCCTCCTGAGAGAGGATGTGGCCACCTTCGATGAAGAGCCTGGAGTGGGAGCGGTATGTGTTTGTAACACTTAGACAAGGGAAGGACAGAGAATGTGGGTGTTCCTCAATGCAACTTCACGGTTAAGAAAGTTGAAAGCATTGGAGGCGTCGACCATAAGTGCAGCTTCTACCACCTCATGTTCAAAAATGGACCTCATGGCAAGGCTTGCTGACTTGGTGGCTGCTTCCTGACCAGCACAAAGTTGTTGACATCCAACAGCTTTCAAGATGTCATCTCGTGTTACGTGGAGGACAGCTTTGGAGATGAGACGTCTGAGAGTCTCACCAACACTGATTGGCCTGACTCCTGGGTGTTTCTCCAATGCGACAAGGTGACAGGCTGTCAGAGAGGAAATTCCCTGCGGATCAACATAGGAAGAGTACAACCTTCTGGTCAGACTGGCTATTGAGTTACACAGGTCAACCTGGGCACTTTTGAAAGAGGAGCAGATGCATTTCCATGCAATAGAGTCAAGGCCGGAGGGACCTGAGGAACCTTCCATCTTCTGAGCAAGGGACCTGATCAGGGGGCGTCTTCTTTTTCTTCTGCTGCTTCTCCTTGCCTTCCACAGCACTACGTAGTGGATGTCTTCTACTTCTTCTTCTTCGCCTGATGGTTCGCCTCATCTTACACAACATTGGTATCAACATCAGCCAACGCCACACGCTTCTTAGAAGCTTTGGTAGTTTGAGGAGGTACTGCTGGAGTCTCTTCGCAGATGATGTCAGGGATGTCTAGTAATCCAGGAAGTCATCCTCGAGGTGCTCTATAATCTTTCTAGGGCCTGTAAGTGAATTATTAGCGGGGAAGTAGCAATTGTAAGCCTTATATATAGCTATAGATAGCTGCGCTTTTTGCTGCATTTTTACATTGCTGCATATGTACCCAGCTCCATTGTCACTCCCTTGTATTCTTTCCTACCAAAGTGCACTTGGGCAGTATTGGCCAACAACAGGAGGACAGGGGGCAGTGATGTTTGTGAGTTCTACAACACTCATGCAGTCTTCTTCTGGCCAAACACTAGCGCGTGATCGTCTGTATAGGGAGATACGCACGCGCTCCTGTGCGTACGTACATACATAGGAGTGAACTATATGCAGAGCTTCTTTGGCTACGTAGGCTCACCCGCTTCCTCCAGTGCCGCTTTCATCGCCAACCGAAGACTCATTCTGTACGTATAGAGTGCAGAGAAGGTTCCCAACAGAGATCCACAGCAGCGAGATATGCAGAGGTGATCACTTATCACGCCTGATGATGTCATACATCAGAGGAGCCGCCTCGCCAGTCGTGCGAGTATTCCATAGTATCGTATTTAAGGTACATATGAATTGTGTCAAACTGACTTAACGGCATATCAATAATTATACTAACAATCTAACTACTATGTGTCAACAACCATATTTACAAACGTGCACAGCTACATACAAGTCTGTTTAAAATCCTGTAGCCCTTCCTTAGCTACAAATGACAGCTGGGATCACCTTCTTCAGATGGCTGATGTACTTCCAGCACTTCTCCATTGACACAGTTGCCCAGAATGCCTTGATTCTGATAATCAGTTCTTGCTTTGTTCTGGGCTTTACTTCCCTTCGAATGTACTCCTTTACTTCATGCCAAACATTTTTAATTGGGTTGCAGTTGGGGACTCAGGCGGAGTAGGCCACCAGTTGATACCTGCTCTTTCATAAAACCTCCGAGCAAAATTGTTGTCCTGCACAAACCGGTGCCCATCTGGGTAGACAACCCTGATGAATGGAACAAAGGACTTCTCCAAAATTTCCACAAATAAAGGTGCGTTCATCTTCCCTTCGAAGATGCAGAGCCATGTACGGCCACGATGGCTGATACCGGCCCAAACATGCACTTTCACTGGGTGCTTTGACTTCGGCTTGTACCTTGGCTTTTGTCCCCGTTTATAGCAGCAAAATCTTCAGTGTGTCTCAATTTGGACACTTGTTTCATCACATCCCTTTATTTTGCCTTGCCCACTCCAACCTTTCCTTTATATTCACATACCTGATCATCTGGCAATAGCTGGTACCTTTTGATGTCCACCCTAAACCTTTCCTCCACCTCAAGGCCGTGGATGTATCCACTTGCATACCACTTTCAGCTTCTGCAGTTCCAGCTCTGTTGTATCTCTGCTCATCTCTTCCTCTATTATTTTCTCAGCATTTGCTGTTAACAACGTTGTTTGTCTGCTTCCTGGCCCGCGAGAGATTATCCCTCGTTCTTCATAACGCTTGACGAATTTGTAGACTCCAAGTTTCGTTGCTGCGTACCCTTCTTCAGACAAGCAGCGAGAAATCTGGATGTAACTCTTTCCCAGGCGCCGGTAGAAGAGAATTCTCTGCTTCAGGTAACTGGAGTACACTCATCTGCAACTCTCACTCTCAAAAGAAGGGGGAATACGATAAACGCCAAGGAAGCTAGGAGAAGCAAGCCAACAACACTCGGACGGGTGAACTCAAGCAATACGCACTCAGAGAGAAGGGACCAGGGAAGACAGACGCCAACAATACTCTGGGAAAGACCATAATATACGATTCTCACACTTCGACCTTCAACAACGTCAATAGATACGACGAATTAAGGCGCGCGCGTGACATTCTTAGTAGGAACGATGACAAAGGGCTAGGAGGAATTCATAGACTTGCACCATGCCCTTTGGAATTTGTAGATGAAACTATTTATGGACGTACTTGAGAGTATATACGTACAAAGAAAAACATAATTATAAACAATGATACACGGATTTCACCCATGCCATTAAGTTACTATACTATACATAAATATATAGTAGCTTTAAACGCTGACTGATAGCAAGTATTACTGTAAGAGAATTAATGCAGAATCACATGTTCAGGGTCCCAGATGGCCTTCTGTGTAGGCACGATTGAAGTCGTACGGTACATACATTACGCCCGTACGCATAGATACGTACGTATCCCAACTACCGTACCTATAATCGACTACACACATTGCCATTATGTGTACGCTGTGATCAAGTACGCCCGTACCCGTACCCGCACCACACCGGTAGTTTGCTAACATTTCTTGCTATGTCTTCTGCCAAGCTAAAAGCTGTTAAGTGAGCAGAGTAGAAGAATACGAAAGTCGCTAGGGTCCGGTCTGCGTCCTGGAGGTGAGATCCTATAATGAACTCTTTCGTGACAAAAATAGACGTGTGAGTCTTGAACTGGCATTCCTTCTCCACACATACACACGCGAAGACACAATCTGTACATAGCAACTGATTTTATATTGGAAATTAGGCTAGGTATGTAACAAAAATAATAAAGGAACTCTCTGGGAACAGTAAACAAGGGGAGAGGGTCATATGCTGGCTGTGGTAGCTATAAGCTGGTCGGACAATTTACCACAGTGTATCCAATCTGTCCTGGACTGCAGTAGCAATGCTTTCCTTGTTTGACAGACGGTGTGTCCTTGTTGCATATCTGACATTCAATAATTCCCTCCTTAATTTGCCCCCTTCTGGGTTTTAGCTGGAGATGTGAATCTGCAGTTACGCCTTCCTGGTACACCTCCAGTCTAGCTGCCTTCATTAGAGAAACAGAGCTATGCCATCGAGTCGAACGTTACACAGCGTACTGTGCTGCAGGCATGCGTGAAAGAAGAGGTGCTATCCTAGTGGAGGAATCCAGAAACATAGTCCTACCAGTATGCACATATCAGAGTTATGTACGTAACAGTACCTAATCTACTGTATGTACACCTGAGTGTGACAGCTTGTACGATGGAAGAGTGACATGACTGCTAGCTCCACAGGCATCAGAGTGGTTCCACACTGTCAAGACTAAGGGTGGTGTGTTTTTAATTATCACATCCCAACACCCTACATTGTCATTGCCAATTGAATATCCACCAACTTTCATCTTCTTGGAGACAAAATTGGGGCCACCAATTTTCTAGCCATACGGTAGACAGCATGTTTCCTGCAACCTGGGACAGCAGTGGATACCGTACACCATCGAGTGTAATGGATTGTGGTTTAGCATGCATTTGATTGGTCAGATTGGTTTCCCATTTTTCATTCCGATAAGGACAAGCAACCTGAAAATCGACTTATGTCCATTCCTCATTGTTGTAAATTCTTTATTGAAACACATCAGACAAACACTTGCAGCAATGAATCGCTTCCTTTTGCTCTACCAAACCTCACCAGAGTGGAAACACACTAACACTATATGCCATAACAAAAGAGGCTAAGCCACGAGATTGACACTGCTGCAGTGCTTTCACCAGTCCAGTGTAGCTTCGCATACTGAACCTTGCTTTGGTTTTTCTCTGGGTTCACAGTTTGCACTCTACATCAAGTGGACTCCTGAAAGTTCTAAGGCACACAACTTTAGTTAAAACACATACAGTCGTTACAGTCGGTTTTCAGTCCTATTCGCACACTGCACACAGTTATCACTCATGTGATCACTGCTATAAGTCATGTGATGTCATGTGATCACAGTGTTGGAATGGTGGAGTCTCACGTGCCATACACCGTCGGAATTCACGGGACACTCATTCACTGTTGCAACACTAACCTTAATCATGTGAGTGATTCCAGTGTACAAAGCACAAACAGGACTACATACCAAAAGACTGCTTTATACGTCTGTGCATATACTACATATACGCATATGTATGTGACGGACACTGTACATCCATAAGGAGTTCCCACTCACCAATGGCACTTCCATCCCGTGTGGCCACAATAACAGTGAAGGAGTGGTCATGTTCTGCGAGTGCTTCCAGAGTGACAGCAACAGAATTTCTCTCTCCGATGACAGAGTATGTGGCTGGGTTGAACCTCACAGGAACTATAGATTCAAGAATGAAGAGCAGCGAAACACGTGTACAACAGTAAAGTCACAAGTTAATTACATTATGCAGCTCTCCCATGTAAGTTGCCGCAAATTGTTGCTGCATAACAGAATAGGGACTTCAAGACACAATACAGACTTTGGATTTAAGACAGACTAATCCATCGTACAGAGCCTCAAGGCATGGGTTCTAAGTGGTCGTAGCATTGCAGCCCGCCCATGACCGTATATATATGGCGATTGGGGATGAAGAATCATGGCCACATCGGTGGCTTGCATGGCTGAAGCTCCGCGTTAGGGCATAGGCTATGAGTTCAGGCGCCGGGTCGTGGTTCTTTTTCTCCAGTCGCTACTTTCAAGCTGTGTAGTTAGCGAAATTGCACAGACTAATCCCATTAGCAAGGCGTCTGATTAGAACTAACCATACTGTTGGCTTAAACAGCACAGTACATCCAGAAGCCCCACCACACCTCTAGGTGTTGCATAGCTTCAAGACCAAAGACCACAACAGCAAACAGCACAAGAGGTGAGGGGGACAGACCGATGTGAGAATGCTTATATAACCACTCCCAACAGTATACATGTCTACATTAATAAAGAGGAGTTGAAAACGGTTGGCCACGATATCCTCGCGTGCGCGCAACCAAACCGCCATGAAACCTTCACAGCGCATTGGAGCCCCTACCGTAGAGTGTCTTCGAGGGGGCGACGTGCGCAAATACGCTTCGGCCGAGGAGCGCGCGGCGAAAAACCAGAAAACAACCGACCAATTTGGCTTTATGGAGAAAGTATACGGACTTCCGTGCACGGTTCGCACATTGGGGGAAACGCCATCATAGAAATGCCATCGTGGGAACTAACATGAAATATTTATGCATGTGATAACAAAAGTTACATTAATGACGTTTGATGATGTACCCAATAGCATAATTCCAACCATGCAGTCTGCAGCTGAAGAGGCTCAACAAACATGAATCTGTAGCTATATGAATCATGATTAGCACAAGCTGTGTAAATGTTGATAGGTTGTTCATGATGTCGTCACATGTTGTCAATGTTGTCATGATTAGCACAAGCTGTGAAAGGTGGTTCAATGCCCAAGAGGCAATGCTCACACCCTCTGGCACACAAAGGCACGTGGGGGGACCATTGTGCACAAATAAGCTACAGAAACATGGCATGTTCTGTGGTTTGCCCAAGCCAAACTGCTAGACAGCTTGCTTCGGCTACATGTTCCCAGGATAGTGTTATTTGTATATGGCCAAGAGCTATATAGCTAGCTACCAAATGCAAGAAGAACTGAGAATTTAGCTAGCAACAGTGGTACCATCAAGGTTCTGTCGTTGAGTCACAGTCGTCGGAGCGGCATTGAAGGGCCACTGTCGAAGGAGCGCCGTAGCAGTGAAGCCTGCCAAAGGCGGGCTTCACTGCTAGTATGTATAATATAGATTGTATATACGTAGCAAACAGTTCAATGTACTGGTCCCTAGTATCTTGTAACTTGTCCTTGGCGTGAGGTATGTATGTACACATTTCTCTTTGCCCTAGCCCCTGTCCACAGACTGCCTGCCGTCTCCCCCTTATGCTTCTCTGAAAACAAGTGTCTATATACACTGGTGGATGCATAGGCAGTCAAGTCATCTCAGCACATACATCAGTAGCCAAGCTACACCGATGAGCTCCAATAAGGACAAGACAGGATGAGTGGAGTGTGGGTCTTCTTACAGATTTCAGCCAATCAGAACTTGGGGGATCAAACATAACTGGCCGGATTTTCTGCGGTAATACCTCACACCTTGACCGATAATGTGTATACAGTGGAACCTTTCAATGGAGGACACCACTGGGAGCTAGCTGACTGTCCTGTATAGAGAGATGCCCCTAATTCAGAGGTACATAATTCGTACACAGTTATATGTGGTTAGGACTGCGGTATCCTTTATTCAGTGTCCTTTACAGAGAGGTTCCACTGTACAAACACATACTGTGTATACACATACTGTAAGACTTAGTATAGACTACAAGTGTTCTTTAATGTCTCTAGAAATAAATTCCTTCAAGGCGCATACGTACATGCATGTGTATTGCCGACTTCAAAGATCTGCCACCCATTGCTTGTTTAACTCGTATAGCTTCTCTTAGTAAATGTTAAAATATACCCGAGCAGTGAAAGGACTGTATTCTCTCTAAAAAATTCGTCATTAGAGCGGGCATCGAAACCTTGGAGTGCTTTGTTAGGGGCATTTCTCGAGACGAACTGGCGGATTTTGAACTCTCTGAGGTGTCCACATCGGACAGGTAAGAGGAAGACAGGTACTCCACAGTCACATCTATCTCGCGTTAGTTCTCTCTCGACAACAACGGGGAGCAACGTGAAGCCTTATAATATATATCCTTACTAGTTGTCTTTTGTGTATAGCTCATAAAAAGACAACTAACAAGGAACAAAGACTGCGGCACAACAAGAGGTCGTTTTTTGTCACGAAATATTGGAATGCCCTTCCTCTCTGGTGAATTATTAGAGTGATGTGACGAATATTACAAAACCAGAAATTCGTCAGCAATTAGAATGCATTTATACAGGCTTCTAGCAGGTGACAAACATTTAGAGTGACAAATTTTTAAAGAGAATACAGTATTGGGAAAAACCATCAGAATGGTGAAACTTTAAATACAGTATTCTACGCGGTCGAAAAGTCTTGCAATCAGTTGTTTGATTGATTGATCCTGCTACAGTACGTCGTATTTGCTCATCAAGATTGATTCATTAACTATCTTACAGTTGGCATTAGCAATGAGAAGAAGCATTTCGGTACATTGAAAACTGCCTACTCATGGTGTGTACACAAATGAGTGTTTAACAAAGTGTCTTTGCTGAATCAAATATTATGCTGTTACTATCGTGCTGTAAAGACAAAAGCTACAACACCGCCGTTAATATCAGCTGGTATATATATTACTGTCTCTGGTGTTATTGGGACAAACAGAGATGGTGAGGAAGCCTGTGGGTACGTATGTTGGTAGCATTCATCGATTTCGCAAAAGCGTATGATACAGTAGAGTGAGAGAAGTTGTGGTCTTGTCTGCAGAGTGTGGGTGCAAACTGCAGGGTTTTAAGGTTTCTACAGGCTCTGTATGAGGGGAGCATATGCAGGGTGATAGTGAATGGTCAGATCAGTGATGACTTCGAGGTGAACACCGGCTATGGCAGGGATGCTTCTTATCCCCATTGCTCTTCTCCTATATATCAATGGCACTGTGAAGAAGCTGAAAGAGGAGAGGTGTGGAGTGGAGTGTGGGGGTGAGATAGTTCCTGGTCTGCTATTTGCAGATGATACATGCTTGATGGCTTCAGATGCGGCTGGTCTAAAGAAGAGTTTGGATGTGTTGGTGAAGTGGTGTAAGGAACGGGGAGTGAAGATTAATGTGGCCAAGTCTGGAGTCATGCATATCCACAACAAGAAGGTAGAGAGGTGTAAGATGACGTATGAGGTGGATGGTGAGGCAATCCCAATGGTCTCTTCGTACAAATACTTGGGCTGTGTGGTGGATGAGCATCTGGTACTGACAGAGATGGTGGAGGCTAGGAGAAGAGCCCTAGGAGCTTGTTTTCAGAGGTGTCAAGCAGAGATTGGTGAGGTAAGAATTGGGATTTTTAGGAAGTTGTGGGGGTCACTAGTGGAGTCGAGTGTGATGTATGGTGTGGACATATGGGGATGCAGTAGGCATTTAGAACCGATGGAGCAAGTGCAGCTGTGTGCCCTACGAATGTTCTTTGGAGTTGGCACACTTCATCCCAAGGCTTCATTTCTACAAGAAGTGGAGCCTCTGTCTGTTGTGTGGGAGGCGAAGATGCGTTGTGTGAAGTTCTGGTTGAAGGTTTTGAATAATGAGATGTATGAGGGGAGGTTGCTGAGAAAGATAGCGAGACGAGCAGTGGAGTACGGCAGGGGAGTCTGGGTGAAGAACATGGCTAAGTGTGTTGGTGTGTTTGAGTGGTAGAAGGAGATGCCATTAAGAGCCTGACTGACGCAGAAATCGGGGATATGCTGTCAAGTGTTGCTTGGAAGAAGTTGAGGAGCATGTTGATGAAGGGGTTGGAGGAGAGATCATAGCTGGGGATAATGAGGAAGTTGTGGCCCTTGAAATGGAGTTGAGTTGTGCGGCTTTGAAGAGAAAGAGAGACAGGAGAATGATGATCAAGCCAAGAGGGAGCACGGCAGCATTCCAGATAGAGGTGAGAAGGTGGCAAGGAGTGGTGAGGAAGGAGAGAACATCCAAGGAATGCCAGAGTGGAGAGGTTGAAGACGTCTGCCACTGGCTGTTAACAGTTCCCAGCCTGGGACCATCTCATGCGACCCTTGGTGGAAGACGTCAGCCAGTGTGATGGTTTTCAAGGGCAGAGACTCACCAAGCAGACGGCCTTTGTTTCGCCACAGCATGCACTAATCATACTCTTCGCAACTATCTCAGCTCAAGATGGTGTGCCAGATTTGGTGTATGATTCATAATTACTTGTATGACATGTGTTAGTGCTACATTGGAAATTTTGTACATCCTAGCGCATTATGGTGTGGTGCACTGTAGAAATAATGATTGTTTGATTGATTGATTGTAGAACATTCTACTGCGAAGATTGAACAGGGATGTTGTTGAGCAATCACATAGCAAGGAGTACATTGCAGTGCGACATTTCGACTAAACCGAAGACCGTCGAGGTCGAAATGTCTCTCTGCTATTTACTCCTTGCTACATGAATTGCTCATCAACGTTCCCCTTTAGTTTAATGGTGTACACTCTACACAATTCAAGCATTTTACCATGCACCCATGATACTTACCAGTATTATTGCTTGAAACAAGATGGTATTTCAAAGGCAGTAGTAAAAGGGAAAGAAGCGAAATCGTGGACCGCAGCTGCATTTCCCTAGATATGCTTCAACGCTTCTCACAGTCGATTCACGTGACAGCAATTTATATGGAAATATAGCTTATCTTTATCATATAAATATTTGAGTCACGTTACGTCCTATTATATATAAATTTTCGTAGAGCTGTCATCCTTTGTCGCAAACCCCTCCCGCAGCGTGTCTGCGATGGACGCGAAACTCGGCCTTCTTACAGGGCTCCGTACGGAGAGTGTCTCATCAGGTGTGATGCGGAATACAATTCGTTACGGCCGAGAAGAGCGCCGCACAGATTCCCACTCTTACGGAAATAGACGCCATGTTTTTCGTGCGTTTACGGATGACGAATGCGAGATTCCGGACACGTTGTTGTGTGTAAAAGGCGGTTAATGCCCAGGAGGAGACGCTTGCGCTCTCTGGCACGCAAAGGCACCTAGGGGGACCATTGTGCAGCAATAAGCTACAGAAAAATTGCATGTGCCGTAGTTTGCGCTGTCGAAGGAACGCCGTAGCAGTGAATCCCGCCGAAGGCGGGCTTTCAATACTAGTGTAGATATGTCTGGGTGTGGTACTCTCACATCTGGTCCTTAATTCACTTCAAGTCTAGTCACTTAGACTGTCTTAACTACCGGAAAAAGTGTTTAGCTGTTGGACGCTTTTCTGACCACAATGCAATAGCACCCACCCGCAGGCCTGACACAGTGCAGCATTATGCAGTCTTGTCACGTCCAACGTGCTGTGTAAGTAGTGAAGTGAGCTGTAGTTAAGCATCTCAGTGTCAACTCTGCTGTGGTATGCATGGGCTTGCATCAGCCTCTTGATTGTGAAGTCAGTCAGGTATGGACAAAGATTGGATGTGGCTATTTCGAGGGTTAATCGCTAAAACATGTAACAAACCACAAACACCTATGGGTATGCATGTACACCTTCATATGATTTATAGAGACAACTTATGTGAAAAGAATCTGTGTGCATGCTGCATGTGTATGCATGTGTATGCATGCGCGCATGTGTGTGTGTGTGTCGTTTACATCTGTGCATCAAGAGTATAATCATTTGTTATATATGTACATATGTGGGTGACTGTAAAGTGGTTAATATATTGTGCATGTTCCTGTTGTGGTATCACAGATAGTTCACAAATAACGTCTTGCACTACAGTGGGTATATTCACAGTGAGGATGAAGGTGAGGTGACAGTGATGATGATTAGGGTAAGGTGAGGTTGAGATTGAAAGATGTATAGTGAAGTGAATGTGATGGGGGGGGGGGGCATGTGGATCGGAGGGAAGGTCTGAGAGTGTACCATTGTTGTGCCATGCAAGCTGCTAAAAATATTCAGCTCTTACATAGACCATCGCAAGATGTATTACACCTCCGCGCATACGGTAAAGAATGTATGTGTACATATATGTGTATACAATCACAGCTGATTGTTAATGTACCCACCCACCAGGCACAGAATGATAGGCAGCTTGTACCTAAAGAGCTGACAACAGCAAGATTAAGGTACTTCCCAAGCGGCTTCCCCTAGTTAACCCAAATAGAATAAATTAGGATACTTCAACAATTGCAAGTCTGTTTAGTTAAGGTGCTTCCCTTCGGGATGCCCCTATACCTTGTCAGTAATTAGTTGTTTAAAGCTTGTGCCAGACTGAATGTCTACATACATATCTGCATAATTTATGTGTCTCTATTTTGATTCACTTGCATCACATCACATGGTGTACTATGAGTAATGTCAGCTATAGCAAAGCAGTCTCAATGTACACACAGTGCACATGCACCTTTTCATCTCAACACAGAGACTTTAATAATGAGCCAGACTTCAGATATCCAAACTAGAAAAACTTGGGTCAAGCATGTAGCAAGCGTATAGTACTGGCCAACAACATGGAAATGTGTGTGTTCGGCTAATTCATGGCCAATGTATTATAATATACTAATAGTATTAGTAATGTGTAGTATTACTTTAACCTAACGCCAGCCCACTGTCTGGATACTTTGCCTCCCTGTATGCAGTTGTTGAACCACAAGTGTTTGTATTGGTGGTGGATACATAAGCAGCCACCAGTCAATCTAGTATTAATGCATTCATCAATGTGCCATACATTGATGAGCCCACTAAGAGTGAAATAGCTGTCTGCAGCTCTTTTGAGATAGCTGGAGAGGCAATCACTGGCTCCCTGTAGCCAATAGGCTGGATCACCCGCCCCCAGGCTACTCAGCACTGTTTAGTGCTGCAGTATTATTATTACATACTAGTATGCAAGTGACACGTGTCTCCACACTATGTGAAGCGACATCCCTTTTAATGAACAATGTGGCAATGTTGAAAATATAGTGTAAAAAGACTAATGGGCATGTACATACATGTACCAGCTTGCAAGCTGGTATTGCAATAGCTTTATGTGCACTCGCTCAATACAATTCAACCTCAAATACTATAGGCCTTCTTGGCCAAAGCAACCCTATCTTCAGTTATCACATTCCACCCTACCCCCCCCCCCCCCGACACTTACACCAGCTGTACCGCAATGCACACATTGGTAAAAGCAGCTGGGTACAGTTGAAGACACGAAGCACATGCACCTCACCATGGTACTCTCTGGCTCAAGCGTCATGTTGAACGCAGACAATTCGAGGCTGATTGTCAACAGTTGGAGGCAAATATAAATTGTAGAGATATAACCACAACTATGTACAATTTTGTGAATGTCTAAATTTTTAGGGGCTGCATTGTTTTCATTTTGCGATTTTGTTGTATGGCTTCATGTTACGGTAAGATATATGTGACAGTATTTGCGAAAAGGGACCACTTGGGGGCAAATCTCGATTTTGAGTTTTGTATATGATCTGAATGTGCTCTTCTTCCTCTTTACAACGCACTTTACTGCGCTTCGGTAGCTGGTTCAGTTTCTGAGATATACTTACGCAAAGTGTGGAATTACGAAAAGTATGTTGTTGAGAAAACGACGTTTAAACATTTACTTCCGGTTAAACCGCAGCATACCGTATTCTTCCGTGTCACGGAATATTTAGTGATAATAGGCTGGGCCGGCCCTGCTTGGCCACATGCCGCTTCACAGGCTCCTAAGACCTCCTAAAGTCATCGTATTGACGCAGGCTATTCATGCGGAGCTGCGACGACCTAAAGGACAAAGAGATTAGACGCGCGTAGTCTCGCGTAACCAGACCGCTTGAAAGCGGTCTGGTACGCAAAACTAAGACGCGCGCCAGTCAGACACTTGCTGTCGCCGTCGATTTTGGAGTCTCTGCCCACCTCAGGTTAAGTAAACAGTCGGTCATAATCTCAAGAAGAGCCTCAAGATTCATATTCGCTAAATTCCAGCACCCAGTTAGCCGCTTGCGTCGCGTTCGACATTTGAGAAGTCTACAGATGTTGCAGCTATCAAAATCGTTCGTTGGGTAACGGTTCAGTAGTTGCGAAGGTTATACAATGGCGCAGAAGTACTTTCAGACGCAGTCGGCAACTTCTTCCTGAACACGACTAATGTGATGCATAATGGCCATGAATATACTTAAAGTCGGGTCTTCCCCGTATTATCACTTCCGGTCTACTCCGTACACGGCCAAAGCGACCGACGCAGTGAAACTATTCGGTCCTCGTTTGAGACGCAGGAAAGCCGTACAGGTTTCAAACTTGGCCGGAAGATAGGGGATACACATCACGTTCCAATGATGCAATAATCTGCGATTGCGTGAATTGGCGGTTACGCGCGAGTTTTGTCTCGTACTCATATGTTTACATTGCCCCGAAGTGGTCCCTTTTCGCAAATTCTGTCACATATAATAAATTATATATGTATATATATATATATAATACGTGAACCTACGGTGGTGTTGTTACACTACAATTTATATAGTAAGTACAGTCGAAGTATTGCGGGGGAAACATTTATATAGGCGGCCATTTTCTTAGCGTTCGTGAAGGAAGAACGGCACGGACAGGACTTCGAAAGTCGCCCAGGTCGCCGTTGGTTGTGTTCTTGTCTACGGCATTGTGTTCTACGACGTACAAACTCGAGGTTACGCGAATTACTGCCTTAGGCGAAGGACAAGAGCGACGCTGAACTCGGTGAGCGCACAATATTGTTTTCATCGTCTTCGCTGTGACTTGTAGACTAGTGGTCTTCACGACGCTGCCGAAGATGATTGACAGGAGCAACGACAAGCTTTGCGAAGACCGTGAATCGTCTACGCTAAGGTTATCCGGCTGTCTCTAGGGCAGAAATACGTGGCACACACTGGAATCGTCTTCAGCACTGGCGCGCTGTGTTGCACTCGAACGAATGGCCTTCTGACAGGACAAAAACATGGTACTGCGCATTTATGCTTCTGTGACCCGTGTGTTTTTCTCGTGTGTGTTTGCACTTTCTGTTGGTGAAGCTATTAAACTTTATTAACGTTCAAACAAACATGTTTTAATTGTACACAGTATGCTAATTCTGTGCAAACCTGCATGTGTGAATGCTGGTACTGTGTGCTTGTACATATGTTTGATTGCATGCACTAATAAACTGACATAACGTGGTCCTGGTCCACAACTACCCTAACCAGCAATTGAGAGCTAGAGCAAGTAGTTCGAGTTGGGGCGGCAGCCCCACGAGTTTTTTAACTCGAAATACTTGTTTAAACTCTATACCCAATCCAGCACAACAAATGCAAGTTTAAATGGATAAGAACTGTATTACTGTGGTGCCTTGCACAAGCTGCATTCAATTACTCTATAGCATGCTCTATATTTGTACCCCAAAGTGGTCTTGATTTGGCACTCTGGCAACCAGCACTAGTGGTAGTCTTCCTTCCATCAAATTGTACAACTAGTTCACTTGCAGTTGTGGTCTTCAGACAAAGGTGTACTTATTTGTATTAGTCAGGATACATACAATGCACAATATAACAAACCACATAATTATACACATTTATACACTGCACTAGGGTCTATAACAAACTATATATCTACATTGATCCACAAACTGCACTGACATCAGTAGCAGTGCGAATAATTATACCATAGTGTCATTTAAGTGGTGCTCCATGCACGCATTGTTCGCTCAGATGCTCTCCTGTGTTCTCTTCTTTGTCTTCTTTAGCTACGTTGACTTCAATCATTTGTATGCAGCTATCCAAAGTGACTATAAGGAAATTAGGCAAGATGTATAAAATTAAATCGAAACTATAACTCATGATCAATGGCATTTTAGTCCCTAGTATGTATTATTAACTAGAACTCATGAACAGTCTGCATATATAGGACACAGGGGCCGGCCCTAATGTGCACATACCCTCCTTGACACATGCAAGTACACCTCCTAACCTCTATCATCTTGCATCCTCTTCTTTCTCTTTGAGCACACCACTAATGCCACAGTACAAGCTGTGAGCTGTACCAACAGAAGGACGGCCAGTACCACAGCCATAACAGCCGCTACCCCAAATGGGGTACTCCCTGTTGGCACTACATCATGGGCACCGCCATAGACAAATTCTGGAAGTGGGTATGCACATGGACTAGAGGTCACATCTGCTTTAGCATTTGAAAGTGTGCTTGTTACAGTAACATTCTGGAGGATGACTTTTGTTTCTGTGACCACTACCATGGTTGGTGTCAGTTCTGTGACTGTTGCTATGATTGATTCTATGGATATTTCTGTTGAAGTCTCTATGGAAGTTTCTGTAGACGTTTCGGTGGCTGTTGCTGTGAACGTTTCTGAAACTGCTTCAGTGGATGTCTTCATGGATGTCTCTGTAGCTGTTTCTGTTGTTGTTTCTGTGAATGATATAGAGACCGTTTCAGTGGATGTCTCTGTGGATGTTTCTGTGGTTGTTTCTGTGATCGTTGCTGTGAATGATACAGAGACTGTTTCAGTGGATGTCTCCATGGATGTCTTTGTAGATGTTTCTGTAGCTGTTTCCGTAGATGTTGCTGTAGATGTATGCACAGATGTTGCTGTGGATGTTTCTGTGACTGTCTCCGTGGATGTTGCTGTGGTTGTTATGGTGGATGTTTCTGTTGATATTCCTGTGGCTATCTCTGTGGAAGTTTCTGTGGATAATTTTGTAGATGTTTCGATGGGTGCTTTGGAGGATATGTCTGTAGCTCTTCCTATTTCTGTAGATGCTACTGAAACTGATGCTGTAAGGCCAGTTGCAATAGTATCTTTAACAGTGGTGATTGTGATTTGTGATCTATAGGTGTTTTGCATAGCAGAGACAGTAGCACTGCCAAGTGTTAATGCTTCCCTGTTGGAAGCTTCTGTGGACACTGCCAAGGGAATTGCCAGACTCTGTAACATATAGTGATTTGATGCCGTTTTTGTGTCTAATGGAGTTTTAGAGTTTGGCAACTGTTCACCTGTGAATGCATGAAGTGAAGGAACATGCATATTATATTAACGTATTATAATCCATACCAGACGCATACATAAGAACATTATTATTCTAAAGTATACAATACATTCAAATACACACTCAAACTCTTTAGAAAAATTATATAAATTCTTGTACGATATGGCTGAAACCTATGACTTGTGCAATATATGGCACCATAATTCAACTGACCTGCTGGTGTACTGTTACATGCTACTCCTGCATCTTCACTATGATGACAGTCGTGAACACCAACACCATCATGGGAGCAGTCAATCAAGCGTTCTTCATGTCCGTTGCAATTCAACTCGTCAAAGTGGATTGGACCTTCGCCTCTACCAAAGGTACCTCCTGCATATACTGCCATGACCCCACTGTATCCAAGCTGTCGACACACTACTCTGGCATCATTCTTATCCCACTGGTCATCACAAACAGTGCCCCATTCCTCATTGTGGTAGACCTCCACACGCCCCTTGTTTGCTTCAAAGGATCCCACCAACCGAACAGCACCCTCCTGTGGCACTATATGCCCTGTCATAGAATTAGTAAAGAAATATAACAATAAATATATCAAGAATGTACTGTATGTCTGCATGAATGCATGACTGCTCTAGAAACATGTATGGAAATTTATATAGCTTTTGCGGTGTATATATGCCCTTCCTTATGAAAATAATCAAGCATAGTAGTCAACCGGCTATACATCCAACTATATACACCTTGCAGGAGACAAAGGTAGCAGGGCCTGTTGGTATTGTATAATAGCACATCTCCTGAGCCAACCTTGCCGTGCTGCTTAACTGTCTTATGTACTTCCGTGTGATGCATGCACTCAATGCACGTGAACCAAAGCGCACTCTAGAACATGAAACAATTTGGGAGGGCAGTATTGTCTCAAACTCTATAACATAGATAAAGAGTGTTTCTAGTAAGCAGCAGCAGAGATGAAAATGCAAGCGGATGGATCAGTCTGCGATATCTGATAACCGCCATTTTAAGTTTCAACTTTATAGTTTCAAAATCCACACACAAGAGCTCTGTCTGCATACACATTGTGACTTGTGCAATATATTTATGGCAGCATAATGTTTGCATACACATTATGAATGTACATGCATGTATGTATGTGAATTGTCTGAATAGAAATTATAATAGTATTGTGCAATTATGCACAAATGATTGTTGATGTCGATTAGCTGAGCTGTTGGCACAGAACCTAGTGATATGCATTAGATCGTTCTTTCCCTATGAACTTATAAGAATGTCGTTTGCTGAAATGATGATTCAGAGTTAAAGGCACTGGGTGACTATACAGTGTCTATATTTGGTGTATATACTGCTATGTATGTACATATTACAGTGCAGCCATTGATGTAGCCTGCATACATCATATATAAATTATTGTACAATATGGCTGAAACCTATGACTTGTGCAATATATGGCAGCGTAATTTAACTGACCTGCTGGTGTACTTTCACATTCTACTCCTGCATCTTCACTATGATGACAGTCGTGAACACCAACACCATCATGGGAGCAGTCAATCAAGCGTTCTTCATGTCCGTTGCAATTCAACTCGTCAAAGTGGATTGGACCTTCGCCTCTACCAAAGGTAGCTCCTGCATGTACTGCCTTGACCCCACTGTATCCAAGCTGTCGACACACTACTCTGGCATCATTCTTATCCCACTGGTCATCACAAACAGTGCCCCATTCCTCATTGTGGTAGACCTCCACACGCCCCTTGTTTGCTTCAAAGGATCCCACCAACCGAACAGCGCCCTCCTGTGGCACTATATGCCCTGTCATAGAATTAGTAAAGAAATATAACAATAAATATATCAAGAATGTACTGTATGTCTGCATGAATGCATGACTGCTCTAGAAACATGTATGGAAATTTATATAGCTTTTGCGGTGTTTAATATACCTTTCCTTACGAAAATAATAAAGCATAGTAGTCAACCGGCTATACATCCAACTATATACACCTTGCAGGAGACAAAGGTAGCAAGGCCTGTTGGTATTGTATAATAGCACATCTCCTGAGCCAACCTTGCCGTGCTGCTTAACTGTCTTATGTACTTCCGTGTGATGCATGCACTCAATGCACGTGAACCAAAGCACTCTGAACATGAAACAATTTGGGAGGGCAGTATTGTCTTCAACTATGTAAAATAATTCATGATTAATAATGTCAAGCAAACCAGATGAACTGAGCCCACGCCGCAATGTACATAAGCCACGCATAATTTGTAGAGAATAGGGACCAAGTCTAGCACATGATGCCGGCATCACAGTATACTTATGTTTGCATCATCAGACCAATATAAGATATTTTGCCCAAGCTTCTAAAACTTTCTTGGTGTATTCCACCACAGGAGGGATGCTATGACATTCAGCAATCCTTCTGGAGTTAGCAATTGGGCCCCTTTGCTGGCATAGACCGTTTCCACCTAAACTCGCGCTCTTTAGCGACGTTGTACCTATACGCAAATCGATGTTCGCCAGCAGTCCGCGAACTGCACGTCGTGGTGCTATATAAAACGCTATATATGTTCACTGTAGTAGCAGCTCATACTCTCTTGGCAATCTATATACGATATTCCAGGGTATGGTACAAGCGACCCGGCGGGATCAGTTGGCGATCAACGACTGCTCCTTGGCCGCG
>OX465048.1:1634095-1696595 GCA_949841015.1 Aplysina aerophoba | reverse complement strand
TTGTGGACTGAGTGAAGACCGAACTGTCTCTCTGCAGCCTGCTGTACCCTTCATGATCACTGGCGAAGGCGGTCAGTACAGGTGCAGCGTGTACATCCTCAGAAGCCATGACCTCGTAAACAACTCCATCACCTGTTGGCTGGTTTGGGACAATGTACACAGGATTGTTTGCCAGATCATTCCGTACAGTGTGGACATTGGTCAGCTGAATGGATTGATCACTGATTGAGCCTGCAAGGAGAAGGACCACAATGTAGGATTACATATTACCGTTTCCGAGAAGGAGAAGGACTACACCTTAAGACTACGTCTGTTTCTGAGAAGTACAATAATATCATGAAAGTTATTAGGCATGATGGAGTTGATACGTACACTTGCACGCCTGATGAAGCTCGTGATGCGTGATTGTCCAAATGTACTATTCTACAAGAATACGAATTGTGTGCCCCACAGCCAAATCTACACATCACAACGTAACACCTACCTATTGCACCACCATAGCACCCACAGCACCTCTAAATAATGCAAAATACTAGCACATCCCACACATCTACTGTACACAAACTCTGAAATGAATGTACACAATGTTGCTAAGGGGGCACAACACACTTAGTGTACAAGCGCATTGCTAGCCATAATTGTTGGTAAATGTAATGTATGTACTCACAACCCCCTATGAGACAAAGTATGGCACATGTATCACTTCCTTCTCACTCACAATACCTTTCACACTGGCCAGCTGTTTGTTCAACCTCACCACCCACAGGACTAGGACACTGCTGATGAGCAAAGCAAGGAGAAATAGGACAGCCAGGAGGGCAGACGCAGCTATGGCAGCAGTGGAGGTGTCCTGTCTCCCTGCAGCCTCCTGTGAGACTCCCACACATTCCTGGGACATGGGCTCCACAGTAGGGGATGGGGATGGAGATTGAGATGGGGATATGGATTGGGATGTGGATGGGGATAGGGATGATGTTGTACTGGTAGTTGCTGTGTGCACAAAAGATTTACGAGAGATATAATAAGGTCAGAAAGTGGTTGCAACTTCATACTGACAAATGGCATAGAAGCAGAATGGTTGTGTAAAATGGCAAAGTACCCTTCATTGTACATTGGTCACATAAGGCAAATAATTCGCCAAAGAAGCAAAATTGTCTCATTACACAAAGCTCTTCTACCACATTAGCACAGGGATTAATTACCGTATAAACCAGTGATGATAGATGCAACTCTCTTAACAACCAAAAGCACCAAGAATGCTAGCTGTCACTCCTGGTGGCTCCTATCAACCAGATGCATTATTGTATGTATACATTGTGACAAATTGGTCCAGTGACTATTCAATAGCTAATGGATGGACATAGGTCATCACCTGGTGTGGTAGAGATGCATTGCTGATCACTAACTGATTGTGGTTGTGCATTCCACTCCTGCGTCTTCACTGTGGCGACAGTTATGGACTCCAACTCCATTATGGGGACACTCATCCAAGCTTTCCTCATTTGAATTGCACAGTACATCGTCATAGTAGATCGGACCAGTCCCTTCACCATGGGCTGCTCCCTCAAGTGCACGTGCGGTTCCATCATAACCGAGTTGCCGACACACTACTATGGCATCAAAGGTTGTCCAAGAGTCATCACAGACAGTGCCCCATGTACCATTGAGGTAAACTTCTACACGTCCAGAGATAGACATCTCTAAAGTACCTCCCTCCAGTCGTACATCACCATCATGGAACTCTGTGGTTATGAACGGGCAGAATGAAGTCTTCATAAAGCTAGCAAGATGGGATGAACAAGCCGTTTTTCTACGATCTTTCCACTAACAGGCGTTCTAGATCGAATTGACAACTTGAATGGAAACCCAACCACCACCCTAACCCTCGCGTAGCTGTGTTAGGGGCTGGTAATCACGATGCTAGTAAAAAATGCAGGTAACCGGTGCATTTGGCGTACGCAGGAGCCGTGCGAATAGCTGCAAACTTATACAGTTAGTACCGGGGTCGAAACAAGAGGCGGGTGCCGGGGTGGGAAAGGTGACGCGTGACCAGCAACGTCAGCAGTGCTCGCTCGGCTGTGCAGTAGAACGGTGCGCTCGGGTGCGCTCGCTTACCTGTGGCAGCCTGGACTGACGCAAAGATACCGAGACAGGGCAGTAGAGAGAGAAACAGGACGAGCATTCTGTACCACAACCGTGACCAGGTCAACAACAATGTGCACGTGGTGTGCATAATGTGATATTGTAATGAAGCTATATACAGTGTGTGGGAGTGGAAGGTGTGCAGCCTGCAGTGTACATGTGTACTACAACTTATATTAGCTATATCATAGATGACTATATGTAGCAGTGATTTCAGTGTTTCTTCTGTTTTCCTTTGTGTTGAGCTAGTCTCCACACACATATGCCCATTCAGCTTAGCGTGATATAAAGGGGGGGCTTTCAATATGATGGATTGACCTACCCTGATTGCATGTGCATGACTAGTAGCATGCTAACACGTGTACATGGTATACAGTCACTGCAAAGCTTCTGCATGAGCTTCTACCTATACACCATACATACATGTGCATCTGACTGGTGAAGTGGTCCTTGTAATTGTATACATATACTTCCATCACGTAGACCCAGCCCCTATCTTTCTGGTTAGCTTCACCCTCAGATCCTTTACTGTAGCGGTCCTCGATTTTATCCGGTGTCCTGAGTCCCAAGCATATATATACTGCCTGCAATTGTCAATCCCCTATCATGATATAATGGCAGGAACTAGGGGCTTCAATTTTGCTCCTTCCTCTACCTCTACTTTGTTGCTGGGGTTTGTAGGAAAGAGTTGCCGCGCCAAGAATTTGTCTTCCGTTATCCATGCTTTGGATATTGGGGGTCAGACAGGTGAAGCTCCATGTACAAGTGCATGTGCATAGTAGTCAACCGGCTATATACACCTTGCAGGAGACAAAGGTAGCAGGGCCTGTTGGTATTTATAATAGCACATCTCCTGAGCCAACCTTGCTGTGCTGCTTAACTGTCTTATGTACTTCCGTGTGATGCATGCACTCAATGCACGTGAACCAAAGCGCACTCTAGAACATGAAACAATTTGGGAGGGCAGTATTGTCTCAAACTCTATAACATAGATAAAGATTGTTTCTAGTAAGCAGCAGCAGAGATGAAAATGCAAGCGAATGGATCAGTCTGCAATATCTGATAACCGCCATTTTAAGTTTCAGCTTTATAGTTTCAAAATCCACAGACTGTGCAGCAGTCAACTACACAAGAGCTCTGTCTGCATACACATTGTGACTTGTGCAATATATTTATGGTAGCATAATGTTTGCATACACATTATGAATGTACATGCATGTATGTATGTGAATTGTCTGAATAGAAATTATATAATATCGTGCATTTATGCACAAATAATTGTTGATGTCAATTAGCTGAGCTGTTGGCACAGAACCTAGCGATATGCATTAGATCGTTCTTTGACTATGAACTTCTAAAAATGTCGTTTGCTGAAATGATGATTCAGAATCATTAAAGGCACTGGGTAGCTATGCAGTATCTATATTTGGTGTATATACTGCTATGTATGTACAGTATTACAGTGCAGCCATTGATGTAGCCTGCATACATCATATATAAATGCTTGTACGATATGGCTGAAACCTATGACTTGTGCAATATAGGGCAGCGTAATTCAACTGACCTGCTGGTGTACTGTTACATGCTATACTCCTGCATCTTCACTATGATAACAGTCGTGAACACCAACACCACGATGGGAGCAGTCAATCAAACGTTCTTCATGTCCGTTGCAATTCAACTTGTCAAAGTGGATTGGACCTTCGCCTCTACCGAAGGTAGCTCCTGCATGTACTGCCTGGACCCCACTGTATCCAAGCTGTCGACACACTACTCTGGCATCATTCTTATCCCACTGGTCATCACAAACAGTGCCCCATTCCTCATTGTGGTAGACCTCCACACGCCCCCTGTTTGCTTCAATGGATCCCACCAACCGCACAGCACCCTCCTGTGGCACTATACACCCAATCACAGAATTAGTAAAGAAATATAACATTAAATATTTCAAGAATGTACTGTATGTCTGCATGAATGCATGACTGCTCTAGAAACATGTATGGAAATTTTATAAAGCTTTTGCGGTGTACATATGCCCTTCCTTATGAAATTAATAAAACATAGTAGTCAGCCGGATATACATCTAACTACACCTTGCAGGAGACAAAGGCAGCAGGGCCTGTTGGTATTTATAATTGCACATCTCCTGAGCCAACCTTGCCTTGCTGCTTAACTGTCTTATGTACTTCAGCATCGCTATCAATCGAACTGAATGATTCCAAAACATGAAGCTAGAGAACAGGGAAGAAGTCTAGTAAACAGTGCCGGCATCAAAGTATATTTATGCTTGCATCATCAGACCAATATAAGGTATTTTCTACGAGCTTTTGAAGCCTTCTTGGTGTATTCCACCACAGGAGGGATGCTATGACATTCGATCAGCAATCCTTCTGGAGTTAGCAATTGGGCCCCGTTTGCTAGCATAGACTGTTTCTGCCAAAACTCGCGCTCTTTCTTAGCGACGTTGTACCCCAATGTTCGCCAGCAGTCCGCGAACTGCACGTTGTGGTGCTGGAATGCTATACATGGTCGCTGTAGTAGCAGCTCATACTCTATTGGCAATCTATATACGATATTCCAGGGTATGGTACAAGCGACCCGGCGGGGTCAGTTGGCGATCAACGACTGCTCCTTGGCCGCGGTTTCATGCAGTGCGTGCGTACCTGTGGCCGCCTGAACGGATGTGAACAGGCTCTAGCATAGTCTCGCGGGGCCAGACCCTTTCCGGTATTGCGCAAGCGGAAAGGGTCTGGCCCCGCGACTAGCTCAAGCACTGCAGTAGGGGAAGACAGAAGGTGGCCACTGATGGCGCTGATTCCATTTCTCGGAGCAACTTTGGCTGCGTGACTTTAGGTCAGTGGCAGAGCGAAGAGCTGAGACAAGCTTTCTGGACGTCGGAGTATCCAGTGTAGGACAATCGATCCAGGGACAGGAAAACTAATCCCATTTTATACGTATACCATGCATAGACAGTTCACGTGAGCTCCACGTACGAAATTAACCTCGAGACTCGTGTAGTCCAGCTACATTATATCGTACTATCTATATCGTGAGAGTAGGTTCAAATTTCAATACAAAATTTTACGCACTGTGAGCAAACAAAATTGGTGCTGGCATATAGCTTAATATTGGGCGCAGGCTTCGCTTTCACTTCCCCCTGATTCATGTCATACAAGCTTGTATATATGTAGGTTCCCTAGCTATAGTAACTATAATTATAGCCTGATAGTTATATACGTATATATAGCTGCATAGCTGTACAAACTATAGCTAATTAATTAGACGCGCACCATGCATATTATATATGCATTACCATCTGAACAGGTTGGACACCATGTTTTGTATATAAGCTCAAATTATTCACAGGCATCAATTTTTATCTTGCAAACAACAATCACCAATAAGTACTGATCTGGGTACATGGCAGTGCTACTATTATATACAATCAAAATTAATGATGTACAATACAAAATTAAGTGAAATTAAACTCACAAATAATATATACCTAACAAAAAGCCATACAAGATTTTACCAAAGAATAGTGAAGAATAATAATGAGTTAGAATTGCCACAATTAATGCCATTAATCAGTCTCTTTGCCTTTGTACTTGAACTGCAGGTTTGTGTAAAGTCCCTTCCCTTCCTCCAGAGGAGCCCCCAACTTGGATGCCTGAGGAGACACAATGCGGTCTTTAGCAGTCCACTTCAGTAGGAGAGAAGGGTTGATAAGGAAAGCAGTCATCAGTTTGTTGAACACAGGTCTCTCAATCGGCTCGGGATTCCTAAAGAGTATTGTGAGGGGTAATTATGCAACCATTCAAGACACAATACAGCATGCAACCACAAGGAAAAGGCAGTGCATTCAGTTACATGCAGATGCACATACGCACACACTCCTCACTCTGCATCCCTGTACACATTAGATCGCTCACCAGCATTCAACCATTAGGAGGTAAACCCCTCTCGGGCAACCAGGGGGAGGAGACAGGCAAAATCCACTGGCAAATGCCCTGATAACCTGCAGAAGAACACACAAGGTGTTTGCCTGTAATTAAAGGTCAAACAACTAAACACGTTTAGGTATTCATAATACTGAAATTATTATAATACAATAATATTATTGTAGGCCATCTCGTGACTACATACCTCCAACCATCACATTCTCAAGTGCTATCACACACACACAACAACACACACACACACACACGCATGCACGCACGCGCACGCACACACACACACCTCTTCAACAGAAAAATCTTCAAATGGCTTGTGTCCCAGTGACCATATCTCGTACATCACCATCCCATAGCTCCACACATCACTCTTTGTGGTGTACTTACTGTACAAAATGGCCTCGGGAGCTGTCCAGCAGAGAGGGAGACGTCCTCCACTAACATGGTAGTAGTTGTCACATACATCACGCGACATGCCAAAATCGGAAATCTGCACCAAAAATGAGCACCATCTACATGTACCAAAGAATTGCACACAAAAACCATTTCGCACACACACACACACACACACACACACACACACATACACACACACACACACACACACACACACACACACACACACACACACTACACACACACACGCGCACGCACACAAACACACACACACACACTACACACACACGCGCGCGCACACAAACACACACACACGCGCGCACACAAACACACACACACACACACACACACACACACACACACACACACACACCAAAACATTTACACACACTTGACAAGTGATATAATTAATTTCATTTGACGTACGTCATTCAACGTTCTAAAGCTGTAATGTTCGCCCCCCCAACCCCAAACATCTTCCTACACCTTTGCTTGTACTCGTACTACTTGTACTTGTACATACAGAACTGGCTACATGGCCCACATTCGCATTCAGGGGGTGAGCCAGGAGGAGGCAACAAGACTGGTGGTCCTGTTGGTAGCAGATGAGTACCCCTCAGATCAGTGGGGTACTCATCTATGGGCAAAAGTCATAATTTTTAGCCTTCCGAATGCCAGGCCTGTTGGCTGCAGATCTACCACCCTTCTGGCCTACTCTCTCAGCAGCTTCTGTACCAACTGTGACCATTTCACACACTCGCACACACACACACACGCATACACACACACAGAGACACAGAGGCACACACCTTGCAGTGCCACCTCTTGTCCAGTAGGATGTTCCTGGCAGCAAGATCACGATGGATGAAGCCTTTCTTTGAGAGGTAGCTCATTCCATCTGCTATCTCTAGACAGAACTGGAGCAGCTTCTTTGGTAGGTCAGGGTCTTTGGGAAACCTGTAGTTGTGTCAGAATCAGACCATTTATGCACAAACACTGTGATTGTAACACAATAAATGCATTATATATATATTATACACAATATTTGGTGCTATGCTATGATAACTGGATGCTATTACCATGGCAATTACCGTGGCAACAGACAGCATCTATCAGGCAATAAATCCAACACTAAGAGATATCACAACATAATGTTGTGGTTGTAAATGAAATGTAAAGCTTACATAAATAGCAGTCTGGTGCTACGTATATACAATCTCATCCAGCTGCCATGGCAAAGCGGGACAAATACCATTTCTGAGAGCTGCAGGCAAGTACAATCCTCTGCCTTGCCTCGGCCTTGAGTTGCATTTTGCCCACAGCCATCACAAGTGGATTTTAGTTACTACGTACATAAAGACACTTGCTCACATGCACACAGACATACACACACACACACACACACACACACACACACACACACACACACACACACACACATGCACACATGCACACATGCACATACAATATCAACACAACACACACCGCTCATTCAAATCCAACAGATGCTCCAGTAGGTTTCCATTGGCAAGGCACTCCATCACCATCATGTACTATGAACGGGAATGGAATCACAGTTAATAGATTCAATACAGAATGAGGTTGTATGATTATCAGTTCATGTTTTGTAACCATACGCCATAGGCCAACTCACAGGCTCTCCCAGAGTGACCACACCAAACAGTCGGACTACGCGAGGATGGAGGAACTGCCCCATCACTGCTGCCTCCTGGAGCAGCTTCACCCTCTCATCCGGCTCCAAGCAATCCTTGGACACCTTCACAGCCGCCTCCACACAGCCCATGGTGGACTGCCACTCCCCTCTGTACACGTCACCAAACTCCCCCTCCCCTAGGGCCTCCCCCAAATGGACAGAACTTCGGGGAAGCTCCTGATACTTGTTCTGGGACATCTGCCCATAAATCTCATCCTCAGTGGCACCGGGGCTCCAGTAGGTTCTGTCATCCTGCAAATACACACACAATATTCAAAGCCATATGTATATATGTATATATATATATATATTCAAAGCCATATGTACAGTATAAATATATATATATATAATTATACGTACATATGTAGTCACATCTGACAAGTACATGCCCAAACATACACAGTTTGTTGACTAGAACAGGCACTCACTGAAATGGTGCTTGCATCCAGTGCTGCATAAGGATTGTCACCATTGCTTGCAGTGCCGCCTTGACTAGCTAACCACTCTCGCTGCTCCTGTGATGCATGCGAATAACAGAATTAATCTCATCTAATTTGACAAGTCGGTAATGTTGACAAGGTTGGTTGCATTTGTCATGGCAGGCCCAACTAGAAGGGAACCACAGCATGTGTACCCCATCCCCTGTACATCCATACCTTGGTGGGTACTGACATTAGGAGGTAAGGAGATGTTGGCAGTGAGCGCTGCACCGCAGAATTCTGTACAGGCACAAAAACACATAGGACCTAGTGGCTTACATCTCCCATTCAGAGATGTTAGAGTGTTAAACATTCAGGGATGTACTGTACATATCTCTACGTGCCATACAATGGGCTGCCACAATCACAAAAGTACGTACAAGCATTGTATATGCTATGTACGTATGTATGTATGTATGTATGTATGTATGTATGTATGTATGTATGTATGTATGTATGTATGTATGTATGTATGTATGTATGTATGTAAGTATGTATGTGCATGGTCTACAGACTCTACACGTATCAAACAGCACCTATATATATAGATGCTGTATAGTGCTACTCACTATGTACTGCTCTGCGTTATCCAGGCTTCCATAGAAAGCTTCCACATCAACATGGCCGTCACCAGTGGTGGATGTTGTGGACTGAGTGAAGACCGAACTGTCTCTCTGCAGCCTGCTGTACCCTTCATGATCACTGGCGAAGGCGGTCAGTACAGGTGCAGCGTGTACATCCTCAGAAGCCATGACCTCGTAAACAACTCCATCACCTGTTGGCTGGTTTGGGACAATGTACACAGGATTGTTTGCCAGATCATTCCGTACAGTGTGGACATTGGTCAGCTGAATGGATTGATCATTGATTGAGCCTGCAAGGAGAAGGACCACAATGTAGGATTACATATGATTGTTTCTGAGAAGGAGAAGGACTACACTTTAAGACTACGTCTGTTTCTGACAAGTACAATAATATCATGAAAGTTATTAGGCATGATGGAGTTGATATGTACACTTGCATGCCTGATGAAGCTCGTGATGCGTGATTGTCCAAATGTACTATTCTACCAAGAATACGAATTGTGTGCCCCACAGCCAAATCTACGCATCACAACATAACACCTACCTATTGCACCACCACAGCACCTCTAAATAATGCAAAATACTAGCACATCCCACACATCTACTGTACACAAACTCTGAAATGAATGTACACAATATTGCTAAGGGGGCACAACACACTTAGTGTACAAGCGCATTGCTAGCCATAATTGTTGGTAAATGTAATGAATGTACTCACAACCCCCTATGAGACAAAGTATGGCACATGTATCACTTCCTTCTCACTCACAATACGTACCTTTCACACTGGCCAGCTGTTTGTTCAACCTCACCACCCACAGGACTAGGACACTGCTGATGAGCAAAGCAAGGAGAAACAGGACAGCCAGGAGGGCAGACGCAGCTATGGCAGCAGTGGAGGTGTCCTGTCTCCCTGCAGCCTCCTGTGAGACTCCCACACATTCCTGGGACATGGGCTCCACAGTAGGGGATGGGGATGGAGATGGAGATTGGGATATGGATTGGGATGTGGATGGGGATAGGGATGATGTTGTACTGGTAGTTGCTGTGTGCACAAAAGATTTACGAGAGATAGACAGGTTAGAAAGTGGTTGCAACTTCATACTAGCAGATGGCATAGAAGAGAATAGTTGTGTAAAATGGCAAAGTACCTTTCATTGTACATTGTTCACATACGGTAAATAAAAGTTCCCCAAAGAAGCAAAAGTTGCCTCAAAATACATAGCGTACATACCACATTAGCACTGGGATAAATTACTCTACCAACCAGTAATGATAGATACAGCTCTCTTAACAACGAAAAACACCAAGAATGCTAGCTGTCACTCCTGGTGGCTCCTATCAACCAGATGCATTATTGCATGTATACATTGTGACAAATTGGTCCAATCCAGTTCAATAGCTAAGGTATGGATGGACATAGGTCATCACCTGGTGTGGTAGATGCATTGCTGATCACTAACTGATTGTGGTTGTGCATTCCACTCCTGCATCATCACTGTGGCGACAGTTATGGACTCCAACTCCATTATGGGCACACTCATCCAAGCTTTCCTCATTCGAATTGCACAGTACATCGTCATAGTAGATCGGACCAGTCCCTTCACCATGGGTTCCTCCCAGAAGTGGACGTTCGGTTCCATCAAAACCAAGTTGCCGACACACCACTATGGCATCAAAGGTTGACCAAAAGTCATCACAGACCGTACCCCATGTACCATTGAGGTAAACTTCTACACGTCCAGAGATAGCAATCTCTAAAGTACCTCCCGCCAGTCGTACATCACCATCATGGAACTCTGTGGTTATGAACGGGCAGAATGAAGCCTTCATAAAGCTAGCAAGATGGGGTGAACAAGCCGTTTTTCTACGTTCTTCCCACTAACCGGTCTCCTACGTACATCGAATCGACAACTTGAATGGAAACCTAACCCCCACCCTAACCCTTGCGTAGCTATGTTCGGCTGGTAATCACGATGCTAGTAAAAAATGCAAGTAACCGGTGCATTTGGCGTGCGCAGGAGCCGTGCGAATGGCTACAAACTGCTACAGTTAGTATCGGGGTCGAAACAAGGGGCGGGTGGGTGGGAAAGGTGACGCGTTGCCAGCAACGTCAGCAATGTTCGCTCGGCTGTGCAGTAGAACGGTGCGCTCGGGTGCGCTCGCTTACCTGTGGCAGCCTGGACTGACGCAAAGATACCGAGACAGGGCAGTAGAGAGAGAAACAGGACGAGCATTCTGTACCACAACCGTGACTAGGTCAACAATGTGCACGTGGTGTGCATAATGTGATATTGTAATGAAGCTATATACAGTGTGTGGGAGTGGAAGGTGTGCAGCCTGCAGTGTACATGTGCATGTGTACTACATCTTAGGTATATCACAGATGGCTATATGTAGCAGTGATTTCAATTTTACCTCTGTTTCCTTTGTGTTGAGCTAGTCTCCACACACATATGCCCATTCAGCTTAGCGTGATATAAGGGGGGGGGGGGGGGGGGCTTTCAATATGATGGATTGACCTACCCTGATTGCATGTGCATGACTAGTAGCATGCTAACACGTGTATATGGTATATAGTCACTGCAAAGCTTCTGCATGAGCTTCTACCTATACACCATACATACATGTGCATCTGCATGACTGGTGAAGTGGTCCTTGTAATTGTATACATATACTTCCATCGCATAGACCCAGCCCCTATCTTTCTGGTTAGCTTCACCCTCAGATCCTTTACTGTAGCGGTCCTCCATTTTATCCGGTGTCCTGAGTCCCAAGCATATACATACTGCCTCCAATCGTCAATCCCCTAACATGATATAATGACAGGAGCTAGGGGCTTCAATTTTGCTCCTTCTGCCTCTGCTTTGTTGCTGGGGTTTGTAGGAAAGAGATGCCGCGCCAAGAATTTGTCTTCCGTTATTCATGCTTTGGATAGTGGGGGTCAGACAGGTGAAGCTCCACATGTACTGTATCACATAGCACACCTTCTTAGCCGCTCTGATCGAAGCCCTTGACCATCCCTTGCTCTGGAATGGCCAGTGGTGGGACTCAAAGTTGTGCTATACGTAGTGGTCAAAGTGTCTTCCTCTAAACACAGACATGTGAAGGTATTAGTGTCCTTCATCACTAGCTATAGTTATCCAAACGTTGTTGCATTTGTCAAAATCCCAAGCGGGGTTAAGGATGCCGCAAATGCTATATAGTTGAGGTGGTATATACTATATAGCATTTCCTCGAAGGAGATCCCTTGAGGCAACACTGCAACACATGACATCATCTACGTATACATTCGTGATCCACAGATTAGTTTGCATGGGAAAGTAAGCACATGTATATGTATAATATATATAGGATTTGTTTCTGGAAGACTTCCATGTATAGAAGCTAGCTAGGTTGGTGCCAATTATTAAATAGAGCTGAGTGCAAGAGAGATCATGAATATGTCCCTCCTGGTGCATGTGATATGCTCCAGTAACTACTATTCTCATTGACGACATTGTCACTACACAGCTACAGCATCTTTATAGGAATGAGCTATAATATGAAGCAATAATAAATGTGCACTATAATATGTCAAGCATAATGTATCATGCATAAAATGAGTATGCAGCTGCATTGGACTGTGCTAGCATATGTGTAAATGGGCTGAGTAAATATACTGGAGCCAATGTCACAGAAATGCTGTGCTTGAGATAGCAGTTGGGCTTTTCAGCTGATCATCCAGAGAGACGTTGGCAAACTGAGGTGAAACGATGGCTTGTTTTTCGCCTTGAACTGCAAGGATGGCACATGTACAGGTGAAATCAAGTAATCCATTCATAGGCAAGGCATAGAAACACAGCTCTCGTGCATACCTGCCATGGCCCTCTTCTGTTTGTTCAACCTTGCCACACACATTACCAGGAAAATGATGACAAGGAGGGACAGGAGGAAGAGGGCTGCGAGAACGGCAACCACGGCTATGAGGGCAGTGAAGGCATACTGACTCCCTGTGGATGCTGCTGTGGGTCTCGCAGTGGCACAGTCCATGGGCATGGGGGTTGGTGATGCTTCAGCAGGAGCTATATATTGGAAGTGCACACAGGATAAATCTATAATTTTATACGTACATTATATAATTATATATGGACACTCACATTGAGTTAAGACTACGTGCAATGGTAGACAAAATCAATACGGAACTTTGAAATCACTTACGTGGCATCACTTGAGTGAGTTCAGCAGGGTCCAACGTTGCGTTCACAAATATAAAGAAAGTTCAAATAAATCACATAATAGTAGGCAATTACACACTTTAAAGTGCATAATAAGTTTCCCCTGTATATTTTCCAATGGCATGCATTACAGTGTTAATCCATTATTCCCCATTGTTAATTGTGTGCACAATTGCATACAACATGCATAGAATTGCATGAATTGCACTTACAAATAAGGAGTCAATGCACAGTCAAGTTTTTGTATAATTATATTATTATTATGTACACCAATGAAACAGCATATACACTACAAGGGTCATATACACGCAGTATATGAGTTACAAGGGCCCACTAGATTCTACGTAACTATATGAGATTGCAAACATATACCAATTTCACCTTAGGCACTCGCAAATATTAGACTAGATTCACCAATGCATCCAATGCAGATAAGGTTGAATGAAGTTAATTTTGCTGTGGACGTCTCACACCTTCCTATGTTATATATAGGGCAGGAGTATTTATCTATTATGTAGGTACCTGTTGGTAATAACGTCACGGCTTCTGAGCAGGTTTGAGAGTCACGGTCACTGCGCATGTGCACGTTTCCATGACCTCCGAGCTTGTTTTCGCGTCATGGCCACTGCGCATGGCACTTGTCTAGACTTTGAGCCTGTTTACATGTAATGGTCACTGCGCATGTGCAGACGTCCATACCTTTGTCCTGTTTTCGCATCACAGCCACTGCACATGGGCACTTTTATAGACTTTGAACATGTTTACATGATACAGACAACTGCACATGTGCACACGTCCATAGCTTTGCTATGCTTTCAAGCCATGGCCACTGCGTAAGTGCACATGTGGTAACCTCTGAACACTGGTACAAGATACAGTCACTGCACATGTACACAGAACACAGCTACTGAGAATGGCTACAGGTCACAGACTCTGAGGCATGTCAATCCAGCAACTGGAAACAACTACTTGTACACTTGTACACTCACTTGTACACTTGTACACTCAGGACAGTATCGAACTACTTGTACAGTGACAATATAGTGTTTTTGCTTCTAACTATAACTATACAATATATATACATATAGAGATCTGTTTTTTCCCTTTCATTCTTTAACTGATTTGGGCTGTGCACATGTCCAAAATTACTACTAGGAGACAGGGCAAGTGGATCTGCCCCCCCCTTAACACCAAGAAGTAGGTGTGTTAAATTGGTCCTACTTCCACATGCAAGTGAATCCTAACCACCCCCTAGTACAGGTTTAAGTGATATGTGCTCACAGATGGACCACACAGCAACTGTATAAATGTATAATACAAGGAGGGATAGCATTCACTTGCCATGTAAAGCATGTAGTAATTGTGGTATTAGCAAACCACAAGTTCATGTATACCACCAGAAATACAGGTACAAATGTACACTAACACTTGATGACGGAGATGTACAAGGTGTCAAGGTGCGTATTCGCCAAATTACAATATATCTATGAAATCATAAGAGTTTCCTTATTAATTACATGCATCACATTTAACTTGGCAATTTGTATACCATGCATGCATGTGCGCATCAGAATATCATTCCACAAATGACTTTGCCGCTACATACTTCTCCTTACATATACACCAAATTAACTCTACAAATCACGCTATATAACAGGTAGTAGCTATAGTGTGGGGTTCAGTACAGATCTGGATTGCTTCCATTGTTCTCCTCTTCCAGAAGCCCTCATGCTGTCCCATGAACCCGTGCTCCCTCTCAGTTGATGCTGTGGTTGGTTGTGTGGGCATGCACGGCTATCCCGTTCTTCTCATCTCCTCTCTTTACTGCTTGCTTGTGTTCACTTATTCTGGTCTTCAATGGTCTCTTGGACTCTCCAATGTACACCTTGGGGCAGTCCTTGCAAGGAACCTGGTAGACCACTTCCTTCCTCTTCTCTTCAGGCATCTTCGCTGCACTCTCACAAGCTGCTGCTTCAATGTACTTTGGGGCCTTGAAGACAGGTTTTACTCCAAGCGGTCCACAGGTCTGCTCAATCTTCTCGCTGAGACCTCTCACGTAGGGGAGGTGGAGTATCTCAGTGGCTCCTCTTCTTCTGGTTTACATGTCTGCTGTCTCTGAGGTTTGGTTATGGTCTTTCTGACCAGCTTCTCACGGAACCCATTGGCTTCAAACACTCTGGCAAGGTGTTCTATCTCTGGTTGCCTGTTGGTGTTGTCACAGATATGGAGGGCTCTGTCCCGCATACCTCGCATCACTCTTGTCAGTATTCTGGGATGGTGCATGGTGAGAATGGCACGGGATGTACCGGTCCGTGTGGGTCGGTTTCCTGCACACTGCAGTGGACAGCTGGCCTTTGCTGTGTGTCACCAGGACATCCAGGAATGCAAGCCTCCCCTCTTCCTCTTTCTCAATTGTGAATTGAATGTTGGCGGGCATCTGATTGAGGTGTGCATGGAAGAATTGCAGGTCCCGCTTTCCATGGGGCCAGATAATGAAGTACATTGAAGCAGCGGCTTGTGAGAGTGAAGCACAAGATGCCGGAAGAGAAAAAGGAGGAAGTGGTCTACCAGGTTCCTTGCAAGGACTGCCCCAAGGTGTACATTGGAGAGTCCAAGAGACCATTGAAGATCAGTATAAATGAACATAAGCAAGCAGTAAAGAGGGGAGATGAGAAGAACGGGATAGCCGTGCACGCCCACACCACCAACCACAACATCAACTGAGAAGGAGCACGGGTTCATAGGACAGCATGAGGCTTCTGGAAGAGGAGGCCAATGGAAGCAATCTAGGTCCGTACTGAACCCCACACCATGAATCTCGATTGTGGGCTTCACCTGTCACCTGCATGGTACCCCATCGTTAACAGTAGCACTAGACCACCACCTCCACCTACTAATATAATTTTCATGCATGCCCCAATTTACTTCATTAGAATATTCATTTTCACCACTTAACCCATCAACACCTGTCATGACATCACCAAACGCTGTACTTATAAGTGCTTCACTCTGTAGTACTTCAGTGTAACAGCTGAAGAAGGCCCTCGAGGCCCAAACGTTCTGTTATTGAATTGCTCACTAATTCGCCTCATTTCAAGTTTGACATCGTGGCAATGAGCCTCTACAATAATATGACAGAGTCTTAGCAATATAGTTCAAAGGACTTGATTCTCTTACGTTGGTGAATATGTAGCTGCAGTGAACAACTGCTTGTCCATAGTGGCTTTGTCTGATCATTGATATTGTAGGGGCACGTTGCTATGTTGCTACTGACTACCAAGACAATCTTGATGAGCATTACATTTAATCAATAACAACTGACCATGTAGGCCAACATGGCTGAAACATCTGCAATCAGTCGTCATGCTCATGAGGTCAATTTGCTAATCACCCTTAATCACCATCTTCAAGATAAGCCAAATTTTAAAAGATCATGATACTACCAATGAAAGACTGTGCGCCCTTTTTGTCTTGATTCCTTCATTTGAACACCCAATAATGCAATAATGATAATAATTATTACGTTAAGTAGACAAGTTTCAAATGAAACAGATTGAATGGCCTAGTTTTGGGTAGAAAAGAATTGACACATTTCATGAAATTGCAGTGGTCATGCTGCGGTGATAACCACATACCTAGTTTCCCCGTCGATGAAACTTTGTTGTGGGCGCAAGATAGCAGACAAGCCCAACAACGGTGGGCTTCTCTATACTAGTATTTTGTATTTACACAAGAATGGCAATACATTGTAACCTGTACAAGCGTCGCTAACTACACAGCTTGAGTGTGGTGACTGGAGAAAAAGAACCATGACCCGGTGCACGAACTCGTGGCCAATTGGAGACAAAGAATCGTGGCCACATTGGTGGCTCGCGTGGCTGAAAGTCTGCATTAGAGCGTAGGCCACGAGTTCAGACACCGGGTTGTGGTTCTTTTTCTCCAGTCGCCACTTTCAAGCTGTGAAGCTAGCGAAGCTTGTACAAGTTACACCAGCTTGCATAACACTTACTGACAATACAGTGGAACTTCTCCATTGAGGACACCATTGGGACCCAGCTGGCTGTCCTGAATAGAGTTGTGTCCCTAATTCAGAGGTAGAGTTGTACACCATTCTACATGTGGTTGGAACTGCAGACAGTGTCCTCATTAGAGAGGCTTCCTTAATTCAGTGTCCCTTATAGATCTAGAGAGGTTCCACTGGATACATAATTATTATGCGTATGTATGCACACAATTAATATATAAACAAAATCATCATCTCACTTATGATGATGGTTGTCAATGTCCAGGCTTCATGGTGTTCTTGATCTGCCATAATGACAATGTCATATCTGGGCAGTGTGCCTTCCACTAGTAAGGACCGCTCCAAAACAAGATCCCCAGATAAGCCAATCTGGAAAGGTGCACGTGAGAAATCTTCGTGGACAGCATAGTCCCTTCTTCCAGATTGTAGGGCCCCTGGGAACTGGAGAGTATAGATCGTGTAGATAGGCATTACTAACACAGTCTAGTAAGCTTCGCTGTTCTACTGAGACTATAGCTACAGCTACGTACGTGCGTACATCAGCGCAGTTGCACATATATACCTCAGCTTTGAAATATGTGACGATTGATCCCGGAGGGGTACTCGCAGAGATATTAACGGTGCGTGGTGAGTCGATGAAGTACGGAACCTTCGAATCGGTAGCAGTAGCAGACGTAACAACAGATACCATGATACTTTTCGTCTCCTGGGCACAAGGAATGCTGCAGAGGACGTCAACTTGGTATTCACCTTCTGGAAGAGTTTTGCCCGAGTTGTTGGGAAGCAGGAAGTACTCGTTTGGCTTGCTGCCTCTCTCCAGCTGTACTTCGAGGGACCCGTTGCCGTACAATAAACTCTCCTCCTTGTTCACATTCGCTTGCAGCTGTGTGCCTGTGCAGTTCAGAATCGCGATCAAATGGTACTTGGCTGAATCGACGATGACTACATCTTCAAATACAGACTTAGGCTGCTTCACAGTCAGCGAAACAGAAGTGGCCGTTGCGACCTTTAGGCTGTGGGTGACCAGCAAGGCCACCAGTAGGTGGCCCACTCTTTCGCGCAGCAATCCTGAATTCGAACAATGCATGTGGTTAATACTGCTTAGTGTTGTCAGTCAGTCATTGGTATACCTATAATAATGTGTATATCTAAGGGGCTGACTTACCGGTCACTAGAGGCATTAGTCTTCTAGTTGAGTTCAGTGAAGTGATCAGCATTTGGTACTGTCCTGCATAGAGCATCCTGATAACTGCTGCTTTTATGTATAGGCTTCGTTCCATATATGGCAAGTGTTTTAATGGCATAGTTTGATGTTGTACGGTGGCATTTCAATAATGTTGTAATCACCCATGCATGGGAAATAATTGTTTCCTTGCTGGGTATAGGAACAACTCTGGTCGCCAGGCACCAAATTGAGTGGGTGAAGGTGTGACTGTCAGTCCCATTTCCTGTACCACGACGACACCATGAATTATATTGTCAGTAAGTGTTATGCAAGCTGGTGGTGTGTAACATGGCCGAGTTTATCAACTACACAGCTTTGAAAGTAGCGACTGGAGAAAAGAACCACGACCCGGGGCCTGAACTCATAGCCTACACCCTAACGCGGAGCTTCAGCCATGCAAGCCACCAGTGTGGCCATGATTCTTCGTCCCCAATCGCCATATATATACGGTCATGGGCTCGAAGGCTCGACCATGAATTATAGCTACATGTGTACCTTATAGCAGGAAATATTGGCAGACAAAATTGTCTACAATGCCACAAAAGGTATTTGGTGGGTTCTTAAATTTGGCAGATTTTTGAAACCACCAATCCACCAAATATAAAACCCTGCCATAGTTTCCGCTATACGATATATTCCTTTTGCGCTTTTCCGCTGAATAGTCCTTTATAAGTGGCTGAAGTTATATGGGTTAATTTCTGCTTACACTATGCACAAGTATGTGTAGACTCTAAATAGATTTTAACACAATGTACAGGAGAATGAAGGTTCCGCATGATGTGGTACACTAACCACTTTCGTATGTAGTGAAGCATGCTTACAGTGCAACTTTCATTGAGGAGTATGTCACTAACTTGAAACTGGCACTGGAGCAAAGGTCTGTGTGTAGAATACATAATCTAGACCTCTGCTGTTTATAGGGCACATTGTCTTAGTACGTTGTCAGGAGGCAGGAAGGTAACACAACTAATTAGCCAATATAGCTACGTGTGTGCGTAGTGTATATATTCTGGTACCTGCATGGATGGATGCTCTAGTGGCAGCCTATTGGCAAACTGGTGCGGCATACAGATACAGACTATAACGTGTGTTTATATTCAAGGCAGAATGGTGCAGAGAAAGAGGCTGGCTGGCTGTGTGCATGACTGTACTGTACGCGTATACGTGTATAGTCAACAATATGAAGAATGGGCCACAATCCTATATTAAATCGTAATTATATACAATTATAAGAACACCAACTGATTCTCAGATACTGCAAGATGTTGTTAGCCCAGATATGTAATATAATTATTATAACATAATTATGTAACAATGTACATTTATGTAATACACTTTATATTAGGCTTCGTGTTTGTGTGCAACTGCAGCTGGCTAGTCAGCTGCTGTGTTAGCTAATTATTGTTGCTCATGTAATGTATGACACGGAACTGATTCTATTAAGGCAGGTCTCACTGGCACTTTGTTGCTGTAGTTCACTTTCAAGCTTCACCTTAATTGCTTGCTTGTGTTGTAGCTGTGGCCTTCACCTTTGCGACGTGTGTTGTACATAGGCTTCACTTACCTGTACGTGTATTAGTTATACCACAGCACTGAGGTGCATATGGGTTATATACATACGTGTGAGGCCCAAGGGCATGTAGCACCCGAGGGCGAGTGCGTATATAATCCACATACACCAAAGCGCTGTGGTATAGCTGATATATATGCCAGCTGAGCTTTTAAATGTAGTACGGGTGGGAAAATGGCACCATCGTTGCAGAACCGTAGCTTTCCAGGTCTGTCCACGCTAACAAATTTAACAACCGAAAGTAGCATTCATCGCAACTGGCTCTGAGAAGACGACGACTGAGGTCCATTGCTTTCGCCTGTAGTATTTTCGTTGATGGATTAGTTCTGCAGCAATGCCAGTTTAGTGCCCATATTGTTATCTTTCACACCTTCCATATTCGGGAATGGATTTAAGAGCCCCCGTGACGATAAGTGGCTTCTTAGTTCCTGTTAGACCCATCTTTTAGCTTGCATACGTGATATATTTTGTGTGGTTGCCATGACAATGGTGTATATTATGTATATTCAATGTATATAATATAAGATACACCAATGTATATATATTATTATATATGTACATACGTACAACACCCATACCCATTGTATCTGGAACTGTCTGTCCTATAACGAGGTACCATAAAGTACTGTAGAGAACAATTGTTCCAGTTCGCAACCGGATCGCTAGTTTTACCAACGCGTGCTAACCATTAGATAGGAGCCGCCATTTTGAATTGGGAACAATCCTAAATAGACGTCACTACTGTGTTGTCTGATTAAGCTGCAGTACAAACTGTAGCTTCACCACCAACAAAACTGAGCTTTGCAGGTCATGCACATATGCCAAAGACGACTCACACCATCCCTTGCAGAATCTATGATCTAACTAGCATGTGAGTTCCTTTACATACTCGCCAACAACCAGCATGCACAAGTGATTAACTCTGCCTACCAAACTCTGAAAGGGCAGGAAAACAGATCAAACCATGTCGCAAAAGGTTGTCGATGTTGCCTGTACAGTAACTACGTAACGAATACACCTCTTCCACACCCAACAATGCCAGCTCCCACACACCACAGCACTCACAGTGATACCTGTAATGTTGCAGTTTTTCTCATGTGAACCCTCTGCACAGTCTGGAAAATGGTTAATTTGGCTTACAGCGGAAGCAAATATCAACGCCCTTAGATTGGTCTGCATACATAAACTGGGTTGCTTGATCACATTCAACTGGAGATAGATATACAAGCGCCAGGAACAGAAGGGTGGCCGGTTTGCAGCGCTGCTGTACAACAACATGAACAGTGAACAACATGTATGAGCAGTGAAAACAAGCAAGTGTTATAAGAAGACATCACACATGTATACAATTTACACCATTGTCCTAGCAACTGCATGGAAATACAGCACCTGACATGCCCTTCTCAAATTGGCACTCACTGCACTCCAGATGTCTGTTTTAGTTAACGCACCTCTGAAGATTCTGCTCAGTGCAGTGTTCCTCACACACAGCTGCTCACTCATAGTATCGCATTTCAGTTGGCCTTGGGACAGGGACCTGTGCACAGGGGGTGGTGGTTCAGACAGCAACTGATGTATACTACTAGGTACTAGAGTGACACCTGGACCTCATTGTCTCAAAACATTCTCCATGATCTCAGGGCCATGGTATTTCCATGAGGACCCATCCGTGTGCTTCTACCCATGGGCAACCCGTCATTAGCGGATGCAAGCAGAAAGATTTAGCAATGCATAATACGGGTAAAATGCTATATTCTACTTATCTGCCACTCGTACAGCAAATCCGGTTTAAGGGAATATTATGATTGGTCATCCATATCCTGGTTAATGAGACAAAGTAAGGCAACATGGATGTCAGACATTATGCAGCAGTGGGTCGGGTGTGTACAGTTTAGGACATCTGGTGTCAGTGAATGCAACCACCCCTAGGGCTTCTCAGCATGCACTTACAGGGCTTGGTGCTGACAAATCCCACATTCCTTGGTGCTGACAACTCCCACAAGTTCATCATGAGTTGCTTGACTTGTGATGTAGCACTGTGCAGGTCACAAGGAGAAAGGTCAGTGATCACCACCATACCACAGGACCTGCAACCTACACACAACTCACTTGACTGCCATGTCCACACAAAACAGATTACCATGATCTTCGTCATACACTAAGGAAACCGGGCCACCTCAGGTCTCTAACAGGCACATGGGTGGGGCCACTAGATGAGGTAACATTCTGGCTGGAGATTCCTGTACTGCTGTAGTTAGTCAGAGCTGTCCATAACAGGTGTCTGTGAAGTGGACACGACACAAGACATGTACACCTTCACAATACACAAGCACATGTTTACTGCAAACATCTGGCAGCATGGTATCCAGACTTGGCCCAATCCGCCAAGAGCACCTCATCCCTTTGTCTCCTCACGCAGTGAGGCTGACTCTAGTGTGGCCCTACACCGCCAGGCAACAGGCTCACTCTTGTGGTCGCCAGCATGTGCAGACTTGAGGAAAGGCACAAACCAAGCCTAGTCATCAAGTCTGCAAACAGCCACAGGCCAGCACCTCAGTCTTCCTTACAGACAACTCCCTGGTGTGCTTACCAGAGGATATAGTGTCAAACATGGACTAAAAGGTGTATCTATTCTTGAGAGGGACTAGCTTGCTAGACTGCCTGTCTGCAGAGGGTCTACCCATTTAGGCTGTCCCACCCTGCTCGCCCATGGAGAGGGTCTACCTATCTAGACTGCCCCACCCTGCTCACTCATAGAGAGGGTCTACCTATCTAGACTGCCCCACCCTACTCATTCATAGAGAGGGTCTTCCTATCTAGACTGCCCGCCCTGCTCGCCAATTGAGAGGGTCTACCAAACTAGACTGCCCACCCTGCTCACCTACCCCACCTCCACCTCACCCTCCCACCACCCACCTCCACCCCTCCCCACACACCTCACCCCTCCCACACATCTCACTCCCCACACACCTCCACCCCTCCCACACTCATCTCCACCCCTCCCACCACACATCTTACCTCTCCCACCACACTCCTCCACCCCTCCCACACACCACCCCTCCCACCATACACCTCCACCCCTTCAAGCACTCAACAATGCCGCTCCCACACAACACAGCACTCGCAGTCTTACCTGTAATGTTGCGGTTTTCTCCTCTGAGCCCTTTGCACAGTCTAGAAAATGTTTGTCCTCACAGCGGAAGCGAATATCAACACACTTAGCCTGGTCTGCACACGCACCGAGAACGTAAAAGTGGCCTGTTATGGCAGACAGTCAGAGTGGTACATGAGGGACACATCACACATGCCACCCTACTGTCCCATTTCCAGTACTGTCCTACATATATACCTTCACCCGTCCCACACACCTCACCCTCCCACCATACGTAGATACTCTATCCTGCGTCGGTTAGAGTATCTATGCTCCCACCCACACCTCCACCCCTTCCACCACGATTACAGGATCACAGCTGCCCGACTCCTTGCTGCAATTGCAGCAAATACCTTCCTCTCCAGAATGCACTTCTTGTGCTGAAAAGCCCTCGCACCTTCGATGAACACTACTCTAGCGACTAATACTCGCGCAAACAGTTCGCTACAGTCCGACTCGCTCTCTGACCCATGAACCGAATATCCACTCTCCCACTCCTCCTCCTCCTCTTCCTCCTTCTCTTCCATCCCAGCAAGCTGCTCAAGCGATCCAGTCATCTCTGCCAACTCTCCCTCCACCTCCTCCTCCCATTGCTCCACTTCGCCCTCGTTCGCCCACTGCGAGCAGGACCTGGTCTCGATTACCGGGCGCCATTTCTTGCTTATGTCCCATACAAAATAGTACAATGCGCACCCGGATGGTCAACAAAGCCATCGCGGATTATTTAGTGGACAATCCTCTATGAATAGGATAGTTAGTGTTCGAACTCGAAGTCGGAAAATCTTTTTCAGTGCTGCACTATAAGTAGGTCTACGTAGTTGCCCTACTTCCCGGTGGTCGAGTTGCGTAGCTACCCAGCGTGTCAATCCAAATCTCCGGAGTTCAAACCCAGAGTCATGCGAAAAGTTCCTTGCAAACGACCTAGTTTATCCAAAGTATGAATTCATACTCCATTAATATAGCTGGCAAGGCCTGATGCTGAGCCGGAAGGCAAGACAACTAACTAATCTTTACAACAGAGTCGCCGTCAAGTCTTTGTGTACGTTATCATGACAGTGAAATATCAATTAATTATTTGTGGCACTCATGACTGTTACAAAATTAATTAAATTGATGATATGCACTAACAGATTAAAGACACTACCATGTGCATGCATGTTGATGCATATATATGCACACAGTTTTGTAATAATGAAGTTTAGTAAAACATTGAAGAAAAAACCAAGAAACACAACAAAATACCTGATGAAGATAAGCAGAGTTAATTACACTTTCATTTTGTTCTGAGGTAACTAGTAAGAAGCGTTCAGTACAGTCACTCAGCTTCTGTACACTTGTACTTGAGCTGCAGGGTTGTGTAGAGTCCTTTCCCTTCCTCCAGAGGAGCCCCCAACATGGACGCCTCAGGAGACACACCGAGATCCTCCTCAGTCCAATTCAGTAGGAGAGATGGGTTGTTAAGGAAAGCAGTCATTAGTTTTATGAACTCTGGTCTCTCAGCAGGATTAGGATTCCTAGTAAAGAATGAGAAAATTGAACAACAATCAAGTCAGCTACATGTACGTATGCTCTTGCCATGTATGCCATGCATGTATCCCAGGGGTACATATTCCATTTTAGCTGGCCCTTGGTCTGTCGCAGAGTCTATCGCTATTTGAGCAATTAGAGCTTAGCTACGTACGTATCTTGCAGCTACGAATATATGGAGCATGATTCATAATGCGAGTAGCAAATTGGTGTCTCCTACTAGCTACGTACGTGCATTAATATACCTACCCATTACTATGTACATACATTAATGTACCTACCCATTACTATGTACGTGCATTAATATACCTAACCATTACTATGTACATGCATTAATATACCTACCCATTACTATGTACATGCATTAATATACCTACCCATTACTTCAAGATGTTGTTGAGCAATATGGAATGGCAGTGCCAACTCTCCCCTTCCATGTAGAAGCTTATTACAAGGGATTACAAAAAGGGGCTAGGTGCACACACACTGGTGACCTTCTGATCATGCACCTCCAAACAATATCAGAGCTATGTGCAGTGGCTCATACAAATTTGTACCCTCAGCACTTTGCACCCCACGGCTACATCCTATAGATGTTTCTTTCACTTGTGCACCTTATGCAGACACTGACACATTCACAGCAGAACAACTGAATGGCCCTTACCAGCACTCAACCATCAACAGGTAAACCCCTCTTGTACACCCAGGGGGAGGAGAGAGGCAAAATCCACTGGCTATCACTTTCACAATCTGCAAAAAGAGACCAAATAAAAATACTTACATGTACTGTTTACTATGCAAGTTCAACTACACAACACTAGACACACACTGACATTCTAATGTGTGTTCTGTGAAGAACAGTCTGTTTCCTGCACACACAAACACACACACACACACACACACACACACACACACACACACACACACACACACACACACACACACACACACACACACACACACACATACACGTACACGTACACACACACACCCCACAGCACACACCTCATCAACTGACATATCTTCAAATGGCTTGTGTCCCAGTGACCATATCTCATACATCACCATCCCATAGCTCCACACATCACTCTTTGATGTATACCTTTTGTACAAAACAGCCTCGGGAGCTGTCCAGCAAAGAGGAATGCGCCCGCCACTGACATTGTAAAAGTAGTCGTTGGACACGTCACGTGACATACCAAAATCAGAAATCTGTACCATAACAAATGAAAAAGCATTAGCCTTTTGCGCCATTAGGCCTCGCCACATGTTATAATACATTGTGTGTCTAGCATTACATATTCACACACACACGCTCACGTACACACACACACACGCACACACGCATACACATACACATACAGCACACACAGACACACACACGCACACACACACACACACACACACACACACACACACACACACACACACACACACACACACACACACACACACACACACACACACACACACACACACAAACATGCACACACAGACAGACACAGATGCACACATGCACAGACACACACACACACACGTACACATGCACGCACACACACACACATCATACACGCACAGACACACACGAACACACGCACACGTGCACACACACGCACACACGCACACAAGCACACACACACGCACACACACACACAGAGACACACACCTTGCAGCGCCAATCCTTGTCCAGTAGGATGTTCCTGGCAGCAAGATCACGATGGATGAAGCCTTTCTTTGAGAGGTAGCTCATTCCATCTGCTATCTCAAGACAAAACTGGAGCAGCTTCTTTGGTAGGTCAGGGTCTTTGGGAAACCTGCAGTTGTGTCACAATCAGACCATTAGTGCTCAAACCCGTTGTGATGTACACAGACATATGTGCATCTGCATGTGTGAAGATACAGTCACAAGTCATACGCATACGTACATTCTTGGAGCACATACACACACACACATAATACACACACATACACACACATACACAATACACATGCACATACATTATCAACACAACACACACCGTTCATTCAAATCCAACAGATGCTTCAGTAGGTTTCCATTGGCAAGGCACTCCATCACCATCATGTACTATAAATGGGAATGGCCCACAAAGTGTGTTGTGCATCCACTAAAAGCAGTAGCACATGCAGTGCTGTGAACTCTGAACAAAAGGTGCAGTCGACCTTACAAGGCCAACTCACAGGTTCTCCCAGAGTGATCACCCCACACAGACGAACCACATGAGGATGGAGGAACTGCCCCATCACTGCTGCCTCCTGGAGCAGCTTCACCCTCTCATCTGGCTTCAAGCAGTCCTTGGACACTTTCACAGCCACCTCCACACAGCCCATGGTGGACTGCCACTCCCCTCTGTACACGTCACCAAACTCCCCTGCCCCTAGGGCCTCCCTCAAATGGACAGAACTTCGGGGAAGCTCCTGATACTTGTTCTGGGACATTTGCCCATGGATCTCATCCTCAGTGGCACCGGGGCTCCAAAATTCTCTGTCATTCTGCAAACACACAGACATTTGTACCTACATATGTGTGTGCCTCGCTCAACAACTACAACTACCTGAACATACAAGTAGCTAAGGAACTCACCACAGTGGCGCTCTGTCCACTAGAAGAAGCAGGCACATCTTCTCCTCCAGATGCACTGTCCAAAGCACTGTCTTGACCGACCAATCTCTCATGTTGCTCCTATTGTGTACAAACATGCCTAACGCATTAATCTGATCAGCAGTTAACAAGCAGTCCAGTTTGCCACATATCATGTACAACAATCATGCTGCAGTGTGATTGACTGCACACCCACACCACCTGTACGACATACCATGGTGGGTACGGACACTGAGGAGTGGACCGTGGATGTTGGCACTGGGCGCTGCACTGCAGAGTTCTATACGGGCACAAAAGTACAAGCATCTAGTGGCTTGCAGCTCCTGTTCGGAGTTGTTAGAGTATTAGGTACATACATATCTAGGTGTCATATAATCAGTATTCTGCACAGGCTGAGGTAGAAACAATTTTGCACAATTGCACAATATTTCACAGCCCAATCAGGTATGTTTGGGACATAAACAGTTAAATTGAATAATATAGCTGCTCATTTCAGTGAGGCCATAGAGTACAAGTGAATTAGACATGCACGAATAACCTAGTCACACCTGCCTTGTTTGGATGCAGCCCTCACACCAAAGCCAGCTGTGGGTAACTCCTATGGCTGGCTAATTAGCTCAAAGTGTCTTGGAATGCAGTGTACCTGGTGTACACTGCACTGATGAACTCCCAAAAGGGGGCAAATCAATCAAGCAGTGGCATCGCCAAAACACAGTACTGTACCCTTGCCAGGCATGGTATTACTAATTGTATATAAGCTATACACACCATACTGTTTTATACATACTGTATATACTGTGCATTTATCCAAATGGAGGCCCAGACTTCTGCTTTGTTTCAGAAATTTTAATGTGGCCTTTATTCAAGCCTAGCTTCTATGAATTCAAGTATGGATATGTGCAAGTATTTCATACTATAATAAATACAGCTTTTATTCAAGGCCCAGGCTCAATTAAATTAAAGGATGACACTGTTGATGCCGTTGACTGTCATTCTCTAGGGATGAAATAAAACTTCTCAAATACACACGCATTTATATATAGGGCATGAGTCAAAGCAGTGATGTCACTGCGATGTCACTAATGCCATCCATCCCTACTAACCATGTACTGTTCTGTGTTGTCCAGGCTGCCATAGGCTTCTACACTGTCATGAGCATCACCAGTGGTGGGCGCTGTTGTGGGCTCAGTGACGGCTGGAGTGTCTCTCTGCAGACTGCTGTAGTGTTCATTGTTGGCAAAGACAGTCACTACAGGTGCAGGTGCAGCTGTGACATCCAAGGCAGGTATGTCCTCGTAGACAACTCCATAACTGCCTGTTCCATTTTGGCCACCATAGACTGGGTTATTTGCCTGCTCATATCGAATGTTTCTGACGTTTGGTAGCGGAATGATGCGATTGCTTTGTTGGCCTGCAGAGGACAAAGACCTCATGAGAACTCACCCAGGCGTAGCTAGTCATTCAACAGTATGCGAAAACCATGAGGAAACACTATTCATCTTTGTGGTACACAGGATGTAATTTAACACCCTAACACCCAAACACACTTGTGTACACAGGATTAATACTAATAACAGTTACTATATAAAGAATACATCACCTGCTAGTGTAGTACACCCCACACACACTGACTGAACTGGTCCCAATACACACTCAGGGCGCCAACTACAATAATGACAGTGAAACCTCCATATTGCATGTTGCATACCTTTCATGCCATCCATCTGTTTGCTCAATCTGAGTATGCACAGGCACAAGACAGCAATGACAAGTAGGGATAAGAGAAACAGGACTGCCAGGAGGGCAGACACAGCTATGAGGACAGTGAAGATGCCTCGGCTCCCTATAACCTCCTCTGCCAGCTCTGTGTCTGCCCGCTCTGTGTCTGCCTGTTCTGTGTCTTCCTGCTCTGTGTCTTCCTGCTCTGTGTCTTCCACTTTCTCCTGAGGCGGTGGTTTGCTCTCGGTAGGTGTTACTCTTGGTACTATATACATGCATGAAGTGAAAATGCCGCAATGTGGTCAATGGGAAGATAACACATGTACAGAATGTATAACAATGAGGTCATGATCATATATACCTTACCTTTCTCTTATATGTACATCTAACAAACTAGGCATAAACACATACACATAAGACATGGCTTGCATCCATCTGTGTTCACAATTAGGGTAATACAATAAAGCAATATTGTTATCAGTATGACATGAAATATATATTACACACAGCATGTCTAACACCATAGCCAAATTTAGACTTCAAATGCACATCAGAAAGGCTAACCTTTCACCGTCACTGGACTCCGTTCAAACTCGAAAGACAGCAGTGGAACCCCAGTAAATGGTAGCACTGGATGGCATACAATCTGCCCTTGAGGGCTCCAGCAAGGGGTAGGACTCTGAACACGAATGCCAGGGCTATCAGCAATAACAAGAGGTATGCTATTGATGGCCTTTGAAGCTTCATTTTTAGTTCTAGGTGGTAGGTAAACCGCCAGCACGTCACCAGCTTCAACATCAATGGCTTCTTCCAGACTATTTGAGAATTGAAAAATTTGACTTTTCCTGAAGAAGTAGTTCCCAGGATAAGTACCACTAGACACCACATTGTCATTGTCAATTCGCCCAGTAGCTAGTGACAAAGTGTGGTTTCGCACTGGTGCAGCATAGTGGCCTTGCTCTTCTTTCCAAAACTGCAGGTTCAGGACTAGACTCCTATTGTAGTAGTGTTTGCTCTCTCCCTCAAAATAAGCTCTGCCCTGAAATCCAACAATGCGCCCATTGCATTTGAACATAGCCGTTGGAAACAAGTAGAACCCATCGGAGATGTAGTGATTTGATGTAATGTTTGGATTGGTCACATTCACGAAACCCTGCACGCACTGAGCATCTATGCAAAATTGGAGAGTAACAAAGACAGTGAGAACATTAGGGGAGGAATGACACAAAGCTAACATGTACAGCTGGTCACTGACCAATCTATGAATACACCCGTACCTATGCCGCGGAGTGGAGTAAGGACTCAGCACGGATTTGGGGACACAGCTAATGCGTGCGTGTGCAGCTCGAGCGATGCGATCAAACAAACGGTTATTAGTCTCCTCATAGATACACGTCTATGGTCTCCTGTAGCCATTCGCGTGCGACGGAAACAACAGGTTACGCGGGACTACACATGACAGTCTGCTCCTCGCCACTGAGATGAGGTACGCACGCGTCGACTATAGCTAGCTACGGCAGTCACCGCCGTTCGGAAAGTTGAACAGTGACGTCTAGTACTTCTGGCTAGAACTGCACTGGCCCATTTTGCTCGTGGTGGAGCAAGATCGACTCTCAGAAGACGGGTTAATTAAGTTGACCGCGTGCTCTGTCTCACCTGTGATTGTCGCATCTTGGCCGGACGCGAAGAGTCCTGACAATATGCAGAGAAAGAGGAAGGCAGTTCCAACCACGGTTTCCAGCTTGACCATCGCCAAGTTCACAGACTGTGTAGCTACTACCATGGATCCTCCCGATCCGTGCTACTGCTCAGGTACGACGTACGCGAGTGACTCGTGACGTCATGATCAAGAGCTTAAAAGGATTCCTTTACAATGACCTTGTCGCCCACCCCCAGTGTCAATGCAGGTGACAGTTTTCACTATAATTTGAGACTGCCTGCCCACTTATTAAAATGCTTAGTTGCCAATTTTACTCAGTATATTCCACACACAGCATGCATATAAAATATATTCTAGATCTGTGATTGCAATAGTCATCAACCGCTCAGTACCTTTGTAGTGGGACATATATAAGTAGTATGGATGTTCTATCACTAACATTAACACAAACAAGGAATTTGCATTCGTTATTGTCTGATAGGTGAGTAAAGTAGCTTGATACAGTACTGCAGTATGAAAATAGTGTCTTAATCTTAGTATAGGCATCTGTGTGTTTAGCAGTTATTTGTTATTATTGTTTTTTCTATATCTATACTAGTTCAGTATCTATTGTATCTGTTATTAGGTTACTAGCTACGTATTATATATTTATATATTTGTGCATAGATTGTTGCTCGTTAGCTGAGACACGTCAAATCTTTCAATGGTGTCATGCAGGCATGCAGCTCAAACACAAAAATTATGAATTAATTTTATATAGCAAACTATTACATGAGTCACATTATATACATACATATATATAGAGAGAGCATAAACAAAACTTGCTTGTCTGCAGAACTATTTCATTATGGGTGATTTCTTAGATAATGCATAGTGCTACCACAGCAGCCATAAGGGTGCTTGCCCACATCTACCACATAATGTGATTCACAGTACAAGTATGGGTTTTGTCACCCACACCTGTGGAGGGTGGTACCATAAGTAGAATCATAACCTAACCCCATGACCCCCATGTTGATATCATGATGTGTGTCATGCACTCTCCATCATGTGCAACTACCAAATTTCCTTTACTCCCTATAGTAATCTTTACACACTTCCCTGCATTCCTACATTCACCTCTGATGTAACCATCAGTTCACTAGGTATATAGAGTACAAATAATAAATATTATGTATACTTTATGTAGTTTGAGCTTCATGTACAGGTGGTCAATCACTTACAGTATAATTTGATCAGACGCATGTCGGCCACCTACCGTGTATGTATTGTACCCACATTGGTTAGAAACAATAGATGCTCCAGCACTTGTGGTCAATGCAGCTTCTCAGAGTTTGCCTCTGGTTGATGGTGCCTGCCACTGTATGTTTGAGGGTGTAGATGCAAAATTATACCCTAGCTACGTATACTCAGGGTTCTTGTTGAAGAAGCTTGTCCAGCTGGGTTGCATCACTCAGGGTTCTCTTGCGGCAATCACCAACCAAAGTTTTTCTTTGAAATACCAGACATTTCAGCAGCTACGTATAAGCTGAGTGTGCAGGTCACTCCAATTGTTAATGTATGGTTCATCATTTGTGCATGGTGCTACCACACACAAAGTCAAGAATGGAAATTAAATTTATTTGCGTGTCCACGTGTATAGTTGCTCCAGGTGAAAATGTATTATATACATGATATGCTATATGCTATATATCTTTGTCTTTATGGTATAGTAGTAGCAAAAAACCCAAAACGATGTATTCAGCTCTGTTCGATATTAGTACAGTATAGAAAGGAATGATCAAAATGTGTCTTCCCATTACTTGGCTTAATCAATGGGCAACCTTGTATGTATGTCCGTACAGAAGCCGCTCAAATAGAAAAGCCGGGCTCAAATAGAAGCCGAACTCAAATAGAGGCCGGGGTTCAGGAGGACAAGTCTTTAATAAAGGCCGGGTCCCGGCAGGAGTTCGCCGTGATCGATACGCCTCTCGATCGACACGTTTGCGTGCCAAGCTGATCGGTAGCTTAATTGTCTTGAGTCGATCTCACACTTCACAGTTGGAAAGGAGCACGAATTTGTTAGAGCAGGTGCCACCGGCCGCGCTTCAGGAAGAACAAGCCACCCTGGAAGGTACGTAACCGACAACATCACCGCCCTTCACCACTGCGACTGCATCATCATGTTCATTGTCGTCTTCTGCTCTCGGCAGCAGCAGCTCTCCGATGACTGGTGTCCAGGCTGCCTTATGCACGTGGTGGCCTCTAACAACACTCTCTTTTACGATAGAACTATATAGGCGCGTGCGAATCTAGGGCTGGCAGCTGCGCGCGCGCAAGCGGAGACAACGGTAAACCACTGATTTCGTATTGGAAATAACGCTAGGTATCAGACATAATTACCATGTAATTTAATATATTAATAGAAGCCGGGCTCGAATAGAAGCCGGTCGAGTAGAGGCCGGGGGTCAACTTCCCTGGAAAGAAATATATAGAGGATTCACGGTGACATCGGTCCTCTATTCGGACATATATATACGGTATATCAATTATCAATTATTGGGGAAAGTTTGGCAGCATGCCTTCTACACCTTGAGCCAGACTCCGACTTGAAGACCTTTAACCTCTCAACAAGAATAGCTACAATGTGTTTAGTAATCTGCAGACATGGGATAACCCTAAACACTGCCCTACTAGCACTACACTGTATTATTATATATTATAATAAGGCCTACATAAATTCCCTATACTATACTATAGACGCTAATAAGCTTTGTTCCTTGAACAACGGTCACTGCTGTACCATTGCATACTAATTAGGACCAGTGCCTCCTGCTCCCTCTGATGGTAATGGCCCACCACAGCTCTGCCCTGGGTTCTGAAAGGTACACAAAATGCAAACGATACGCATTATTACATAATAAGCAAACACTGCAAGTACGTAGGTAAATACAGATAATCCTGTGTAGTTTCTAGCAATATAGTTATACATACATACGTAGCTGTGTACGTACAATGTAACGTTTTTGCATTCATATAGTCTTCTATTAATTATATATAATGTCTGTCTTATGATGATTCATGATTTAGTCCAATCTGTAAATACAAATATAACTAATATAAATAGTAATATAAATAGTAATTACCACAGAAGTACAATTTACTTTAAAAATTTCATCAACTTGAAGCAGATTTGAGGAAGGTCTATTGCAAAATCTTTTGGTGTATACTGCATATGACTGTACACTGCAAGCATGCACTGTTGTACCAAGCCCACATACATCCTGCAAGTATTGACTATTACTTACTATATTTTTTTAATGGACTTCAATGCTCAGCTCATGTTGAAGTAAACCTCTCTAATTAAAGAAGTGTGATGGGTCAAAATAATGAGTTGAGACTACTTGTTTCTTGGTTTTCAGACGTTCCTAAATCTCTACTAATTCTATTAAAATTAATATTAAATACTTCGTTCACTATATACTATATACGTACTTACTTTGTTTACTTATAAAACATGCACCGTTATATGCAGCACAACTGATGCTGATATTCCCAGTCGTGTATACCCAGTCCTACACACATGGGGAAGGGGGTGCCTTTGGGTCGCTTAGGCTTAGTAACCGGTACGGACAGACAACCAAAGTGGCTGCATATATGTAGGCATACACGTATGTCTACACGTGGTAACCCAGTGATTGCTACCATTTGTCACCACTTGCTACATGTGGGAAAACTAACTCACATTTTAGAATGGCTCGTCTGAGTCCCGGTGTAGCAATGATACCAATCTTCTTTATACAGGCAAATACAGTGTGCCCAAACACACTGGGCTGACTCTAATCTATGGTTATACATATTTACCTTAGTCTAACTTGCTATCCCCTGCTTCCTGCCTTCTCAACCATTTGCATTTATTGCAGCAGGCACGAAGTAGGGGATAGCAAGCCAGATTAGCGTATGCTGTATAACATATATATGCAGTGGAGCTTCTCAGATAACACTTCCAGCCACTCAGCAAACCCATAAAGGTGCTTGTTGTTCACATGACAAGACACGTATGGCTTTTGTTACATAAGGAGGAGAGGGAAAGTGCGTGACAACTTTGTGTCATGCGCAATGAGACTGCCACCAGCCTACATAGGGTAGCTGCCCCAATAGTGCCTCACATGCACTGCACCTCTGCTACACAGACACCTCAGAATAGCCAGGTTTAATCACTTCCCATGTGCATGTACATACATAGTAGACTACTTCAGACAGCTAGGTCGGTCACTCACAGTGTACTGTGCCTCTACTGAGAGCTTCTCATAGCCCGGAGGTGAGGATGCTCCTGGTGGTAGCGCCTCACCTGTACCCTGCTCTTTACAATCCTGCTCCATGGCATGCAATGCAGTTGATTTCCTCTTCCTACGGCTGAGATCTACCACTACACACACTAGTACCAGGACTGTGATCGCAGCGAACAAGCAAGCAATTCCCACAGCAATGTAAGAGCTGGATAGTCCTGTCTGGGAAGTGGACGGGATGGCGCTAGGTTGATGCATCACAGGTGTGCTGCTGGGTGTAGTGGTAGGGGCAGCTGTACCTGTGAGGGTGCATGGATAATGTGCTCATACACACGCAAGTTCTCAGGTATATGTACACACCACGTATAGTAGCGAGTGGTGGGCATGCTGCTTATGTTCTTTAGTGAACTCCAATACAACATTAGGTCTTACTACTGTAGTTCACGAATTACAGAGCAAGACTCAGATCTCTTTGTGGATGGATTCCAACAGCTGTCTTGCATCATATCAATGGCTGTACTGCTTGTGTCATTTTGCACCACAATGCTAACGCCATGAGACACCACACCAGAAGGAGTTGACTCTGTAGGAGGTAGACCTACTCCCAGGATATACCCAGGGGAGGCTCGCAATAGAGTATTCATTGAAGACTGTAAGTTAATGGCTAGTGGACTTGAGACATAGTACCTTCCTCTGGAGTTAATCTGTAGACCATGTGTCTGCAGAGAAGCCCCCATATCCACTGCTATATTGGCGCTTTCTGCAAGCTCATAGTGAGACCCTGCTGTCTTGTAGAACTGAATTTGCACTGAAAGACTGCAGTTGTTAATAACATTTGGATTAAAATACCCAGTAAAACGAACTCCTGTTACTCTGCCATAGCACTGAATAGTGATGTTCGGAAACAAGAAGGTTCCATCGAGCAAGTGCAGTTGGGTTCCACTGCCTTCAGACGGTAGAGATATCGTATATGTCCGAATAGAGGCTCAGGCCTCAATTTCTTTCCAGGCACTTTTGACCCCCGGGCTTCTACTCGGGCCCAGCTTCTATTAAATTACATGGTAATTATGTCTGATACCTAGCGTTATTTCCAATACAAAATCAGTGGTTTACCGTTGTCTCTGCATGCGCGCGAGCAGCTGCCAGCCCTAGATTCGCACGCGCCTAGTTCTATCGTAAAAGAGAGTGTTGTTAGAGGCCACCACGTGCATAAGGCAGTCTGGACACCAGTCATCGGAGAGCTGCTGCTGCCGAGAGCAGCAGACGACAATGAACACGATGATCACGCTGTCACAGTGGTGAAGGGCGGTGATGTTGTCGGTTACGTAGCGTGGGCTATTTCCTTCCAGGGTGGCTTGTTTTTCCCGAAGCGCGGTGGCACCTGCTCTAACAAATTTATGCTCCTTTGCAACTGTGAAGTGCGAGATCGACTCAAGACAAGCTACCAACCAGCTTGGCGTCTACCGTTCACGACTATTAATATGCATAGTACATAGTGTTACAATATTATATTGCCTCGGTATAGTGTTAACGGTATTAGGGTTAGGGTTTGGTATTATTTTATATTTCGTGATCGGTACATGAAGTAACGGCCTGGCACACAAACGTGTCGATCGAGAGGCGTATCGATCACGGCGAACTCCTGTCGGGACCTGGCCACTATTCGGAACCCGACCACTTTTCGGGACCCGACCTCTATTAAAGACTTCCTGACCCCCGGCCTCTATTCGAGCCCCGGCTTCTATTCGAGCCCCGGCTTCTATATGGACATATACTGTAGCTCAGTCAGTAATCCATACAAGCATTCTAGAAAACATTTGATGGCAAGAAACATCAATGCCACTAAGGATTTAGCACTATGTAAGATGATCATATACATTTTTGGTGATAGCATACATACATACTATATGAATCTCTGCCCAGTGCAACTTGCATAATAGGATGACATCTCGTATATAAAATCACTGCTATGCATTATCAAGCACACACACACACACACACACACACACACACACACACACACACACACACACACACACACACACACACACACACACACACACACACACACACACACACACACATGTGCGCGCACGCACTCTCTGTGTCTGCCTGTTCTGTGTCTTCCTGCTCTGTGTCTTCCACTCTATCCTGAGGCGGTGGTTTGCTCCCGGTAGGTGTTACTCTTGGTACTATATGCATGCATGAAGTGAAGATGTGAGATGATTCTCTACCCAGTGCAACTTGCATAATAGGATAACATCTCGTATATATAATCACTGCTATGCATCATCAATCACACACACACACGCACACACACACACACACACACACACACACACACACACACGCACGCTCTGTGTCTGCCTGTTCTGTGTCTTCCTGCTCTGTGTCTTCCTGCTCTGTGTCTTCCACTCTATCCTGAGGCGGTGGTTTGCTCCCGGTAGGTGTTACTCTTGGTACTATATACATGCATGAAGTGAAAATGCCGCAATGTGGTCAATGGGAAGATAACACATGCATGTACAGAATGTATAACAATGAGGTCATGATCATATATACCTTACCTTTCTCTTATATGTACATCTAACAAACTAGGCATAAACACATACACATAAGACATGGCTTGCATCCATCTATGTTCACAATTAGGGTAATGCAATAAAGCAATATTGCTATCAGTATGACATGAAATTATATATTACACAGCATGTCTGAATCCATAGCCAAATTTAGACTTCAAATGCACATCAGAAAGGCTAACCTGTCACCACTGGACTCCGTTCAAACTCAAAAGATAGCAGTGGAACCCCAGTAAATGGTAGCACTGGATGGCATACAATCTGTCCTTGAGGGCTCCAGCAAGGGGTAGGACTCTGAACACGAATGCCATGACTATCAGCAATTACAAGAGGTATGCTATTGATGGCATATGGAGCTTCATTTTTAGTTCTAGCTGGTAGGTAAACCGCCAGCACGTCACCAGCTTCAACCTCAATGGCTTCTTCCAGACTATTTGAGAATTGAAAAATTTGACTTTTCCTGAAGAAGTACTTCCCAGGATAAGAAGCACTAGACATCACATTATCATTGTCAATTCCCCCAGTAGCTAGTGACAAAGTGTGGTTCCGCACTGGTGCAGCATAGTGGCCTTGCTCTTCTTTCCAAAACTGCAGGCTCAGGACTAGACTCCTATTGTAGTAGTGTTTGCCCTCTCCCTCAAAATAAGCTCTGCCCTGAAATCCAAGAATGCGCCCATTGCATGTGAACATAGCCGTTGGAAATAAGTAGAACCCTTCGGAGATGTATTGACTTGATGTAATGTTGGGATTGGTCACATTCACGAAACCATGCACGCACTGAGCATCTATGCAAAATTGGAGAGTAACAAAGACAGTGAGAACATTAGGGGAGGAATGACACAGAAAACTAACATATATTATTAGTATTATTATTTTAAGTGCACCATGTGCAACAGCACACTAGGGTGTACGCACCCCATGCACCACTGAAATAGGATGATATCTCGTATATATAATCACTGCTTTGCATCATCAATCACACACACACATACACACACACACACGCGCGCGTGCGCGCACGCACTCTCTGTGTCTGCCCGCTCTGTGTCTTCCTGCTCTGTGTCTTCCACTCTATCCTGAGGCGGTGGTTTGCTCCCGGTAGGTGTTACTCTTGGTACTATAATTATACATGCATGAAGTGAAAATGCCGCAATGTGGTCAATGGGAAGATAACACATGTACATAATGTATAACAATGAGGTCATGATCATATATACCTTACCTTTCCCTTATATATACATCTAACAAACTAGGCATAAACACATACGCATAAGACATGGCTTGCATCCATCTGTGTTCACAATTAGCTATAGGGTATACGTAATGCAATAAAGCAATATTGTTATCAGTATGACATGAAATATATGTTACACACAGCATCTAACATCATAGCCAAATTTAGACTTCAAATGCATATCAGAAAGGCTAACCTGTCACCGTCACTGGACTCCGTTCAAACTCGAAAGATAGCAGTGGAACCCCAGTAAATGGTAGCACTGGATGGCATACAATCTGCCCTTGAGGGCTCCAGCAAGGGGTAGGACTCTGAACACGAATGCCAGGGCTATCAGCAATAACAAGAGGTATGCTATTGATGGCATTTGGAGCTTCATTTTTAGTTCTAGCTGGTAGGTAAACCGCCAGCACGTCACCAGCTTCAACCTCAATGGCTTCTTCCAGACTATTTGAGAATTGAAAAATTTGACTTTTCCTGAAGAAGTACTTCCCAGGATAAGAAGCACTAGACACCACATTGTCATTGTCAATTCCCCCAGTAGCTAGTGACAAAGTGTGGTTCCGCACTGGTGCAGCATAGTGGCCTTGCTCTTCTTTCCAAAACTGCAGGCTCAGGACTAGACTCCTATTGTAGTAGTGTTTGCCCTCTCCCTCAAAATAAGCTCTGCCCTGAAATCCAAGAATGCGCCCATTGCATGTGAACATAGCCGTTGGAAATAAGTAGAACCCTTCGGAGATGTATTGACTTGATGTAATGTTGGGATTGGTCACATTCACGAAACCATGCACGCACTGAGCATCTATGCAAAATTGGAGAGTAACACAAAGACAGTGAGAACGTTAGGGGAAGAATGACACAGAAAACTAACATATATTATTATTATCATTATTTTAAGTGCACCATGTGCAACAGCACACTAGGGTGTACGCACCCCATGCAGCACTGAAATAGGATGACATCTCGTATATATAATCACTGCTTTGCATAATCAATCACACACACACATACACACACACACACACACACACACACACGTGTGCGCACGCACTCTCTGTGTCTGCCCGTTCTGTGTCTTCCACTCTATCCTGAGGCGGTGGTTTGCTCCCGGAAGGTGTTACTCTTGGTACTATATGCATGCATGAAGTGAAGATGTGAGATGAATCTCTGCCCAGTGCAACTTGCATAATAGGATGACATCTCGTATATATAATCACTGCTATGCATCATCAATCACACACACACACGCACACACACACACACACACACACACGCACACACACACACACACACACACACACGCACGCTCTGTGTCTGCCTGTTCTGTGTCTTCCTGCTCTGTGTCTTCCTGCTCTGTGTCTTCCACTCTATCCTGAGGCGGTGGTTTGCTCCCGGTAGGTGTTACTCTTGGTACTATATACATGCATGAAGTGAAAATGCCGCAATGTGGTCAATGGGAAGATAACACATGCATGTACAGAATGTATAACAATGAGGTCATGATCATAATTATATACCTTACCTTTCTCTTATATATACATCTAACAAACTAGGCATAAACACATACACATAAGACATGGCTTGCATCCATCTATGTTCACAATTAGGGTAATGCAATAAAGCAATATTGCTATCAGTATGACATGAAATTATATATTACACAGCATGTCTGACACCATAGCCAAATTTAGACTTCAAATGCACATCAGAAAGGCTAACCTGTCACCACTGGACTCCGTTCAAACTCAAAAGATAGCAGTGGAACCCCAGTAAATGGTAGCACTGGATGGCATACAATCTGTCCTTGAGGGCTCCAGCAAGGGGTAGGACTCTGAACACGAATGCCGGGGCTATCAGCAAGAACAAGAGGTATGCTATTGATGGCATATGGAGCTTCATTTTTAGTTATAGGTGGTAGGTAAACCGCCAGCACGTCACCAGCTTCAACCTCAATGGCTTCTTCCAGACTATTTGAGAATTGAAAATTTTGACTTTTCCTGAAGAAGTACTTCCCAGGATAAGAAGCACTAGACACCACATTGTCATTGTCAATTCCCCCAGTAGCTAGTGACAAAGTGTGGTTCCGCACTGGTGCAGCATAGTGGCCTTGCTCTTCTTTCCAAAACTGCAGGCTCAGGACTAGACTCCTATTGTAGTAGTGTCCGGTCCCTCCCTCAAAATAAGCTCTGCCCTGAAATCCAAGAATGCGCCCATTGCATGTGAACATAGCCGTTGGAAATAAGTAGAACCCTTCGGAGATGTATTGACTTGATGTAATGTTTGGATTGGTCACATTCACGAAACCATGCACGCACTGAGCATCTATGCAAAATTGGAGAGTAACACAAAGACAGTGAGAACATTAGGGGAAGAATGACACAGAAAACTAACATATATTATTAGTATCATTATTTTAAGTGCACCATGTGCAACAGCACACTAGGGTGTACGCACCCCATGCACCACTGAAATAGGATGACATCTCGTATATAATCACTGCTTTGCATCATCAATCACACACACACATACACACACACACGCGCGTGCACGCACGCACTCTCTGTGTCTGCCCGCTCTGTGTCTGCCTGTTCTGTGTCTTCCTGCTCTGTGTCTTCCACTCTATCCTGAGGCGGTGGTTTGCTCCCGGTAGGTGTTACTCTTGGTACTATATACATGCATGAAGTGAAAATGTCGCAATGTGGTCAATGGGAAGATAACAAACACATGTACATAATGTATAACAATGAGGTCATGATCATATATACCTTACCTTTCCCTTATATATACATCTAACAAACTAGGCATAAACACATACACATAAGACATGGCTTGCATCCATCTGTGTTCACAATTAGCTATAGGGTATACGTAATGCAATAAAGCAATATTGCTATCAGTATGACATGAAATATATATTACACACAGCATGTCTAACATCATAGCCAAATTTAGACTTCAAATGCACATCAGAAAGGCTAACCTGTCACCACTGGACTCCGTTCAAATTCGAAAGATAGCAGTGGAACCCCAGTAAATGGTAGCACTGGATGGCATACAATCTGTCCTTGAGGGCTCCAGCAAGGGGTAGGACTCTGAACACGAATGCCAGGGCTATCAGCAATAACAAGAGGTATGCCATTGATAGCATTTGGAGCTTCATTTTTAGTTCTAGGTGGTAGGTAAACCGCCAGCACGTCACCAGCTTCAACCTCAATGGCTTCTTCCAGACTATTTGAGAATTGAAAAATTTGACTTTTCCTGAAGAAGTACTTCCCAGGATAAGTACCACTAGGCACCACATTGTCATTGTCAATTCGCCCAGTAGCTAGTGACAAAGTGTGGTTCCGCACTGGTGCAGCATAGTGGCCTTGCTCTTCTTTCCAAAACTGCAGGCTCAGGACTAGACTCCTATTGTAGTAGTGTTTGCTCTCTCCCTCAAAATAAGCTCTGCCCTGAAATCCAAGAATGCGCCCATTGCATGTGAACATAGCCGTTGGAAATAAGTAGAACCCTTCGGAGATGTATTGACTTGATGTAATGTTTGGATTGGTCACATTCACGAAACCCTGCACGCACTGAGCATCTATGCAAAATTGGAGAGTAACACAAAGACAGTGAGAACATTAGGGGAGGAATGACACAAAGCTACATGTACAGCTAGTCACTGACCAATCTATGAATACACCCGTACCTATACCAGCCAATGCGTGCGCGAGCAGCTCGAGCGATGCGATCAAACAACCGGTTAGTCTCCTGTAGCCATTCGCGTGCGACGGAAACACAACAGGTTACGCGGTACCAAAGATGACGCACTCGTCACTGAGATGAGGTACGCACGCGTCGACTGTAGCTAGCTACGGCAGTCACCGCCGTTCGGAAAGTTGAATGGTGGCGTCTAGTACATCTGGCTAGAACTGCACTGGCCCATTTTGCTCGTGGTGGAGCAAGATCAACTCTCAGAAGACGGGTTAATTAAGTTGACCGCGTGCTCTGTCCTCACCTGTGATTGTCGCATCTTGGCCGGACGCGAACAGTCCTGACAATACGCAGAGAAAGAGGAAGGCAGTTCCAACCACGGTTTCTAGCTTGACCATTGCCAAGTTCACAGACTGTGTGGCTACTGCCATGGATCCTCCCGATCCGTGCAACTGCTCAGGTACGACGTTCGCGAGTGACTCGTGACGTGATCCAAGAGCTTAAAAGGGGTTCCCTTACAATGACCTTTGTCGCCCACCCCCAGTGTCAATTCAGGTGTCAGCTTTCACCAATATAATTTGAGTGAGACTGCCTGCCCACTTATTAAAATGCTTAGTTGTCAATTTTACTTATGCAGTATATTCCACACACAGCAGGCATATATAAATTATATTCTAGATCTGTGATTGCAATAGCCATCAACCGCTCAGTACCTTTGTAGTGGGACATACGTAGTATGGGTATTCTATCACTAACATTAACACAAACAAGGAATTTGCATTTGAGTCGATCTCGCACTTCACAGTTGCAAAGGAGCACAAATTTGTTAGAGCAGGTGCCACCGCGCTTCGGGAAGAACAAGCCACCCTAGAAGGAAATTGCCCACGCTACGTAACCGACAACATCACCGCCCTACACCACTGCGACAGCGTGATCGTTATGTCATTGTCGTCTTCTGCTCTCGGAAGCAGCAGCAGCTCTCCGATGACTGGTGTCCAGAATGCCTTATGCACGTGGTGGCCTCTAACAACACTCTCTTTTACGATAGAACTAGGCGCGTGCGAATCTGGCAGCCGTCTGCTCGCTCCGCGCGCGCGCGCACGCAGACAACGGTAAACCACTGATTTTGTATTGGAAATAACGCTAGGTATCAGACATAATTACCAGACCTTTCACCTCTCAACAAGAATAGCTACATTGTGTTTACTAATCTACAGACATGGGATAACCCTAAACACTGCCCTACTAGCACTATTACACTGTATTATTATTCTATATTATAGACGCTAATAAGCTTTGTTCCTTGGACAACGGTCACTGCTGTACCATTGCATACTAATTAGGACCAGTGCCTCCCGCTGCCTCTGATGGTAATGGCCCACCACATGTACAGCTCTGCCCTGGGTTCTGAAAGGTACACAAAATGCAAATGACATGCATTATTACATAAGCAAACACTGCATGTAAGTAAATATAGATAATCCTGTGTAGTTTCTAATTATCATACAGCAATATAGTTTATACATACATACATTGCTGTGTACGTACAATGTAATGTTTATGTATTCATATAGACTTCTAATAATGGTTGTCTTCTGATGATTCATGATCTAGTCCATTTGTAAATATAAATGTATACAGTGCAAGTTAACTAATATAAATAGTAATATAAATAGTAATTACTACAGAAGAATTATATATGAATTATTATACATACATACATACATACATACAGGAAACACTGTAAGTATACATAAATATAAACACATGCATATACATGATTTAAGGAAAGTACATGTAATTAGCTAAATTTGCTCAATGTCTGATGTCATGTTGATAATGTAATTTAAGACACTGCCACCTGACCCTCACTGATTGTGAGGTCCAGGGCATCGGGATAGGTGGGACTGGGGACGAATCCTGCAGTGGACCTTGTACCCCTCAGGCAAGTGATGGAGGATCGAAGAAGAGAGAATCCCAAGCGGCATCTGATCCAACCAATCACGTGGCTATAGGGCTGGTTCTTCTTCAATGCGAGCAGAGAGGCAAGGCGTTTGTAGAAAACAGTTGCTTGCTTGCCCATGCCTCCAGATGTGGCAAAGACCAGAGGTGCAAAGCTTCCTCGTTCAACTTCCCGGACTCGTTCACCATACTGTCTCCTCTTTTCCATTTCATGTAGGTGGTAACAGCTCCCTAGCTGATGTTTGAGGTTAGTTGGGGCGAAGGGGTTGAAAACCCGTACGTCAAAAAATGCCCTTTCTGACCTCTCCCAAAAGCCATCAGCACTGATGTCGAGCCTTGCGTTGTCATCTGTATTTGCTGTCCGTAGTTGGAAGTATTCATTGTCGAGCTTTTGCAAGCTGGGTTCCAAGCAAACATTGTGGCACACTTGAGTGAGAAGCTCAGCAGTCAGATCACGAATCTCATTGTGACGGTGGATGGGAAAAGCTCCTTTGTTGCAGCTTAAGGTGTGTTCCACTGAGAATGCCTTCCCGCAAATGCAGTTGGTCGGCAAGAACGGTGGAGTCCACCCATACCTGAGGAAGACAGCATCTCTGAAAGCTCTCTTGTGCAGAGTAAAGCCCATGTTCTCAATGGGTAGTGTGGTCAGCCAGGTGGAGGCACCTTTTTCCCCAGCAAGAGATAGAGATCTGTGTTGGCTTGCAGTGAGGACTTCCTTCAGGTTCTGCAGCTCATCGTTCTGTCTCTGCCATTTCTCCCTCTTTACGGCATTTCTGCTTTCTCTCAGGTGCTGCTGAGTGGAGGTGCTGTATTGGGTGCTCTGGTTGATGATTAGTGCAGCCACGGTGGATGTTATTCGTTCTGACATTTCAAACTCGATAGGAGCTCTGGTAACTGGGTTGGATATTCCCATACCCCCCATACGGCAGGGCAGAGCAAAGATTCTGCGCTCTTCATCATTAATTTGTCTCCCTATCAATGCTGGAATGAATGACTGTCTGATGGCATCCTCCAGAGGTTGCAAAAGATCTGTAATGTCGGGGACAGTACGTAGTAGGAAGTTACACCTGCTACCCAGACCCTTGGTCAGAGCTGTGTAGGCAGCATGGGGTTGACTTTTTGCAATCTCCGACAGCTTCTCAATCTCGCTCTTCCATTTCTCCACTTTCCTTGAGACATAACTTTCAACAAAGGTTCTAGTCCCCACGGCAGCCCCTAGATGTCGTTTCCCCTCCGCCGTCACATTCACGCATTCACATTACTACAGAAGTACAATTTACAGATTTGCGGAAGGCCTAAAGTGCAGAAACAACTCAAGTACTTTAACCCACCTTGGAAATCACCATTCCTAAATTCCTTACAGTCTCTAGTCGTCGCAGTGTAAGAACTCCAAGCTATTGCAAAATCTTTTGGTGTATACTGCACATGACTGTACACTGCCAGAGCTTGCACTGTTGTGTCCGCATGCATCCTGCAAGTATTGACTATAACTTACTATATTTTAAATGGACTTCAAATGCTCAGCTCATGTTCAAGTGAATCTCTCTAAAGAAGTGTGATGGGTCAAAATAATGAGTTGAGACTACTTGGTCATGGAAGTTCTTGAGCAAAATTCACAGCTGCTGGATTGACAATCAATGATTCTATGTCCAGGACGTTTCGATCCGAAGATCTTTCTCAACTGGTACAACAAACTAAACTGACATGACGGGCAGTGTGACAGGGGATGATGAGTGAGGTATTTATGATGTAATGCAGGTTGTTAAAATAATAATTAATAAGCCCAGTATGGCAGCCTCTCCTCTGCCCACCATAACCAACCCCCCCCCCCCCCTTGCTAGCACTGCATTAATTTATTCATTTATTTTATTTATTTAATCGTATTTTCATTAGGGGATAGCAAGCCAGATTACGGTATGCTGTATAACATAATTATATATGCAGTGGAGCTTCTCAGATAACACTTCAAGCCACTCAGCAAACTCATAAAGGTGCTTGTTGTTCACATGACAAGACAAGTATGGCTTTTGTTACAGTGTACTTACATAAGGAGGAGAGGGACAATGCATGACAACTTTGTGTGTTGCGCAAATGAGACTGCCACCCGCGTACATAGGGTAGCTGCCCCCTGGCCACAATAGTGACTCACATGCACTGCACCTCTGCTACACAGACACCTCAGAATAGCCAGGTTTGATCACTTCATCATCATTGATTGTCAATCCAGCAGCTGCGAATTTTGCTCAAGAACTTCCATGACCAATACCCCTACGCAGCAATGAGCCTTTACAGTATCATTCAACGCTTGAGACTACTTGTTTCTTGGCTTTCAGACGTTCCTAGATCTGCTCTAACTACACTAGCCAATAGCTGAAAGATTTTAGCCAAACGTTTCAACAGCTATTCAGTTGTCTTCATCAGTGGCATGTACAGAAACAGAGGGTGACTCACTTATATAGGCTACAGTGTGTAAAAAGGTGCGCAACAATTTAGGTGTGAGTGACAGTGGATGAGTAGCTGTTAGGTGACAGTTAGTGAAAATACGATTAAAGGGGGGGGGCTGACATTAAAGTATTAGATCTTTACACACACCTCCATCACAGACTCACATTGGAATCCATTCACATTAGGTCACAAACCCACTCCTTGAACAGAGACAATGGTACATTGCCCCCAGTTTACAACTCACTACTACCTTGTCAGGCCCCCCCCCCCCCCCCCCCCCCTTAATCGTATTTTCATTAGGGGATAGCAAGCCAGATTACGGTACGCTGTATAACATATATATGCAGTGAAGCTTCTCAGATAACACTTCCAGCCACTCAGCAAACCCATAAAGGTGCTTGTTGATCACATTACAAGACACGTATGGCTTTTGTTACATAAGGAGGAGAGGGAAAGTGCATGACAACTTTGTGTGTTGCGCAAATGAGACTGCCACCAGCCTACATAGGGTAGCTGCCCCAATAGTGCCTCACATGCACTGCACCTCTGCTACACAGACACCTCAGAATAGCCAGGTTTGATCACTTCCCATGTGCACGTACGTACATAGTAGGTCGGTCACTCACAGTGGACTGTGCCTCTACTGAGAGCTTCTCATAGCCCGGATGTGAGGATGCTCCTTGTGGTACGGTGTACTCAGCAGGAGCATCAGAGGTCAAAGTCTCCAGTTGGTTGTACACGGCAGGTGGTGTCCTACCTCTTGTGGAGGTATACATCCGCTCATATCCTGCCTCAAGTGAAAGGGGGCCCGTTAATGCTTGATGCTCCACATGTTCTGCTGCTGGTGGTAAACCAAATGCACTGCCATTCCCACCAGGACGAATTGTTTCATAGCCTAATTCGGAGTTGTCTTGAATGACACTCATTGGAACAGCTGCATTTAAGGGTAAAGAGCAAGTGAGCATATGACATTGTGCTCCTTGCAGCACAAGACAGACAGCACAGCACTTTTAATCACCACTACATAAATATGTATAAATGTGCACAAACAATATATTATTGTATACACATAGCTGTACATGTATATACAGTACTTGCACATTAATTGTAGTATACACATATCAACCAGGCAGCCGGCATACCGGTCTATTCTATTCTGGCCAGCTAGACCATCCAACTTAAATGCCAGCCTTGGCACCCTGGAGATAGATGGGATGGTCTAGCTAGCCTGACAAGGTCCTTTCATGCAGTGACTCACCAGTATCCTGTTCTTTACAATTCTGCTCTCTGGCATGCAATGCAGTTGATTTCCTGTTCCTACGGCTGGGAGCTACCACTACACACACTAGTACCAGGACTGTGATCGCAGCGAGCACAAATAGGAAGGCAAACAAGCAAGCAAATCCCACAGCAGTGTAAAAGCTGGATAGTCCTGTCTGGGAAGTGGACGTGCCGATGCTAGGTTGATGCGTCACAGGTGTGCTGCTGGGTGTAGTGGTAGGGGCAGCTGTACCTGTGAGGGTGCATGGAAAATGTGCTCATACACGTGCAAGTTCTCAGGTATATGTACACACCACGTATATAAGTGAGTGGTGGGCATGCTACCTACCTTCTTTAGTGAACTCCAATACAACATTAGGTCTTACTAGTTCGCGAATTACAGAGCAAGACTCAGATCTCTTTGTGGTTGGATTCCAACAGCTGTCTTGCATCACATCAATGGCTGGACTGCTTGTGTCATTTTGCACCACAATGCTAACGCCATGAGACACCACACCAGAAGGAGTTGACTCTGTAGGAGGTAGACCTACTCCCAGGATATACCCAGGGGAGACTCGCAATAGAGTATTCACTGAAGACTGCAAGTTAATGGGTAGTGAGACCCTGCTGCCTTGTAGAGCTGAATTTGCACTGAAAGGGTTGCATTGTAAAATACATTTGGATTAAAATACTCAGTAAAACGAACTCTTGTTACTCTGCCATAGCACTGAATAGTGATGTTCGGAAACAAGAAGGTTCCATCAAGCAAGTGCGGTTGGGTTCCTCTGCCTTCAGACAGTAGAGATGCCATATATGTCCGAATATATAGAGGCCCGGGCCTCTATTTCTTTCCAGGCAGTTTTGACCCCCGGCTTCTATATACTCGGGCCCAGCTTCTATTAATTACACGGTAATTATGTCTGATACCTAGCGTTATTTCCAATACAAAATCTGTGGTTTACAGTTGTCTCTGCACGCGCGCGAGCAGCTGCCAGCCCTAGACGCACGCGCCTAGTTCTATCGTAAAAGAGAGTGTTGTTATACGCCACCACGTGCATAAGGCAGTCTGGACACCAGTCATCGGAGAGCTGCTGCTGCTGAGAGCAGAAGACGACAATGAACACGATGATCACGCTGTCACAGTGGTGAAGGGCGTGATGTTGTCGGTTACGTAGCGTGGGCTATTTCCTTCCAGGGTGGCTTGTTTTTCCTGAAGTGCGGTGGGACCCGGCCACTATTCGGAACCCGACCTCTATTAAAGACTTGCTTTCCTGACCCCCGGCTTCTATTCGAGCCCCAGCTTCTATACGGACATATACTGTAGCTCAGTCGGTAATCCATACAAGCATTCTAGAAAACATTTGATCGCAAGAAATATCAATGCCACTAAGGATTTAGCACCATGCAAGATGATCATGTATATTTTGGTGATAGCACACATACATATCATGTGAGTCTATACCCAGTGCAACTTGTATAATAGGATGACATCTCATATATATAATCACTGCTATGCATCATCAATCACACACACACACACACACACCTCCACCTCCTCCTTCTCCGTACACCTTGTCTATGTTTGAACGTTGGGCAAGATCACGAAATCTATCAACAGATGGGGGTCACTGAGCTGGCTGGCCTATAAGTAGCTGGTGGATGGTGGATCGCCACAGGTTCCTGTCATTCACTAGCTCTTCCCAGTTATATAGCAATCTTGGATAGGTCCCTATTGACAACATCTATCCAGCGTAGTGCAGTTCCTCCAGGCTTCCCCTTTGTGGCCTGTGGCCGGCATTTCAACACCTGTCACTGTGGCTGATGGTCTGGCATCCTTTGGAGGTGACCAAACCACTACAGTCGTCTAACTTTCAGCAGGTCTTTCACTGGCATTTCTCCTGTCGCTAGAATATCTACATTGCTTCTCTTGTGCCACAAGGTCACTCCAAAAATGTCCCACAAGCACTTCATCTGGAAGGCATGTAATCTTCTGAGGTCTTGCTGGGTAACAGCCCACGTCTCTGCTCCATACAGCAGTACAGAGATCACCATCACTCTGAAGACGCGTACTTTGGTACCCCTGCTCACACTGCGACTCCTGAACACCTTTCTCCTCGACATCTGGTATACTGTGGCTGCCTTCTTCAATCGTGTACTTACATCTCCATCTACCCTAGCAGTCCTTCCCACTTCATTCCCCAGGTAGGAGAATGCTTCCACTGCCTCCAGTGTTTCATCGTTCAGAGTGATTGCTGGTTGCTCACTGTCAGTCTCTGCTCCGACAACCATGGTCTTTGTCTTCGCTCCATTGATGGCCATCCCCCACTTTGTACAAACCCTGTCCAGCTAGTCCACCATGACCTGCAGATCTTCTCTAGATTCAGCAACTAGGGCAATTCCTCGATAGTTATCACACACTTTTCTATCGTTCTTCTTATGGAGTGGGATCAGTGTGGCGTTCTTCCATTCCTGAGGCACTTGTTTCGTCTTCCAGACTTCTCTCAACAGCTCCCACAACCACTCAATCATTGCCTGTCCTCCATCTTTCACCACCTCTGCTGCTATTTCATCACTTCCAGCTCCCTTGCCATTCTTCAGTTTGTTGACTGCATGCTCTACCTCCTCCCTTGCTACTTCTGCTGTGTCTGCTGTCGAGAGGTCTTCCACACCAGCAATCACCTCCTCAGCTACAGTGTTCTGCACATTTAGCACTCCTTTAAAATGTCTCCTCCAACACGCCAGTTTCTCCTCCTTACTCTTGATTGGTTGTCCACTTTCATCCAGGATGGTTGATGTAGATTTAGCTCTGCTTGCATTAAGGTTCCTTAGCTTCCTGAAAAACTCTACTTGCCGGTTCTGCTTCAGACTGTCTTCCAGTTCCTCCATCACTTCATGTAACCATTTCTCTAGATCTCGGTCCTCTTTCACTGCTGCTCTCACTGCTCTCTCTCTCTCTCTCTCTCTCTCTCTCTCTCTCTCTCTCTCTCTCTCACACACACACACACACACACACACACACACGCACACACACAGACACACACACGCACACACGCACGCTCTGTGTCTGCCTGTTCTGTGTCTTCCTGCTCTGTGTCTTCCACTTTATCCTGAGGCGGTGGTTTGCTCTCGGTAGGTGTTACTCTTGGTACTATATACATGCATGAAGTGAAAATGCCGCAATGTGGTCAATGGGAAGATAACACATGTACATAATGTATAACAATGAGGTCATGATCATATATACCTTACCTTTCTCTTATATATACATCTAACAAACTAGGCATAAACACATACACATAAGACATGGCTTGCATCCATCTGTGTTCCCAATTAGAGTAATGCAATAAAGCAATATTGTTATTAGTATGACATGACATATATATAATACACACAGCATTTCTAACGTCATAGCCAAATTTAGATTTCAAATGCACATCAGAAAGGCTAACCTTTCACCGTCACTGGACTCCGTTCAAACTCGAAAGATAGCAGTGGAACCCCAGTAAATGGTAGCACTGGATGGCATACAATCTGTCCTTGAGGGCTCCAGCAAGGGGTAGGACTCTGAACACGAATGCCGGGGCTATCAGCAATTACAAGAGGTATGCTATTGATGGCCTTTGAAGCTTCATTTTTAGTTCTAGGTGGTAGGTAAACCGCCAGCACATCACCAGCTTCAACCTCAATGGCTTCTTCCAGACTATTTGAGAATTGAAACATTTGAATTTTCCTGAAGAAGTACTTCCCATCATACAAACTACTAGACGCCACATTGTCAATTCCCCCAGTAGCTAGTGACAAAGTGTGATTCCGCATTGGTGCAGCATAGTGGCCTTGCTCTTCTTTCCAAAACTGCAGGCTCAAGACTAGCCTCCCATTGTAGTAGTATTCGGTCCCTCCCTCAAAATAAGCTCTGCCCTGAAATCCAAGAATGCGCCCATTGCATGTGAACATAGCCGTTGGAAATAAGTAGAACCCTTCGGAGATGTATTGACTTGATGTAATGTTTGGATTGGTCACATTCACGAAACCATGCACGCACTGAGCATCTATGCAAAATTGGAGAGTAACAAAGACAGTGAGAACATTAGGGGAGAAATGACAGAAAGCTAACATATATTATTATTATCATTATTTTAAGTGCACCATGTGCAACAGCACACTAGGGTGTACGCACCCCATGCACCACTGAAATAGGATGACATCTCGTATGTATGTATAATCACTGCTTTGCATCATCAATCACACACAACACACACACACAAACATGCACACACACTCTCTGTGTCTGCCCGCTCTGTGTCTTCCTGCTCTGTGTCTTCCACTTTATCCTGAGGCGGTGGTTTGCTCCCGGTAGGTGTTACACTTGGTACTATATACATGCATGAAGTGAAAATGCCGCAATGTGGTCAATGGGAAGATAACACATGTACATAATGTATAACAATGAGGTCATGATCATATATACCTTACCTTTCTCTTATATATACATCTAACAAACTAGGCATAAACACATACACATAAGACATGGCTTGCATCCATCTGTGTTCACAATTAGGGTAATGCAATAAAGCAATATTGTTATCAGTATGACATGAAATATATGTTACACACAGCATCTAACATCATAGCCAAATTTAGACTTCAAATGCATATCAGAAAGGCTAACCTGTCACCACTGGACTCCGTTCAAACTCAAAAGATAGCAGTGGAACCCCAGTAAATGGTAGCACTGGATGGCATACAATCTGTCCTTGAGGGCTCCAGCAAGGGGTAGGACTCTGAACACGAATGCCGGGGCTATCAGCAACAACAAGAGGTATGCTATTGATGGCATATGGAGCTTCATTTTTAGTTCTAGGTGGTAGGTAAACCGCCAGCACGTCACCAGCTTCAACCTCAATGGCTTCTTCCAGACTATTTGAGTATTGAAAAATTTGACTTTTCCTGAAGAAGTACTTCCCACCATAAGTACCACTAGACCGCACATTGTCATTGTCAATTCCCCCAGTAGCTAGTGACAAAGTGTGATTCCGCAGTGGTGCAGCATAGTGGCCTTGCTCTTCTTTCCAAAACTGCAGGCTCAGGACTAGCCTCCCATTGTAGTAGTGTTCGCTCCCTCCCTCAAAATAAGCTCTGCCCTGAAATCCAACAATGCGCCCATTGCATGTGAACATAGCCTTTGGAAATAAGTAGAACCCTTCGGAGATGTATTGACTTGATGTAATGTTGGGATTGGTCACATTCACGAAACCATGCACGCACTGAGCATCTATGCAAAATTGGGAAGTAACAAAGACAGTGAGAACATTAGGGGAAGAATGACACAAAGCTACATGTACAGCTAGTCACTGACCAATCTATGAATACACCCGTACCTGGCTGGAGTAAAGGACTCAGCACGGATTTGGGGACACAGCTAATGCGTGCGCGCGCAGCTCGAGCGATGCGATCAAACAACCGGTTAGTCTCATGTAGCCATTCGCGTGCGACGGAAACACAACAGGTTACGCGGTACCAAAGATGACACACTCGCCACATGACACTCTGCTCCTCGCCACTGAGATGAGGTACGTACCTACGCGTCGACTATAGCTAGCTACGGCAGCCACCGCCATTTGGAAAGTTGAACGGTGACGTCTAGTACTTCTGGCTAGAACTGCACTTACCCATTTTGCTCGTGGTGGAGCAAGATCAACTCTCAGAAGACGGGTTAATTAAGTTGACCGCGTGCTCTGTCCTCACCTGTGATTCTCGCATCTTGGCCGGACGCGAACAGTCCTGACAATACGCAGAGAAAGAGGAAGGCAGTTCGAACCACGGTTTCCAGCTTGACCATTGCTGGGTTCACAGATTGTGTAACTACTGCCATGGATCCTCCCGGATCTGTGCTGCTGCTCAGGTACGACGTACGCGAGTGACTGGTGACGTCATGATCCAAGAGCTCTTTACAATTGCCTTTTGCCTTTTACAATGACCTTTGCCGCCCACCCCCAGTGTCAATGCAGGTGACATTTTTCACCAACATAATTTGAGTGAGACTGCCTGCCCACTTATTAAAATGCTTAGTTGTCAATTTGACTCAGTATTCCACACACAGCATGCATAATTATAAATATATTCTGTGATTGCAATAGCCATCAACCGTTCAGTACCTTTGTATAGTGGGACATATATAAGTAGTATGGATGTTCTATCACTAACATTAACACAAACAAGGAATTTGCATTTGTTATTGTCTGATAGGTGAGTAAAGTAGCTTGATACAGCACTGCAGTATGAAAATAGTTCTTTTCTAATTGGATATACATATATATATATATATATATATAAAGATTGGGGTCACCATTCAGGGAGGAAACACCGCTGCAGTACTCGGCACTGCTCCTGGTCCCTGGCCAGGAGTAGAGATCTGACTCTACAGCTAGGAGTAATGGATAGTGTCTTAATCTTAATTTAGGCATCTGTGTGTTTAGCAGTTATTTGTTATTACGTTTTTCTATATCTATACTAGTTCTGTATCTATTGTATCTGTTATTAGTTTACTAGCTACATATTATATTTATTTATTTGTGCATAGATTGTTGCTCATTAGCTGAGACACATCGAATCTTTCAATGGTGTCATGCAGGCATGCAGCTCAAACACTAAAATAATTAATTTTAGATAGCAAACTATTACATGAGTCACATTATATACATACATACATATAGAGCATAAGCAAAACTTGCTTGTCTGCAGAACTATTTCATTATAGGTGATAATGCATAGTGCTACCACAGCAGCCATAAAGGTGCTTGCCCCCACATTCATCACATAATGTGATTCACAGAACATGTATGGGTTTTGTCACCACACCTGTAGAGGGTGGTACCATAAGTAGAATCATAACCTAACCCCATGACCCCCATGTTGATATCATGAAGTGTGTCATGCACTCTCCATCATGTGCAACTACCAAATTTCCTTTACTCCCTATAGTAATCTTAACACACTTCCCTGCATTCCTACATTCACCTCTGATGTAACCATCAGTTCACTAGGTATATAGAGTACAAATAATAAATGTTATGTATACTTTATGTAGTTTGAGCTTCATGTACAGGTGGTCAATCACTTACTACGTATAAGCTGAGTGTGCAAGTCAATCCAATTGTTAATGTATGGTTCATCATTTGTGCATGTCGCTACTACACACAAGTCAAGGATGGAAATTAATTTATACATGCTCCAGGTTAAACCGTATTATATACATTATATGCTATATATCTTTGTCTTTATGGTATATTAGTAGCAGAAATACATATATGTCCATATATAAGCCGGGCTCAAATACAAGCCGGGGCTCGAATAGAGGCGGGGTCAGGAGGACAAGTCTTTAATAGAGCTCGGGTCCCAAACAGGAGTTCGCCGTGATCAATACGCCTCTCGATCGACACGTTTGCGTGCCAGGTTGGTAGCTTGTCTTGAGTCGATCTCACACTTCACAGTTGCAAAGCAGCACAAATTTGTTAGAGCAGGTATACCTTGAGCCAGACTCCGACTTGAAGACCTTTAACCTCTCAACAAGAATAACTACAATGTGTTTAATAATCTACAGACATGGGATAACCCTAAACACTGCCCTACTAGCACTATTACACTGTATTATTATTCTATATTATAGACGCTAATAAGCTTTGTTCCTTGAACAACGGTTACTGCTGTACCATTGCATACTAATTAGGACCAGTGCCTCCCGCTCCCTCTGATGGTAATGGCCCACCACAGCTCTGCCCTGCGTTCTGAAAGGTACACACATTATTACAAAAGCAAACACTGCATGTAGGTAAATAATATTATAGATAATCCTGTGTTTCTAATCATCATACAGCAATATAGTTTATACATACATACATAGCTGTGTACATACGTACAATGTAACGTTTTTTGTATTCATATATTCTTCTGTTAATGGTTGTCTTATGATGATAAAAGCAGAGAGCATGCATCCTGCAAGTATTGACTATAACTTACTATATTTTAAATGGACTTCAAATGCTCAGCTCATGTTCAAGTAAAGCATTCAGAATAGAGGGATTAGCAATGCTAATCTCTCTAAAGAAGTGTGATGGGTCAAAATAATGTGGAGACTACTTGTTTCTTGGTTTTCAGATGTTCCTAAATCTGCTCTAATAACACTAGCCAATAGCTGAAAGATTTTAGCCAAACATTTCGACAACTATTCAGTTGTCTTCATCAGTGGCATGTACAGAAACAGAGGGTGACTCACTTATATAGGCTAAACAGTGTGTAAAAAGGGGCGCAACAATTACGGTGTGAGTGACAGTGGATGAGTAGCTGTTAGGTGACAGTTAGTGAAAATACGATTAAGGGGGGGGGGCTGACATTAAAGTATTAGATCTTTACACACACCTCCATCACAGACTCACATTGGAATCCATTCACATTATCACAAACCCACTCCGTGAACAGAGACAATGGCACATTGCCCCCAGTTTACAACTCACTACTTCCATGTCAGCCCCGCTCCCCCCCCCCCCTTAATCGTATTTTCATTAGGGGATAGCAAGCCAGATTAGCGTATGCTGTATAACATAATTATATATGCAGTAGAGCTTCTCAGATAACACTTCCAGCCACTCAGCAAACCCATACAGGTGCGTGACAAGACAAGTATGGCTTTTGTTACAGTGTACGTACAAAGGAAGCGAGGGACAATGCATGACAACTTTGTGTCATGCGCAATGAGACTGCCACCAGCCTACATAGGGTAGCTGCCCCAATAGTGCCTCACATGCACTGCACCTCTGCTACACAGACACCTCAGAATACATCTTGATCACTTCCCATGTGCACGTACGTACATAGTAGGTCAGTCACTCACAGTGTACTGCGCCTCTACTGAGAGCTTCCCATAGCCCGGAGGTGAGGATGCTCCTTGTGGTACGGTGTACTCAGCAGGAGCATCAGAGGTCAAAGTCTCCAGTTGGTTGTACACGGCAGGTGGTGTCCTACCTCTTGTGGCGGTATACATCCGCTCATATCCTGCCTCAAGTGAAAGGGGGTCCATTAATGCTTGATGCTCCACATTTTCTGCTGTTGGTCGTAAGCCAAATGCACTGCCATTCCTACCAGGACGAATCGTTTCATAGCCTAATTCAGAGTTGCCTTGAATGACATTCATTGGAACAGCTGCATTTAAGGGTAAAGAGCAAGTGAGCATATGACATTGTGCTCCTTGCACCTCAAGACAGACAGCACAGCACATTTAAGCACCACTGCATATATATGTATATATGTGCACAAACAATATATTATTGTATACACATAGCAGTGTATATACAGTACTTGCACATTAATTTTAGTATACACACATCGACCAGGCAGCCGGCATACTGGTCCTTTCTAGTCTGGCCAGCTAGACCGTCCCACTTAAATCCCAGCCCAAAGCACCCTGGAGATAGATGGGATGGTCTAGCTATCCAGACTAGCTCCTCTCATGCAGTGACTCACCGGTACCTTGCTCTTTACAATCCTGCTCTGTGGCATGCAATGCAGTTGAATTCCTGTTCCTACGGCTGGGAGCTACCACTACACACACCAGTACCAGGACTGTGATCGCAGCGAGCACAAATAGGAAGGCAAACAAGCAAGCAAATCCCACAGCAGTGTAAAAGCTGGATAGTCCTGTCTGGGAAGTGGATGGGATGGCGCTAGGTTGATGCGTCACAGGTGTGCTGCTGGGTGTAGTGGTAGGGGCAGCTGTACCTGTGAGGGTGCATAGATAATGTGCTCATACACGTGTAAGTTCTCAGGTATGTACACACCACGTATATAAGTGAGTGGTGGGCATGCTACATACCTTCTTTTGTGAACTCTAATACAACATTAGGTCTTACTAGTTCACGAATTACAGAGCAAGACTCAGATCTCTTTGTGGATGGATTCCAACAGCTGTCTTGCATCACATCAATGGCTGGACTGCTTGTGTCATTTTGCACCGCAATGCTAACGCCATGAGACACCACACCAGAAGGAGTTGACTCTATAGGAGGTAGACCTACTCCCAGGATATACCCAGGGGAGGCTCGCAATAGAGTATTCACTGAAGACTGTAAGTTAATGGCTAGTGGACTTGAGACATAGTATCTTCCTCTGGAGTTAATCTGTAGACCATGTGTCTGCAGAGTATCCCTCATATCCACTGCTATATTGGCGCTATCTGCAAGCTCATAGTGAGACCCTGCAGCCTTGTAGAACTGAATTTTCACTGAAAGACTGCCGTTGTAAGATACATTTGGATTAAAATACCCAGTGAAACGAACTCCTGTTACTCTGCCATAGCACTGAATAGTGATGTTTGGAAACAAGAAGGTTCCATCGAGCAAGTGTGGTTGGGTTCCACTGCCTTCAAACGGTAGAGGTAGCTCAGTCGGTAATCCATACAAGCATTCTAGAAAGCATTTGATAGCAAGAAACATCAATGCCACTAAGGATTTAGCACCATACAAGATGATCATGTATATTTTTTGGTGATAGAGCACACATACATATTATATGAATGTATACACAATGCAACTTGTATAATAGGATGACATCTCGTATATATAATCACTGCTTTGCATCATCACACACACACACACACACACACACACACACACACACACACACACACACACACACACACACACACACACACACACACACACACACACACACACACACACACACACACACACACACACACACACACACACACACACACACACACACACACACACACACACTGGCACTGGATTTGACTGATCACGCTAAAGGCTACAAACTAGCAGTTACGGCTGAAAGCTCTCCTGGAATCACAGCTTACATCCTCCAATAACACAGATCGTCCCTTCCTTTACTCGTATAGCTACCAAACAACCACCACCATCCCAACATAGACAGTAGTACCGTGCTGTCCAAATAAAAATATAACACCTATCTATAGTAACACATTCGCAGGATATAGTGCCGCGCACAGAGGAAGAGAGTGCAGTCGTCCATTGCGAGTATAGCAGCGCATGGTCCGTAGTACTAGTGGGTGATCGACGCGTACACTCACCTTGGGTGCAGTGACAGGCACCTGCAAGCAAGGACACAAAGGACAGCTGGAGGACCAACTTTGCCAACGAGACCGGCATCGCGCGAAGGAGACACAGCGTATCAGAATTTTTTTAAGCTACTGCTGTCTACAATGCCTCGGTCTGCGGCTTTGGCTGATCAGCTGATCTCATGATTATAAAAGGGAGTACATAGTAGTTTTCCTTTGACCTGTCTATGATCACACATACCAATGAGATCGATCCTCCAATATACGTGCTTGTGACGCAATACTTTAAATTTTCAAAGTTACATAATTGTTGCAAATTAGGTATAGGCTATTTGCTCATAATCACAGTTAAGTAGTTCATCGACCACTGAAAGACAGTGAAAGTGTTGCTTATGTGTGAACTACTGGTAGTCAGATGCCACCCCAAGAGGGGGGGGGGCGAGGGGGGGGGGGGGCATGTGATGAAGGTCCCCCCCTCCCCCACTTCCACTGCTTCCACTTCTTGCCTGTACTGCCTTTGTAGATCTGGATACAGTGCCTTACAGTATAATTCGATCAGACGCATGTCAGCCACCTACCACGTATTGTGCCCATATTGGTTAGAAACAGTAGATGCTCCAGCACTTGTGGCCAATAAAGCTTCTCAGAGTTTGCCTCTGGTTGATGGTGCCTGCTACTGTGTTTGAGGGTGTAGATGCAACATTATACCCTAGCTACATATAAGATGAGTGTGCAAGTCAATCCTGGCAATTGTTAATGTGTGATCGCATGTCACTGCATGCCACACACAAAATCATGGATGGAAATTAAATTAAATGTATTTGTATGTCCACATGTATAGATGCTCCAATTGAAAAAGTATAATTATTATGTTATATACTATATGGTATATAAGTTTGTCTGTATGGTATAGTAGTAGCAAGAAACAGTTGAATACCAAAACAGTGTATTCGGCTCTGATCAATATTATTACAATATGAAAAGAAATCTGTCAATGAAATCAAATTATGTCTTCCCATTACTTGGCTTAATCAAGGAGCAACCTTGTCTCCTTGCTAGCTATATTATATATATATATATATATATATATATATTAATGAATGAATGAATGGGGAAAGCTTGGCAGCATGCCTTCTATACCTTGAGCCAGACTCCGGATCGACTTGAAGACCTTTAACCTCTCAACAAGAATAGCTACAATGTGTTTACTAATGTGCAGACATGGAATTACCCTAAACAATGCCCCTAGTGTATATCGGTCAACTGTATATAATATATATATCAATCCTACAATTAACTTAATATACTTACTATGGGATCAGGACTAGGTGTGTTAATTAAACTCAATAATCACATCACAGCCTATGTACACATATACATTAACTAGCATTATTACAGTATAGTATTAATTAATATATACTATCGACGCTAATAAGCTTGTTCCTTGAACAACGGTCACTGCTGTACCATTGCATACTAATTAGGACCAGTGCCTCCCGCTGCCTCTGATGGTAATGGCCCACCACAGCTCTGCCCAGGGTTCTGAAAGGTACACAAAATGCAAATGATACACATTATTACATAAGCAAACACTGCACGTAAGTAAATATAGATAATCCTGTGTAGTTTCTAATCATCATACAGCAATATAGTTTATACATACATACGTAGCTGTGTACGTACGTACAATGTAACATTCTTGTATTCATATAGTCTTCTAATAATGGTTCTCTTATGTTCTCGTATGAGTGATTGATGGATTAAGGTGTAATGCATAATGGATTAATGGTGTAAGGCAAGGTGTGTGGAGATTGATTGTAAAAGGCAGAGGAGGATGTTAATGAAGCTGGGAGTTGAGACAGCAGAGTTGAGAACTGAAACTCGCAGGTAGTGTGGGTTTAGGAGTTTACTGTATATGAACACAGTGTGCACTTAAATTATGAATTATGAATTATGAATTATAAGTGACTACTTTCAGGTCAGTCACTCACAATGTACTGCGCCTCTACTGAGAGCTTCCCATAGTCTGGAGGTGAGGATACTCCTCGTGGTATGCTGTACTCAGCAGGAGCACCAGGGGTCAAAGTCTGCAGTTGGTTGTACACGGCAGGTGGTGCCCTACCTCTTGTGGAGGAATACATCCGCTCATATCCTGCCCCAAGTGAAAGGGGGCCCATTAATGCTTGATGTTCCACATTTTCTGCTGTTGGCGGTAAGCCAAATGCACTGCCATTCCCACCAGGACGAATCATTTCATAGCCTAATTCGGTGTTGCCTTGAATGACACTCATTGGAACAGCTGCATTTAAGGGTACAGAGCAGTGACATTGTGACATTGTGACAAACAGCACAGCACTTTTAATCACCACTATATATGTATATATTGTGCACAAACAATATATTATAGTATACATATAGCTGTGTATACCACAGTACTGCCACATTTAGTATACATACATAGACCAGTCAGCCAGCATGCCGATCCTTTCTAGTCTGGCCAGCTAGACCGTCCCACTTAAATGCCAGCCCAAAGCACCCTGGAGATAGATGTGATGGTCTAGCTATCCAGACTAGGTCCTTTCATGCAGTGACTCACCGGTACCCTGCTCTTTACAATCCTGCTCTCTGGCATGCAATGCAGTTGATTTCCTGTTCCTACGGCTGAGAGCTACCACTACACACACTAGTACCAGGACTGTGATCACAGCGAGCACAAATAGGAAGGCAAACAAGCAAGCAAATCCCACAGCAGTGTAAAAGCTGGATAGTCCTGTCTGGAAAGAGGACGTGACAGCGCTAGGTTGATGCATCACAGGTGTGCTGCTGGGTGTAGTGGTAGGGGCAGCTGTACCTGTGAGGGTGCATGGATAATGTGCTCATACACACGCAAGTTCTCAGGTATATGTACATTAAGTAAGTGAGTGGTGGGCATGCTACATACCTTCTTTAGTGAACTCTAATACTACCACAGGTCTTACTA